>CM036776.1:12619315-13099315 GCA_020796225.1 Arion vulgaris | reverse complement strand
ACCTGTTTGCCTCACACGTCAGGTCAAGAAGAGATTTCTAAAACTGTTTCTCACAGCGTCAGGTCAGAAGAGATTTCTAAAACTGTTTGCCTCACAGCGTCAGGTCAAGAAGAGATTTCTAAAACTGTTTGCCTCACAGCGTCAGGTCATGAAGAGATTTCTAAAACTGTTTGCCTCACAGCGTCAGGTCATGAAGAGATTTCTAAAACTGTTTGCCTCACAGTGTCAGGTCAGGAAGAGATTTCTAAAACTGTTTGCCTCACAGTGTCAGGTCATGAAGAGATTTCTAAAACTTTTCTACAGTGTCAGTCAGAGAGATTTCAAACTGTTTGCCTCACAGCGTCAGGGTCAAGAAGAGATTTCTAAAACTGTTTGCTTACACGTCAGTCAAAGAGATTTCTAACGGCTCATGCGCAAACGAACATTTAGAAACGTTTGTTTTGGTTATCCATTTGTTTTTTAAATTTGTCACTCCTGTTGTTCTGTTTGCTTGATAAAGGCCTTGTTGGTCGAAACGTTGCTGTATTTGTCATTGTTTTGTAATTTGTAAAACTACAGTACTTGTGATTACTGTTTTGCCAATCAAATAGTTTTACTGCAGTCTCATCTAATTTTAGAAAAAAGCTTGCAGTGTTCTATCAAACATATATACTTTCCAGCCCCTTTTCTGATCTAGGTCAGGATATCCTGGTTAGTTGTCTGCGTAGTTATCTAGAGTTGGCTGTGGACTGGCGGTCTTGTATGATGGCTCTGTGACTGCTCTGGTGCTCCACAGTGCAGGCAGCTGAGTCCCTGAGACCCATTCTATGGAGGTGTGCTCTGAAACTGCAGTGTCCTGTTCTAGTCTGAAGACTGTGGTCTGCCTTTCTGTTTAGTGTATGTATACAGTCGTCCTCTGGGTTGTATCCTCCGTTTGTTTTTCTCCACATCATTTTTCTGGACTGTTTCATTAAATGAACAAGTGACAATTCCTGTGTAACAACCGGTAAAATCGAGGATATGCGAGACAGAGGACGACAGAGAGAGAAAACATTTTAGACAGTCTGATTTCATGGCACGGAAGAGTATCAACATCTGAGATAACAGCAAACACCAGAGACAGAGATTTCTGGAGATCCATGATCACCTACACTAATCGGCACGGCACCTGATGATGAAATGATCACGATAACTGCAAGTTTGAGACCACTGCCTGTTTGTTAACAGCTGAAACAATATATTTTTCCAGTTTTGTTTTTACAGTTCTGCATTGGTTTTTACAGTTCCGGTGTTATGTTTACACTGTTCTAGCCACAAGAGATAGCACGCGATCGTCGCTGTCGTGTGTGAGGCAATGCTTGTGTTCAGTGGCGGCTCATAGTCATTTTTCTTGGTGGGGCCAGACACAAATTTTTGGGAAAAATCATGGTTTTTAGAGTATTTACTATTATTTGTCTATTCCGGAAGTTTCCATTTCGATTATTGGTGGGGACAGGACCCACTGGCCTTTAATGACGAGCCGCCCCTGCCTGTGTTGTTACTATAGTATTATTGTATCTTGATTTTTAGACTGGAAACCTGTTATCAGAGATGAATCGGTGGTTGTTGGTATTGTCCTGTGTGTCTGACGATGTTAACGAAGGGTCTCTTTTTCTTCTTTTTATCCTTGTGTTTGTCTGCTATAAATTAATGCGTAGTTAGTGCATCTAATAGGGTGCTTCTGACTAATTTTTGCGTCAATGCCTACTTTCCTTGTTGTTAATGTCCCCGTCATACACACGTGCCATAGAAGTGTGCAACTTTCAATATAAATATTCGCACGTATTTTTACGTCAAGGCCTACTTTCCTTGTTACCAATGCCCCCCGCCATACAGACGTGCCATAGAAGCGTGCAACTTTCAACATAAATATTCGCAAATATCCTTACCTAATTTATATAGGGTGTTCAAGATAAAAGTAGCCCGATCGACAAATTAAAACTTACCAGGTACGCATTGCGGTTTGTCTATTTACTATTTAAACCGGGGTTAAACCTAAACCGGTTCTGACTAGTTCGTCCTACGCCGCATTTGTTCATCGCCCCTTCCCGCACCATAGTTACAAAAAGACTGACGTACTTGACCTCTATTACATCATACCTGAACCTTTACATAAATATATGCCAGGTTGGTACCCTTGACATGGCTACTTTTATCTTGAACACTCTTTATTATCATAAATCACAACACACGGTTTTATCATCGCGTCCTTGCGTGTTGCGTTGCTGACACAAATATATTTTGTTCATTTAAATGAAGTTTTTACTGACTGTCGTTACTGACATTTTTTAGAGAGGTGTAGGACGGGGGAGGGGGAGGGGGTTCTGGATAGAACACACTTTGCGAAAACCTGAGGGGAATATAACAAGAAGAGTCCTTTCCTGGAACCCGCAGGGACAGCGAAAGAAGGGGAGGTCGAGAAATACATGGAGACGAGATTTGGAGGCGGAGATCAACAATATAAAGAAGAGCTGGAGGGAGCTGCAGGAGATAGCTAGAGATAGGAAGACTTGGCATGAGTTGGTTGAGAGCCTATTCCCCAATCCGGATTTAAAAGACAGAGAGAGAGAGAGAGAGAGAAGACAGGGAGGACAGGAGCTTGCCTAATTCAATAGTCGCATGGCTAATACAGTCACCACGAAACTTTTCAGGTTTTGATTTTTCTTTATGCCCCTACGGGAAAAAATATCCGTAGCCTTACATGGGATCGAACCCCGACTAGGGACCCGCGCTCTAATCCATTCGGCCAGAAACTCCCCTTGTTAACTGGTACCTACTTAGCTAACGCTGACCAAACCATATGTAGGACAGTGCATTCTAATCTTCCTCGTTCGTTCTTCTCAAACTCCCGCTGTTTATAGAAGGTTGCGCCCGTCTGCCCAGCGTGTTCGTAGCGCGTTGGACTACGGGTGACTATCCTCTGTGTGTGCGGGTTCAATTCCGCGGGATGGCAGAAAAGCCACAGATTCCCAGATTTACGGTGTTCGTGGCACCAAACCGAATGGTTACGATGTCCATGGCACCGAGCCGAAGAGCTGAAAAGCTCAGTGCTTCTGGATCGGGAAAAAAGAAAAAGTAGAAGGTTGCAGTCCAAAGAACGGAATGCTTTCCATCACAGTTTTCAGCGTCAGCTGTGGTATCTGCACCTTTCGGTCCGACATATCCGACTTCAGAATATCCTCTTTTTTTTTGGTACCGGTGAGCTTCTACCTCTTTGATCTTCACAAACTTAGCCAGACTTCTCGGTAGTTATCTGTTTCCTGGGTGACGGAGTGAAGTCTTGTCCCCCTTTGTTAGACTTGAGCTAATTTTGTAGGGTACGGTGAATTAACAATTGGAGACATGTTTTTGGGTTTTGAGTTGAACGGAGTTTTAATTTTGTTTGTTACTGTTCGTTCTTGTCAACCACGTTAACCATTGTTTGTGATCTGTGTGGTTTGCGCCAAGAACGTAAGTAGCTTCTGCAACAATCCTAGGGATGTCCAATAAACAATGCAATCATGATTGAAACAACGCCGTATGTAATCGTTACCTTTGACCCTCAGATTGATTGATTGAACAATCATTATATCACTTCGTTGAGCAACCATGAATGCTCAAATCTCTGTCTAACACAGGAAGATCTAAAACTGCAGTACACGAGCTCAGTAGCACCGGCGAGGGTCCCTGATGTAATTTAGAAGATGGTAAAAATATTTTGCTGAAATTTTATATTTTATTCTTTTCTAATAAATGTCATTAACCCTCAAAACGCAAAGCAAACGGCAGCACTCTTACATTACATACTGTGCAAGCATATGCGGGTGTTTACGGTAATGAGAGAGCGGACAGGCTTGCATCAACAGCATCGATTGTTGGGGAGTTGAAGATGGATAAGGGGATATCCTTCGGTCTCTTCGCGACTGTCTGTTAGATGAGGACACTAAAATCAATGTTGAATCGATCAAGCGATTCAGGCAGTTTGAGTTACCCGTTGTTCAAGTCGAACTGGATGCATGAGAGACAGAGTGATAGGTGTGTTTAATCAGCGAGCCACAGGAACCATCAGTATGCATACTCTTCGATATCTGTTGTAGGAGACTGAGCACCATGGGTTTGTCCGGAGTGCAATGACGTCAGTTTAGTAACCAATAACCAATACTGTGTAAGCACTATTCCGTTCCAACTGTCAACAAGCTGAAAGCAACTGCGCGGCTATCGGACTGCCTAAATGTGATGGTTTCGTTTTTATTCCAGTTTTCCTGCATCTAAATGCTACAATATCTATACAAAAACATCAGAAAGATAAACGACATTAGAAAATAAAGAAAAATGGGAGTTCCAGGCTGAGTTGATTAGACATTTCCTAGATAACCATCACCTTGGAAGAGTAGCCAATCAGATGGGAGAATTCCCGCAGGCAGGAAGTCAGTGTTGGAGTGATCTCCCTTGAATAGGTCATCGATTATCGGTCTCTGATGTTCATTGATTTTCACATTTTCCACAATATTTCCTTCTCTTGCAGTAGATGCATATTTGGATGATTCGTGTTGCAGCTTGGACATACATCATCGTGTTGTAACTTGGGCAGACATCCTCGTGTTTAACTCGGACATACATTATCGTGTTGTAGCTGGACAGACATCATTGTATTGTATCTTGGACATACATCGTAGTGTTGTAACTTGGACATACATCGTAGTGTTGTAGCTTGGACATACATCATAGTGTTGTAACTTGGACATACATCACCGTGTTGTAGCTTGGACATACATCATAGTGTTGTAACTTGGACATACATCATAGTGTTGTAGCTTGGACATACATCATCGTGTTGTAACTTGGACATACATCATCGTGTTGTAACTTGGACATACATCGTAGTGTTGTAACTTGGACATACATCATCGTGTTGTAACTTGGATAGACATCATCGTGTTGTAACTGGGATAGACATCATCGTGTTAAACTCGGACATACATCATCGTGTTATAACATGGGACATACATCCTCGTGTTGTAACTTGGACAGACATCCTCGTGTTCCACTCGGACATACATCATCGTGTTATAACATAGACATACATCATCGTGTTATAACATGGACATACATCATCGTGTTGTAACTTGGACAGACATCCTCGTGTTCCACTTGGACATACATCATCGTGTTATAACATAGACATACATCATCGTGTTATAACATGAACATATATCGTAGTGTTGTAACTTGGACAGACATCCTCGTGATAATGCGACCATTTCTCTTGATCAATGAAAGCAACGTTCGTGAATAAATGCAGCTGCATTTACTTTGTGAGGAATGGGGGGCATAGTAACCAGAACACCGGTCTTTTATAAAGGAGAGCGCGAGTTCAAATTTCGGAAACATTATTGTTCCAGGTGCAATAAAATAAATAAAAATGCACACTTAGTGATGACAACTTAGGCAAGCAGAACTTAATTCTCAATATAGTCAATTATTCTTCTTTTACTTCTAACTCTTCAGATCGACCACTTGTTAACAACGCTTTCTGATTTATATGTGATCCGAGCCTAAGTGATTGTACATTGTGCCAGTTATGCGCCTACACGAAGACCAGCACATCCTATATCTGTGCCCTTTTTTTTTTTATTTACTAGAGTAGCTTTGCCAGGCCCCATACCTCAGTGGACGTTTACGACATGCCTTGTAGGTCTCAGTGTTACTATTCTTTGCTTCCTTGCTCGCTCATCTCTTACGACATGCCTTGTAGGTGGCAGTGTTACTATTCTTTGCTTCCTTGCTCGCCTCGTCTCTTACGACATGCCTTGTAGGTCGCAGTGTTACTATTCTTGCTTCCTTGCTCGCTCGTCTCTTACGACACGCCTTGTAGGTCGCAGTGTTACTATTCTTTGCTTCCATTGCTCGCTCGTCTCTTACGACATGCCTTGTAGGTCGCAGTGTTACTATTCTTTGCTTCCCTTTGCTCGCTCGTCTCTTACGACATGCCTTGTAGGTCGCAGTGTTACTATTCTTTGCTTCCCTTGCTCGCTCGTCTCTTACGACATGCCTTGTAGGTCGCAGTGTTACTATTCTTTGCTTCCCTTGCTCGCTCGTCTCTTACGACATGCCTTGTAGGTCGCAGTGTTACTATTCTTTGCTCCCTTGCTCGCCTGTCTCTAGACATGCCTTGTAGGTCGCAGTGTTACTATTCTTGCTTCCCTTGCTCGCCTGTCTCTACGACATGCCTTGTAGGTCGCAGTGTTACTATTCTTTGCCCCTTGCTCGCCTCGTCTCTTACGACATGCCTTGTAGGTCTCAGTGTTACTATTCTTTGCTTCCCTTGCTCGCTCGTCTCTTACGACATGCCTTGTAGGTCGCAGTGTTACTATTCTTGCTTCCCTTGCTCGCCGTCTCTTCGACATGCCTTGTAGGTCGCAGTGTTACTATTCTTTGCTTCCTTGCTCGCTCTGTCTCTTACGACATGCCTTGTAGGTCGCAGTGTTACTATTCTTTGCTTCCCTTGCTCGCTCGTCTCTTACGACATGCCTTGTAGGTCGCAGTGTTACTATTCTTTGCTTCCCTTGCTCGCTCTGTCTCTACGACATGCCTTGTAGGTCGCAGTGTTACTATTCTTTGCTTCCTTGCTCGCTCGTCTCTTACGACATGCCTTGTAGGTCGCAGTGTTACTATTCTTTGCTTCCCTTGCTCGCTCGTCTCTTACGACATGCCTTGTAGGTCGCAGTGTTACTATTCTTTGCTTCCCTTGCTCGCCTGTCTCTTACGACATGCCTTGTAGGTCGCAGTGTTACTATTCTTTGCTTCCTTGCTCGCTCGTCTCTTACGACATGCCTTGTAGGTCGCAGTGTTACTATTCTTTGCTTCCTTGCTCGCTCGTCTCTATGACATGCCTTGTAGGTCGCAGTGTTACTATTCTTTGCTTCCCTTGCTCGCTCGTCTCTTACGACATGCCTTGTAGGTCGCAGTGTTACTATTCTTTGCTTCCCTTTGCTGCTGTCTTTACGTGAATGACATTGGTAGTGTGTTTATTCTTGCTTTTATTTTGTCTGTCTTTCGCTATGCCTCGTAGTCCACGTTTTACTATTGTTTGCTTCCATGCTCGGCTCTGTCTCTTAGGATGCCTTTAAGATCGAGTGTAATTCATTTGCTTCACTGCCTGCTCGTCTCTTGACATGCCTTGATGTCTCAGTGTTACTATTCTTGCTTCCTGTTGCCGCCTTGCCAACATCCTTGTAGTCGCAGTGTTAATCTGCATCCTTGCTCTGCCCGTCTTACCATGCACTTTAGAAGATGTTACTATTCTTGCTTCTTTTGCTCGTTCTTTCGACATGCCTTTAGGTCCAGTGTTATATTCTTTGCTTCCTTTCTTCTTACTGACATGCATTGTGGTGCGGTTAAGCTATTCTTAGCTTTGCTCACGACTGTCTTTAGACAGCTTGTAGGTCCAGTGTACTATTCCCTTGCTTCGCTTGCTGCACGTCTCTAGAATGCCTTGAGTCGCGTGTTACTATTCTTTGCTTACCGTTGTTCAGCTCGACATCCTTGTAGGTCGAGTGTTACATTTTTATCCTGCCGGCCATCGTTGCTTTCGACATGCCTGTGAGGAGCTGATACTTGCTTTGTTCCTGTCATGCGCTCTGTAACAACATGCCTTGTAGGTCGCATTCTTCAACTGTCTTCCTTGCACTGCCGCTCAGACATGCCTTAGGTCGCAGTGTTACTTTCTTCCAGTTTTCCTGCTCTAAAGCTACATCGATCAAAACATCTTGAGGATAACGATTAGCTAATTTTGCTTCCTTTGCTCGCTCGTTCTTAGCATGTTGTAGGTCGCAGGTTACTAATTCTTTTGGGTTCCCGGCAACGTTTGGCCTGAGTCGCAATGTACATCTTTGCTTCCTTGTCATTGTTTCCATTTCCACTTTTGCCTTGTAGGTCAGTAGTGTATATTGTGTTGCTTCCTGCTGCTCTCTCATCGTACATTGTAGTCCGTGTTAACTATTCTTGCTTCCTTGTTTGCTGCGCTCATTGACATGCCTTGAGGTCGACATGTTATATCTTGCTTCCCTTTGTACTGTCTCATCATGAATGCTTGCTGGTCGCAGTGTTATATTCTTGCTTCATTGCTGCTGTTGCTGACATACACATGCCTTGTAGTCTCAGTAGTTACTATCTTGCTTCCTTGCTCATCTGGTTCTACGAATGCCTAGGTCAGTGTTAATACATATTCTTTGCTTACTTCTCGCTGTTCTGTAACTTGCAGATGCTCGTGAGTATACTTTCTTTGCCATAAATGCTCGTCTATATCGACATGCCTTTAGGTGGCAGTGTTAATTCTTTGCTCCTCCGGCTCTTCTTACGACATGCCTAGTTCAATTGTAAATATTATTCTTGCTCCGCTCGCTATATAAGACATGCCTTGAATACGCAGTACTATTCTTTGCTTTCTTCTCTCTTCTTAGACATGCTTCAGGTCGCAGTGTTACTATTCTTGCTTCCTTTTGCTCGTCCACAGATTGACATTGTAGCTCGCAGTGCCCTACTCATCCTGCTTCCTTTCTGCCTCTTTGACATGCCTTATAGAGTGCTCTAGGCCCCATCTCTTGACTTTTGCTGCCTTGTGTCAGGTCTATGCCTTTGTGTCGCTGTACTTTCTTTGCTTCCTTGTCGGTCCGTCTTACACTTGCCTTGCTCGCTGTCTATTCTTGCTTCTGGCCGCTCTCTTACGACATGCCTTGGTCGCATTTTCTTGATCGCCTTGAGAGCCCAGGCAACAAACTGGACAGATGGAAAAAAAATACATTAAATAATAATTCATCCTAGTACACATCGGTCTTGCAGGAACATTTCAGCTTCCTGTCCTGTCCCTTCAGCGCAGAGCCCCCGTCAGAGATGCGGTGTCCAGTTCCTCTTCCATCATTCGCCTCCATGTTGTCCGTGGTCTGCCTTTCTTTCTCTTTCCTCTGGTGTCCAAGTGAGGGCTATCCTTGCAGGCATTTCTTGTCTCATTCTCATAACATGTCCGAACCATTTCCATCTTCTCTTTTTGAGTATGTCATTCATTGCCTCTTGTCTTGGAGTAGTTGGTTATTGGATATTTTTACTGGCCAAAAGATTCCCAAGATTCTGCGAAGACAAGAGTGGTGGAAAACTGACAGCCTGCTAGTATCTCCTTTGGTCATCCTCCAACATTCCTGATCCGTAGAGCAAAACTGGCAAAACAATGCTTTTATAGAGTTTAAGCTTTGTGGTCCTATTGTAGATTTTGGACTTCCATACTGGTTTCATTCTGGCAAAAGCGGTTCTGGCCTTACTTCGACGTGATTTTATATCTTCCTCTGTGCCACCATTTAGTGTCAGTACGCTACCAAGATATGTAAACTGCTCAACCCTTTCCAGTGTTTCATTTCTAACATTACTGGTTGTTGGATTTCACTGTTTGTCATAATTTTTGTTTTTCCTGTGTTTGTTTTGAGGCCTACTGTCTTTGCCGTGCTGTGAAGTATTGTACTTTTCTCTTGTATATGTTCATATTTGAAAATAAATAAATATTAAACAGATATTTGTCTTCAGAAAAGAAAAAAACAGTTTGCAGAATATTGAAATCTAACCACACACTGTGATTTCTTTCTTCGCTCATTGAATAGCCATGAAGAAAAGCGAAATGAGGTTTGCCGTTCAGGTTCAATGATGTGCAATATTTTATCAACCTTTATAGGACGTGGCTCTCTTTTCAGCACATCTAAAATTCACTCTCTAGCCAGTTCACCCACTTCGTCGATGGTCATATTCATGGTTTCTTTAATATCTTGTAGCCATCTTCTTCTAGGTCTGCCTCTGCTTCCTGGAACCTACCCTCTAATATTGTTCTCTCCAGGCCATCATGACGCTTGATGTGACCAAAGTATCTAATTTTCTGTATAGTATATTGTTTATCAGATAAAATTGTCTTTAATATTCAGTTCTTCGAGAACATCTGTGTTCTTCCTTTTTTTCTGTCCATGGTATTCGCATGATCTTTCTTTAGCATTTAGTTTTGAAGGACTGGCTTTTCGTTCTTGTTTTTGTGTAATGGTCCATGATTCACAACCATAAGTAGCCACTGGGAAAATTCATGTTCCCAATATTTTTAATTTTAATATTTTGCTGGTGCCGTATGCCCACAACAATAGAAACAAAAACCTCTGGTTATATCAGTGCTTTTAACAAATATAAACATTTCTCTAAATACTAGTACCGGACATTTCTTATTTATAAACGTCCGAAGACGTACATTTGTTTGCCAATTCACAACATTCCAAATATTGGTAACAGGCTAATAGAACTGATGCCAACAAGCGCTGGGAAAATCCTGCAGCTGCAGACATTTCCCCACTATCCCCTTCTCGTCATTCCAAGCAGTCTTCCTTCTTCTTTTGCGTTCGTTCTTTACGACTAATTTTGATACTCTTTGTGATATGTTTGATCTTTGCCAAGAACGTGTATACGTTGCACATTGGTTTGGTAGGCCCTAAATGCATAGACTTGTACACGTTTAGGACACGTGCATCCGATTTCAGCCAAAACTCCTTAGTCGCCTCTTACGACATGCGTGCAGGTAACAGTGGTTCTATTCTTTACACATCAAATTTGGACCCGTAACCACTGGGCGACAGTGATTCTATTCTTTACACATCAAATTTGGACCCGGTAACCACTCGGGCGACAATGATTTTATTCTTTACACATCAAATCTGGCCCGTCCCTGGTCCGTAACCACTCGGTGGGGCCCGGTAACCACTCGGTGAGCGAACACCAGTGGCCCGTAACCACTACTCGAACACTGGTGGGCCGAACCACTCAGGTGACGTAACCACTCAGGTGGGCCCGGTAACCACTCGGTGGGGCCCGGAACCACTGGTGGGGCCCCGGTAACCACTCGGTGGGGCCCCGGTAACCACTCGGGTGGAGGACGCTCCCGGTAACCACTCAGGGGGCCCCGGTAACCACTCAGGTGGGGCCCGTAACCACTGGGTGGGCCCCGGTAACCACTCAGGTGGGGCCCCGGTAACCACTCGTGGGGCCCGGTAACCACTCAGATGGGGCCCCGGTAACCACTCAGGTGGGGCCCCGGTAACCACTGGGCGAAGGTGGGGCCCCGTAACCACTCAGGTGGGGCCGGTAACCACTCAGGTGGGGCCACGGTAACCACTCGGGTGAAGAAAACTTCAAAACGCATGTCTTCTTCTTTAAAGCCCTCCTTGTTAACTACTCTCTGTGTGATTTGTATGTAATCCGAGCCTAAGAACAATTGTACATTGTGCCAGTTATGCACCTACAAGCACATCCGATTTCTTCGATGCTTTTTATTTACTAGGGTAGCTTCCTAGGTCCTACATCAATCGTCTCTTTCGACATGCCTTCTAGGTCGCAGTGGTACTATTCTTTGCTTCCGTTCCGAGTCTCGAAACACAGGGCGTTACTGCTTTTAAAACAGTAGGATTTCAGGACCTTCTGTGTGTTTATGGAAAATTCATTTCAACAGTTGATCGTCGATATCGGCAAATAGAAGAGAGGAAGACCACGGAAAGATGGATTCAGGATGTAACTGATGGTTGAACATGACGTTGCAGAGGCGCAAGAGAGAGAAATTCAGGAGGACTGTTGGGGTGGCAAAGTTCTGCTCAGGACAAGCTATTCAATGATGATGATCGCCCGTCTGCCCAGCGTGTTCGTAGCGCGTTGGACTACGGGTGACTATCACTCTGTAGGTGCGGGTTCAATTCCGCGGGATGGCAGAAAAAGTCACAGATTCCCCAGATTTACGGTGTTCGTGGCACCGAACCGAAGGATTACGATGTCCATGGCACCGAGCTAAAGAGCTGAAAAGCTCAAGTGCTTCTGGATCGGAAAAAATGATGATGATGGTTGTCGTGATATCTTTCCACTGGTTTACTAAATTCACAACCAGCTTGATTTGATTCACATCATTTTGTGACTCCACATGGTTACTCACCAGAGTCCCACTCGCTGACTTGACAGAGAGAGATGAGTGTTAATATTGGTTTCAGTTTCAGTTTGGAATATCTTCATTGCACTCTGGACATGTCCATAGGAGCTCCGATCTCCTTCGCAATATCTCCAACAGCGTCCAGCGACTGACCGTACCAGTTCGATTTTGATTGATGAGACTACTCATATACCTGTTATGCTGTTCTTTTCGTGCCACACCAATCTTGAAACCCAGCTCCCGCAATTTAATAGTTGACGTGGATTGGTTTAGATCAGCGGTTCGCAAAGTGGGCGGCACCGCCCCCCAGTGGGCGCTGAAGAGTTCTAGGAGGCGATTGCGAGTTCAGAAGAATTGGGAGGGGGCGGGGGTGTTCAGGCGATTAGGTCGGTGGCTCTTTAAAGAAGAAATTAAATATGTATTTTAAAATAAATTATCTTCGTGACTTTGCGATTGAATAATCATTAAAAATTTGAACTCTACATTTTAATTCATCTTATGCTCGCATGATCCATTTTTTTTTTCAATTTTTCTTATTTTATTTTTGTAGTATAATTTGCGTGAAAACTTTATGAAAAATTTGAACTCTTCATTTTCATGTACTAGAATTCATTATGCTGCATCGACATTTTTTATCAATTTATGTTGTCAAAGTGACAAAGTTTATGTTGCAGGTTTAAAGTTTATGTCAAGGCTAGTAGAAGTTTAGGAAGGGGCGTTGACAAACTGTTATAATGTGGAGGGGGCGTTACAAAGTTTATGTTGTGCAAAGTGGGCGGTGGGGGCGTTACAAAGGTTATATTGTGCAATGGTGGGCGGTGGGGCGTTACAAAGTTTATGTTGTGCAAAGTGGGCGGTGGGCGTTACAAAGTTTATGTTTTGCAAAGTGGGCGGTGGGCGACAAAGTTTGGGAAAGTGGCATGGTTTAGAAAAGTTTTTGTGCAAAGTGCGAGTGGGGGCTAAAAGTTTATGGGCAAGGGCGGTGGGCCGAACATGTTTGGGAACCTATGGTTTAAATAAAGATCTTCTTGCGGCCACGCTCTATGAGGACATTCAAGATGTCAGCTCTATCCATTGGCTGGCCCTCTGATATAGCGGCAGAGCCAGCCAGTCTGTCTGCTCTCTCATTGCCAACGACATTCATGTGCCCTGGAACGAAGACAAGTGTCAATATTGGTGCAGCGCGTAAAGAACGGCATACCAAATATGTAAAGAGACTTATTAATCATTGTCGAACTGGCATGTTAGGCCGCTGGACGCTGCTGGATTTGTTGAGGCAGAGATCAGAGCACCTATGGACATGTCCGGAGTGCTATGATGATAGTCCTCTGATAACTGATAATCACCGAAGTGCAATGATGATGGTTCTATCAATCAATCAATCAATCAATCAATCGATAATTACAGACAATAGCAACATCCACTATTTCAAAGCAACACATCAAAAACATTGACTGATAAAATTAACGTAATGTAATACTTTCAGTTTTATTCCATTCAGTTCAGTCCCTCTTCATGAGATGTGTACACTATCCATAACTTCTCACGATCTCTGTACACTATCTTTATCTGACATATGTACACTGCATAAACAACATTCAAAACATATCATCAAAATCACGCACAAATATCAGCATTCATGTCACAAAACAAAGGACACCCAAAAAGGAAAAAGAACGATGGATATTACAAACTGTCCAGAAGGGACCAGACAGCCATACTTCATCTCTGGACAGGACACAACAGAATGAGACACCACCTGTACACTAAATTCAAGATAGGCACCAACCCTTCTTCTTCTTTGCATTCGTTCTTTACGACCAATTTTAATCACTCTTTGTGATATGTTTGATCTTTGTCGAGAACGTGTATACGTTGCACATTGGTTTGGTAGGCCCTAAAGCGTAGACTTCTACAAGTTTATGACATGTACATCCGATGATTTTAGCCAAATATAGGCTCTAACGACCTGTGTCCCTGTGGCTTGGGGAGTATTACAACAGAACATATCCTACAGAACTGCCTCCAGTATGCAGACCTGAGAAGAAAGAGGTGGCCCACTTACACAGCATCCAAGACAAACTCTATGGCGTGCTGATAATCTGAGGCAGATGGTTGCGTTTATGGAGAATCCGAAACCCCAATCTAGTGAGAACGCCTAGAAAATCTCACAAAACACATGCATATGTGGTAATAACGCCCGAAAAGAACGATATACTAAATATGCAAAGAGATTGATTAATCAACATCGAACTGGTGTGTTGGGTTGCTGGACGCTGCTGGATTTGCTGAGGCGGAGATCGGAACACCTATGGACATGTCCGGAGTGCTTTGATGATAGTCCTCATATAACTGAGAACGCCCGTATGTTGCAAGGGTTCCGCGAGAGGAGCAAAGAATAGTAACACTGTCACCAACAAGACAAGTCATAAGAGACGACTTAGGTAGAGGCTTAGGAAGCTCTATTCATCGCCCGCGTGCCCAGCGTGTTCGTAGCGCGTTGGACTACGGGTGACTACTCTGTAAGTGCGGGTTCAACTCCGAGGACTGGCAGAAAAGCTACAGGTTCCTCAGATTTACGGTGATCATGGCACCGAGCCGAAGGGTTACGAGATCCATGACACCGAGCCGAAGAGCTTTCAGCTCAATTGCTTCTGGATCGGAAAAAAATCATCATTATCAAGTAGCTTGTCCCTTCCATGACAGCAGTCTTGAAAAACTCTTCGCTCTGTGCAAGTTGACCGCCGACAGCAGCAGTCACTCTCAGATCGTCAATGACATCTTGCACCCATCGTCTCCTACATCTTCCCCTCCTTCTTCTTCCAGGCACCATTCCCTCCAAAATTATCTTCTCTAGACACTCATCTCGTTTGATGTGTCCGAAACAATTAATTTTCCTTTTTTTTATGTTCTTTAATAATCAACTCTCTAATTAAGCTGTATAAAAAGCGTCGCAGAAATCGATAATGCTGGCCTACTTGTAGGCTCACAACTGGCACACCGTACAATCGTTCTTGAGCTCAGATCACATACAAATCACAAAGAGTGGTTAACAAGTGGAGAGTTGAAGAAGAAGAAGAAGAGACTCGTAAAGCCCGATCTAGTGAGAACGCAGAAGAAGAAAAATTCATTAATTCAGAACAAAATATGAAAAATGCAAAATTGCGATTTTTTTGTCACATGCATAGTAAACATTTGCAAAGTTAAAACAAAACCACATTATGTATATAAATTTCAAGATAATTCACATAATATGAATGATTATAATACACATAATATGAATGGTTATAATACACATAATATGAATGGTTATAATACATAGAATATTTACATTACAATTGCAAGGGCGTCGCGGATGGGGGTGGTGGGAAGGGAAGGGCGTGGACAAATTTAATTTTAAATTGAATTAGCAGTTTAAATAGCGTAAGTAGTAGTGAGCTCGATCACAACCCCAGCGTACCCGGTTCAAACTCACCGGCAGGCAAGTTTGGAAGCAAATTCGTTATCTTGGATTTTTATGTGAGGTAAAAAAAAAAAAAATAGACCTCACCGTTCAGAAAGCAATGGCAAATTACTGAGCGTATAAGTGGTGCCTAGAAAATCGACGACTCGTTTACTGTTGTTGATGGCCACGTCTTGTAAACGGTATGTCACGATTTTCATTTTCAGTTTAAAAATAAAATTCCTGTCAGACCTTTTCAGACCTACGGGTATCTCTCTCTCGCGATCCCGCAGACCTACGGGTATGAAGTCCCTTCACATTTCTAGATTCTAGTGTGCAGGAGATAGGAAGGCTGATTTCTTTCCTCACGTCATGTGTGGAACGTCGAGTGTGGAATTTAACCCCAAACCCTCTAGTGTCCGAGTCGCCATGCGAACGCTTAAGCATTACGTTAATCCGTCCCAGTTGGTGGCAGTGGCGGTTCGTCATTAAGGGCTGGTGGGGCCGAGCCCACCAAAAATAATGTGTAACATGTATTTATTATTTAACAACTGAAAAGAAAACCTAACCTAAAACGATGAGTTTTTCGAAAATTTGTGTCGGGCCCCACCAACACAAAGGATGACGAGCCGCCACTGGTTGGTGGTTTAATACGCGGAAATATGAAGACCTGAACAGCATAAAACTTATCAAAAAGCCAGTTTCCAGGGAGGGGTAGAGGGAGAGAAGGGGGCTTGACACCCCCATCACCACCACTTGCCCCCACCACCACTTGCCATAATAACGTATTGACGGCCATGAACAGGTTACTGCACATTAAGTCACCATCCTTAAGTCACTGTACATTGAATCTAGGTCTCTTGGGCAGATGACAGTCAACAACCCAGGAGGGTAGATCGTCTAAGGGTCGCTACCCTAAAAGAAGATAGCAACTTGCTGGCAGGTCGGCTGGGGACAGCCAAAGGCTGACGGTGAGCGAACTCAGTAAACGCTGGTTGAAATCGGACACATCACCGAAGGACAAGCAAAAGAGCTCCAAATGGTACTGAAGATTGTGACGTAGAAATAAATTCTTGGCAAAGGCTGTTTATATTTCACAATAAGAATGATCAAAATGGCCGAAAAACAACGATCGAGAGAGAGATATCAGATCTGAGAAAACCGAGGGAGGCTGCGGAGATACGTAATAAATTTTACGTTTCAGGACAAAGACACGTATGTATGGTATCACATAAGCAAGCAAAAGGAATAATAAAATAATGAAACTATCAAAATCCACGTATCGACTATAAGTCTTCTTCAGGAAACATACAAACACACATGCACATGTTAGTTTTAAAACAAAAATAATGAAATTAATTAATGCGCATAATAATGAGGTCCGATAATATAAAGAATTATAATTGGAAGCATAGAGACATGGTCCCAATAACATAGCTCAAACAGGAGCACACAATGTAACTTTACAAGAAGGTTTGTGGCATAAAGTTTAGTTTTAGTTTAGTCATCGGCATCATCACTGATATCGACAATTAGTCTATAAGTGATTACAGTGGTGGTGTCATTAGGCCAGTGGCCAGGCCCCACAAAAATAATGTATAACGGTATTTATTATTTTATAAATTAAAATATAGCAACCAAAACCATGATTTATCGGGAAAAAAATGTCTGGCCCACAACAAGGACCGAGCGCACTGGTGCTTAGATCTCCTCTCAGTATGTCTCCAGTTTAGTTAGTGTTGATCATCATGACTGCACATCGAGCCAATTAGTCCATAAGTGATCCAATCTCTTCCTCAGTATGTCTCTCAGTTTAGTTTAGTCGTTGGATCATCATGACTGCACATTGAGCCAATAGTTCTGTGATCAATCTCTTCCTCGTATGTCTCTCAGTTTAGTTTAGTCTTGATCATCATCACTGCACATCGAACAAATTAGTCCTAACTGCCCGATCTCCTCCTCAGAATGTGTCGACTAGCCACACCGGTTCTATGTTGGTTGAGCATTCCTCTCTGCTACAGTTCCTGTCTAGCTACACCCATTTAAACTGGAATTCTTGCAGTCTGGCCATGGCCGTAGATCCTCCAGCATTACCTTAATAATTCACACGTCCTCTCTCCCTTAGGAAATCCGTGCCGTAGAGGCTAGGTACTCGTCTCTTGTGCCAAAGGTATTCAGTATATATATATGGACTCGCCTTTTATATGCTCCCGAAAATTCATAAACTCCACAATCCCGGTAGGCCTATCGTTTCTGCTTGCTCTTGCCCTACGGAACACATCTCCGAATTCCTTGATAGCATCTTTAATCCCATAGTCACCACACTCCCGTCATTTTTGAAGGATACAAACCACGCTTTGTCTGTCTTTTCTACCATTGAGTTGCTACCCGAGAGAACCTACCGTCTCTTCCTCCTTGATGTGTGCTCATTGTACACTTCTATACCTCATCCTGACGGCCTTATAGCTCTCCAGTTCTTTCTCAATAGGAGAACTAATCCACTTGTGTCAACTTCTGCTCTCCTTCGTCTTGCGGAACTAGTTCTCACTCTTAACTCCTTTCAGTTTAATGACCAATTCTTTGAGCAGATCAGTGGGGTTGCCATGGGTACTAAAATGGGACCTAGTTATGCTTGTCTATTCATGGGTTATCTTGAACACCTAGTATGGACTACATATGATGGCCCCTTCCGTCTGTCTATCACAGATACATTGATGACTGTATTGGCATCACTGATATGCCTGAAGCCGATTTGTCACGCTTCATTAATTTCATTAATGTTTTCAACCCTTCTATTCGTTTTACTTCTCACATCTCCACTACTTGTGTCAACTTTCTTGCCATTACTATCACCTTACGCCTATCCGCTATCACTACATCAGTATATTACAAGCCTACTGATGCACATAGTTTTCTCCTCTATACTTCTTCCCATCCCCGGGCTTGTCGTGACTCTTTGCCATTCTCGCAGCTCTTACGCCTTCGTCGCCTTTGTAGTGAGGACGATGATTTTCTTGAGAGAGCTCGCGAGATTCTTGATTTCTTTCGTAGGCGCCTATACCTGGAGAGGGTGCTTGTCTCGGCTATGCATCGCGTTCAGAAAATCACTCGCCAGCAGGCCCTTACCAGCCAGCATAGGACTACTAACTCTGACAGAGTAAAACTTATCTTAACTTACCACCCCATAGTTCCCTGGTGAAAATGTTTTATTCCGTCATCTGTCTCTCCTTAGATCAGATCCTGAGACCCGTTCTGTCTTCCCCACTATCCTTTGGTGTCTTACAGACGGGACAGAAGTCTTAAGGATATGTTGGTACACAGTCGCCTTAAGTCCAATATCCAGACTCATTTTGGCACTGTCCAGTGTGGTCGTCGGCGTTGCAACACGTGTGCTTATGTGATACAGACGCGTACTGTGTCTTTTCCTTTAGGCACGTTTCTTATTGACGGTGGGTTCACATGCGAGTCCCGTAATCTTATCTATGCCATTATCTGTAAGCGGTGTAACAAGGCTTATATCGGCGAGACAGGCAAGAGGCTCAGTGACCGATTCGCCCAACACTTACGCGACATACGCCAATGCTCTGTGACCCTGTAGCCACCCATTTCAATGATACTGGCCATTTAGGTGCTCACGATGTCCAGGTCACAGCCATCCGATCATGTTCCTCGGATGATCGCAGTCGATTTGCTCTGGAGAATCGGTTGATTTCTGTGTATGGTACCTTGCGACCACGCGGGCTCAACGTATTACATTCTTATGCTTCTTAGTACTTTCTCTTCCCATGCTTTGTAATCTATATGGGTATATGTTGCATGTATTCATGTTATATTCCATTCTTATGCTTCTTAGTACTTTCTTTTCCCATGCTTTGTAATCTATATGGGTATATGTTGCATGTTTTCAAGTTATATATTTACTAGATGTTTCATTGTTTCTTTTCCTTTCTATTTCTAGTTTTATGTGTTTTTTTGTACATTTATTTCGTTATTCGTTTTATTCAGATTTTCCTTAGATACGTTTGTATTTGGTCGTCCATTTGTGTTTCATTTTAATTTGTCACTCCTGTTTGTTCGTTTGCTTGATAAAGGCCTTGTTGGTCGAAACGTTGCTGTATTTTGTCATTGTTCTTGTAATTTGTAAAACTACAGTACTTTGTAATTACGTGTTGTGCCAAAGGTACAAGGTTCACTATCTCGTGGAGTTATCTAGATATTTTTTCCAGAAATCCCTGATCTCAGAGTAAGTGAGATTGAGTTTCTAGATCTATCGGAGACCGACGATAAAATGTAGGTCCCGAGTTCAATGTGAGCACGTAAAAGAACCATTGGCAGTTCAAAATTGAGATGAACAGGCTGGAAAGCCGCTGCCCGGGCAAAATTCATTAGAAAAGATTAAAAATAAAATTCCTACAAAAATATCTTCACCATCTTCAAAATTACATCGGGACCCTCGCCGGTGCTACGGAGTTCTTGCAATGCAGCTGAGATCTACCTGTGTAAGAAAGGGATCTCCCGCCTGCCCAGCGTGTTCGTAGCGCTTTGGGACGACGGGTGACAAGCCCCATGTGAGTGCGGTTCAATTCCGCGGGCTGGCAGAAAAGCCACAGGTTCTCCAGACTTACGTTGTTCGTGGCGCCGAACCGAAGGGTTACGATGTCCATGGCACCGAGCCGAAGAGCTGAAATCTCAAGTGCTTCTGAATGGGGGAAATGTCTGCTTTCCTTTTGCTGCTCCGAAACAATGGGTACAACGCAAAAGGACGACCACGCAAAAGATGGACCTCAGAGATAACAGAGGCGGCGAAAGACACTATCTACGAAGCGCACACAAGGGCCCGTTTTAGGAATCTCTTCTTGACCTGGCTGTGTGAGGCAAACAGGACTGGAGAAAAGAAAGAAAGGTACCAGGTTCCCTCCCTCGTGAAGCCACCTGGATATTTTTCTCGTTCTGTTTCTTCCTTAGGATAAACACGCATGTACACACACACACATAGACACACACATAGACACACACATAGAGACATACACGTGTACATATGTCATTGATTGGTTTTATAATGTGGCAAATGGAAGAAATGAGTTTTTGGTGGAATGCATGAGTGAGGATGTAGATGAAAATGATGTTTCAACAATAATGATGGCTGTTTGTAATAGCGATGGCTGTTTGTAATGACGATTGATGGTTGTAATAACGATGGATGTTTGTTTATAATAACGATGGATGTTTATAAAAACTATGGATGTTTATAATAAACTACTGAGAACATACATTTTCCCAGTGGTTACTTATGGTTGTGAATCATGGACAATTACACGAACAACAAGAACGAAAATCCAGTCCTTCGAAACTAAATGCTACAGAAAGATCCTACGAATACCATGGACAAAAAGAAAGAACATTGATGTCCTGAAAGAACTAAATGTTAAATAGAATTGGCTGATAAACAATATACTATACAGAAAAATCGATATTTTGGTCACATCAAGCGTCACGATAGCCTGGAGAGAACAATACTAGAAGGCAGGGTCCCAGGACGCAGAGGCAGACCAAGAAGAAGATGGCTACAAGATATTAAAGAAACCATGAATATGACCATCGACGAAGTGGGTGAACTGGCAAGAGACAGAGTGAATTTCAGATGTGTTGCAAAGAGAGCGAAATCCTATAAAGGATACGCACCTTGATGATGATGATGTTTGTAATAACGATGGATGTGTGTAATGATGATGGCTGTTTGTGATAATGGTTGCTATTATAATGGTAACGGTTATGGTAGTCATGATCATTGTATCAAGCAGTGGCGGCCCGTAGTCATTTTTCTTGGTGGGGCCAGACACAAATTTTCCTGAAAAATCATGGTTTTAGGAGTATTTACTATTATTTGTCTATTCCGGGAAGTTATTCTCCTTTCGATTATTGGTGGGGCTAGGCCCACCGGCCCTTAATGACGAGCCGCCCTGGTATCAAGTATGATCATTGTTATGCTAAATGTAATCGTAATGACTGTTGATGTCAACGATGTTCCTTTATATATATATATATATATATATACGAATTCAGGAGAAGTGATGAAATCAGAGACATGTCTGGTCAACCACTAGTAACAACTGTTATAAGAAAGAGAAGATGGAGATATGTTGGGCACACCTTGAGGAGTAATGATCAACGAATATCAAAGTAGGCATTGAAGTGGGATGCAAGGGGTTCAAGAAAGAGAGGACGACCTAGGGAGACCCTGAAACGAACTTTGCTGAGAGAGGCAGGAAATATCGGTCTCAGTTCCATGGAGGAGATTGAGCGAGTTGCCCAGGATAGAGCGGTATGGAGAAATTACTTGCAGGCCCTATGTAACGTATAACGGTACGAGAGGAATTATTATTATTATATATATATTTATAAACAAGACACACTAGAATACTGGTCACTATTCACTGTCCACTATTTTCCGTTGAGAATATCTTCAAATAAACTAAAGTCTGCTGTAGATTCAAACATAGGCTCACTACTCAAAGGATTGTCCAGAAAGTGAAGGAACTCATCCTGATTGTTAGCTGTTGATGGTTGGTTGGAGAAGCTAATAGGTTGTGCCCCGTTAGTCTGTGGGTTCGAAACTCCCCCACTATGTAGATTTGATCCTGGAGAAAGCCCTCCCATGTTATATCCAGCGGGTGGCACAGAACCAGGTCCGGAAGAAGAATGTCCCATGTTGTAAGGAGAGTTGGATGTATGCATGTTCATCTGTTGAGGTATCTGTATGCCTTGATGTTGCATCATCATTTGAGAGCCACTAGGTACTATGCTAGTGCCAGGGCCACCCCTAATCTGACCAGATGTAGCTAGTCTCACCTGCTGCTGTTGTTGAACCTGGGGTATGTTTGATGGTGGTGCTGCTGCCATACCTCCTGTGCTTGTAATATAATGAGGAGGTCTGTGTTGTTGGTACTGCATCATATGTGCAGATATGGAGGACGACTGCACCATTTCGTGTAGCTGCAGCCGCTGTTGTTATGAATACCATTTCTCATATTTCCATGGCTCGACTGCATTAAGTTGGAACGTGCCCAGTCTGAGTTATTTCGTGACTGAGAGATATTCAGCCCATCTGGACCAACATTCACATTTGGAGGTCTCTGATTTCTCATTATTGCACCGGTGTATGTTGACGATGACTGGGCACGGGCAGAAGACTCAACAGCAGAATACCCTGGAGGCTGCTGCAGATGCTGCTGGGAGTGGAACTGTGGCCTGACAGCCTGAGACAAGTTTCCCATATCATTGGATGCCATTGTGACTGGCATTGTTTGCTGTTGCATTGCTGAGATCTGAGAGGACATCATTCCACTGTTGGTCTGTCCTGGGGAGGATGAGTTGGGCACTTCACTTTTTACCGCTCCATAAGGAGAGGTTTTGTTAATTAAATTCTGTATTGTTTGCAGTGGATTCTGGTTGCCGTTAGGACTCACGCTGTTTGGGTATACCCCATGAGGTCGTGCACTGTGATGTATATTGTACTCAGGAGGAGGTGCTCTACTCATGTATTGCGGGGGTGAGCGACCCTGCTGAGCCTGTTGCTGATGCTGTTGTTCCATTCTCATCTTCTCAATCATCTGCATCTTCATCTGTTCACTGACCATCTGTTGCTGCCCCATATTAAAAGTTTGTTGTTGTGACAACGATATTTGTTGTTGCGACAGAGATATCTGTTGCTGGGGCGACGGTTGCATTTGAACTTGCTGAGTCTGTGAAAGTTGCATGCTGTGCGGACCATGCGACAACTGCATATGTTGACTTTGTGTGATCTGCATTTGATGCGGTGCAGTCATGGACGGCTTGAAGTGGCTCTGCACTTGATTCTGCAGCTGTTGTAGTGAAGAAGGCGAATTATGCTGTTGTCCTTGTTCATTAGGGAAATGAGTCAATGGTTTTGTACCACCATACGTCATTGCAGCGGCCATTTCTGGCGTCATTTGAGATGCGTCATTCATATGGTGTGTTGATGTGTGGTTATATGTAAATGGTGATGCCATATTAGGAACTGCTCGATACAACTGAGGATAGTTAGGTGAGAAGCTTCCATTACGAAGACCATCTGTATAATGGTCCATACTCTTCATGGGATACCCAGGACTATGTTGATGCTGGTGCTGGGCAGCCATTTGCTTCAGAGTTTCCGCAGCGGGTCCTGTTGGTTCCGGAATGGCAGTCGGGACTGGAATGGTGTGATTATTGTTCATCGCAGATGTATTCATATTCTGATTATTATCAAACATGCTGCCCATATGACCACAAGGGCCAAGGTTAGGGAAAACTCCTTTTAACAGACCTGGGGAACTACAGGCTAGAGGATCGTACATGTTACCAGATTCATTTCTTTCTGAATTACGTTGATATTTCTCACATATTTCATTGAATTCTTTAAGATCCTTCAGAAGAGATGGATCAATATCTTCATCTTTTTCAATACTATCTAGAATATTCCGAAGCTCATCAACGTCATCTATCCCAATGCAAATGTCGCTTACAGACTCAGGGTCAATATGACTATTGTGAGCAATGGACGATGAACCGATGTTTGCTGAAGACCTTGCACTGTCTTCGAATGGTTCCTGCTTACACTGGACGCTAGTATGAATGCTGTGGTTAGCTGTTCCAGCGTTGGGAGAGTCTGTAGCGTAGCAGGAACTGACCGTCACATTAGTATGTATAGTATGAGGTGTGTCCTGTTGGCAATGGGTACTAATCTGTTGAACGATCTGCACCGATAGACTTGGCACACATGTGCTGTGTTTAGTTCCCCCACCGCCGCCACCAATGCTCTTACTGCTGTTAGTCTTACTGTTCTTGGTTGCTGATGGTTGATGATCGTTGTTTTCAAAACTAAAAACAGTTTCTGATGCAGTGTTTACTGTGCTGGTGGCTGCTACAGTTGATGCTGTATTTGCTTCGGCACTAACACTGTCAATTTTTCTCTTAAGTTTCTGAAAATAAAGAAAAATTGTGGATATGATTAGAAAGTCAGAGATAGTTTATGAATACTGTAGTTCAGTGGCGGCTCGTGATTATTTTTGTTGGTCGGGCCAGACAAACATTTTCGGAAAAATCATGGTTTAGGATTAGGTTATATTTTAATTTATAAAATAATAAATACACGTTACGCATTACTTTTTTGTGGGGCCCGACCCCATAAGCCCCTAATGACGAGCCGCCACTGCTATAGTTATATGAATACTGTAGTTCTATGAATACTGTCATCATCATCAGGTGCTGTGTCGGCTGACGTAGGGAATCATGGATCTCCACAAATCTCTGTCCCTTGTACTTGCTATGAGAGCCGCTGTAGCGTAGTTGTTAGTGAACTCGCTTCGCAAGGCTGGTGGTCTGGGTTCAGCTCCCGCAATGTGCGTGGAATTTTCCCGACCGCGACGGCTCTCAGGTCGACCCAGCCTCAACTGGGTACCAGACATGCTCTGGGAAAGTAAAGGCGGCCGGCGTGATGCTGACCACATCACCCATCGTGTGCCGACGTCAAATAAAATACAGGCCTAACACTGTATTGACCTATATACCACGAGGTATGAAAGGGTTCCTTTACCTTTACTTGTACTTGCTATCATCTCAGATGGTGAGGCTCTTCCGTGCCATGAAGTTAGGCTATCTAATATTTTCTCCCTCTCTATCTTCCTCTGTCTCGTCTCCCCTCGATTCTACCGGTTGTCACAATGTGTTCTAAGCCTCCCCTCCTCATCACATGTCCGAAAAATGATGATTACCTCTGTCTTGATGATAAGCTTTCTCTGTGTCTTGATCTCGTCAATACCTCTACATTAGTCATTATAACAGTCCATAAGATTCTCATCATTCTTCTGTAAAACGACATCTCCGTGGCTCTCAGAGATTTTTCTGTGTGGTTTTTTTTCGATCCAGAAGCACTTGAGCTTTCAGCTCTTCGGCTTGGTGCCATGAACATCGTAATCCTTCGGTTGGGTGCCACGAACACCGTAAATCTGGAAACCTGTGGTTTTTCTGCCAGCCCGCGGAATTGAACCGCACTCACAGGGGCTTGTATGTTTGTTTACCGCCCATGACTCGCATCCGTATGTCAGTATTGTCTCTATATTGCATTGAATTACTCATTTTATGAATAATCTGTGTCTTCTAACAATATTCTTATGTCTCTGTGCGTAGTGGTTTGGTACTCGTCTCTCGTTTCAAAGGCACTTTGTTCGCTACCTCATGGAGTCATCGGGATAGTGAGAGATCCATGATCTCATTGTAGGTGAGATCAAGTTCCTAGATGTAGTAGGGTGCGATGCTTGATTCTATTTGGTGGTGGCTTTATTTCACAGTGGTTCTAGAAGATGGTTTGTTCTAGAACATCGTTTCCCAAAGTGGGCGGTACCGCCCCCTGTGGGCGCTGAAGCCTTCCAGGGTGGCGATGGTGGGTTCAGAAGCATTTTGGGGAGTTAATTTATCGTGATTTTGCGATTGAATAATCCTTAAAAATTTTAATTCTGCATTTTAATTCATTATATGCCCATCTTACACGATCCATTTAATCATCAATTTTCTATTTCTTGTATATAATCATTTGAAAAATGACCATGAAGGACAGAAATATATATCAATTTTCTATGTCAACGTGAAAATAGAGCATGTATATGTCATAGTTCCCCAGGTGGCAGCGGAGGAATGGACAGTTAGCCAGATAGTTAGAGTAGTATAATTCGATATTTAATAGTTGAGACTATGTGTTGCACTCTCTATGCAGAAGTGCAACACATAACTACGAGACATGACGTTCTTGTGTAGTTAGGAGTGACGTGTTAGTAACGATAGAAAAAGAAAACATAAACAATATATATGGAAGATGGACGCATTTTGGTGTGTCGTCACACATGTACCATCATGTAATGAAGATAATAAAGGAATTATGAATCATAGAAAAGCGTCTCTTTACTTGTAGTAGTGTGTGTGCACGCAACCTAACATCAGCCACCACAATAAATATCATCATAACCCCAACAATCACCACCGTACCATAGCCCGGTACTACAACATATATATATATGTGTGTGTGTGTGTGTGTGGTGGTGGGTTGGCAAACTGTTATAATGGGGAGGAGGAGGGGGGGTGTTGCAAAGTGGGCGATGCACCTTAAAAGTTTGAGAACCTATGTTCTAGAAGACGGTTAGTTCCAGAAGATGGTGGTATATACTTCATGTTGGATTGGTGCTTTGATGGATACAACACATTTATATCAAAGACAAACTCTATCTTGACAGTTTCATATTCATTTATTTCGATATTAGATCATGAGTTTACCAAAACACGTCTGCTTCGGTCAATTGTTTATTTCGTCTCCTATGTTGTCACTACGTCGTACGTACTAACAAATCTACGTCAACTAGTTTCACTACGTCCACAGTACTAACAAATCTACGTCAACTAGTTTCACTACGTCTACGTCTCTCTATGTCTATTGTCACTACGTCGCTAAGCAGTACTAACAAATCTACGTCAACTAGTTTCACTACGTCGCTACAGTACTAACAAATCTACGTCAACTAGTTTCACTCTAACTCGCTAAGTTTCTACTGTCTAGTCAATATTGTCACTACGTCTCTACGTTAACAAACTTACGTCAACTAGTGTCACTACGTCCTAGCAGTACTAACAACTGTCACGTCACTACTCTACGTACACAAATTACGTCAACGTCACTGTCGCCGTAAAAAATCACGTCAACGTTTTCGCCCTCAAAACACGAACGTCATCACGACAACACTCAAGTCCACGCACGTCTAAATCTACGTAACTAGTCACTCACATCACACTCGCAATTCACTACGTCATTCCGTTCGGTATCCAGTGGCAGATTTGGTGTCAAACACCGTCCTCTTACATTTCTACAAACTTATCATCACACTCAAATACCTGTCTGGTCTGCACTACCTGGGGTTGGGGAACGGTTGTGTCCGGTCCTGACAGACTACTACAGACAGACGATAAAACGTTGACTCTGTGTTCAATTTAAACACTTAAAAGACATCTTGGCAGTTACAAAATCGAGAAGAGCATGCTGGAAAATTCATTTGACAGATTCAAAATAAAATTCCTACAAAATATTTTCACCATTTTTTAAATTACATCAGGGACCCTCGCCGGTGCTACAAAGTTCGAACACTCCCACTGCAATCTTTCTGTGTAAAAAAGATATCGGAGCACACATGGTTACTCACCGAAGTGGAATTATGATTGTACTATCAATCAATCAATCAATCCAGCAGGTTCTGTTATAAGCTACTGAGGTTCTTCTTCTTCTTCTTTGCGTTCGTTCTTTACGACTAATTTTAATCACTCTTTGTGATATGTTTGATCTTTGCCAAGAACGTGTATACGTTGCACATTGATTTGTAGGCCCCTAAACGCATAGACTTCTACACGTTTAGGACACATGCATCCGATTTCAGCCAAACCTCCTTAGTCGCCTCTTACGACATGCATGGAAGGTAACAGTGGTTCTATTCTTTACACCCCAAATTTGGGCCCCGGTAACCACTGGGTGGCTACTGAGGTTAGAAAAGCTCCCCAAGCCAAACATTAGAAACGCCTGCTCCCCAAGCCAAACATTAGAAGGAAAACTGCCTGCTCCCCAAGCCACACATTAGAAACTGTCTGCCTGCTCCCAACCAACATTAGAAAACTCTGCTCCCCAACCACAACTAGAAAGCCTGCTCCTCCAAGCCAAACTTGAAACGTCTGTCCCCCAAACCACAACTAAGAAACATCTGCTCCCAAACCACACTTAAGAAACGCTGGCTCCCCAAAGCCACAAACTTAAGAAACGCGGCCTCCCCAACCACAACTTAAGAAACGCGGCCTCCCCAAGCCACAAACTTAAAAACGCCTGCTCCCCAAGCCAAACTTAAAAACGCCTGTCCTCCCCAAGCCACAAACTTAAAAACGCCTGTCTCCCCAACACAAACTTAAAAACGCCTGTCTCCCAAAGCCAAACTTAAAAACGCCTGTCTCCCAAGCCACAACTTAAAAACGCCTGTTCCCCAAGCCAACTTACAAACGCCTGTCTCCCCAAGCCACAGCAGCTTCCAAACCAACTTAAAAGCCTGTCTCCCAAGCACAAACTTACAAACGCCGTCCTCCCAAGCCACAAACTTAAGCAACGCCTGCTCCCAACGAAACTTAAAAGCCTCTCCCAGACAAACTTAAAAAGCCTGTCTCCCATGTACAAACTAGAAACCTGTTCCAAATGTAAAAACCTGTCTCCTAGTACACAGAAGCCGTCCTCCTCAAGTCCTAAGCTTAAGCAACGCCTGCTCCCCAAACCACAAACTTAAAAACGCCTGCTCCCCAAGTTAGAAACTTGAAAACGCCTTCTCCCCCATGCTAGAAACTCGAAACGCCTTCTCCCCATGCTAGAAACTCGAGAAACGCCTATGCAGATAGTAAACAAGACACTATAAATTTCTTCCTTTTTTATGACGTAATAAACCATGATGCCATTTTGTACACAGAAGTTGAAAAGTATCAAATTTACAACACGCAGACGACTGTGATTTTTTAAAATAATAATTTTAAGTGGTTATAAGTTTCCAGGGAAGCACTGAAACTCTGACTGTGCTGCGCGGGAAGGCTTAGACCTTATCTTAACTCCGGACGATATTCATATTTTGGCTATCGTTACGTAGACCAGCGTTTCCCAAAGTGGGCTGTACTGCCCCCTAGTGGGCACTGAAGCGTTCTAGGGAAGGGGAGGGGGTGATAGTGGTTCAGAAGAATTTGGGAGGGTGGGGGTGTTCAGGCGATAAGAAGTCGGTGGCTTTAAAAATAAATAAATAATAAATATTTGAAAATAAATTATTTTCGTGATTTTACGATTGAATAATCATTTAAAATTTGAATTCTGCATTTTAATTCATCGTATGCCCATCTTGGGGGTAGGAATGAGATGGTAGGGATAGTACCTCACGGTGAGAGGCAGTCGCGTCCTTTATAGGGCGGCCTGGAGCCTATTTGGTTCCCCCACTCCTGCCCAGCTCGCGTATGGCTCCTCGAGTCTGCTTGTGTACAGCAGTGCCACCCCAGGGCAACGGCTTCGACTAGCCGGCGAAACTACGTAGAGCAAAACTCGAAGGAAGTCTCCTTCTACAGTACACAAAGCTGCCGGCAGAAAAGGCGGAAGATTGACAATGTCAACACGGCTTCGAAGGCGGGAGCTGGAACATCCTGGTATCGGGCTCAGGGCACACCAGAGATCGTTATGGTTAAGTGGCCAGAACCAATCAGAAAGCAATGGCAAACTACTGATTGTATGTTGCCAAGAACTTGATACAGAACATGAAATTAACTAAAACTCAAAGATCTGATGGCGTGTCCCCTAGGCCAGTCAGACGAATTCTGCGAACTGGGGAAGAGAAAGATGGCAGATCAAGTACAAGTAAATGTAATGACTGCCAAAAGCCCGACAGTCTTACTGCGGAAAGACCTGCCATTGGACTACGGAAGAAATTGAGAATAGGAACATGGAATGTAAGGAGTCTTTACCATGGCAAACTCAACATGATTTGCAATGAGATGGAGAGAAAGAAAACACCTATACTTGGAATAACCGAACACAGATGGGCTGGCCAGTGGCACTTTAAAACCTCAACTGGTGACACAGTAATATACTCAGGGAAGGCAAAAAGTGGACAAAGTGAAGTCGGTTTCATTTTGGCAAAGAAAATATCCACAACACTACTTGGTTACAATCCTATCAAGTACCGACTCATCATGATGAGATTACAGACAAAAATAGAAAGATTAGAATAATACAAGCATACGCTCCAACAACCACAGCTCCTGATGACGAGATCGATGAATTCTATACAAATTTACAAGGAGCAATAGATAAAGTTGGCAAAAGAGACATCCTGATCGTAGTGGGCGATTTCAATGCCAAGGTTGGCAAGGAAACAGCTGAAGAAGAGGAAAAGATAAAAGGTACTTTAGTATAGGACAGCGAAATGAAAGAGGCACAGAACTAATTGAATTCTGCCTAGAAAATAATCTCTCCATTACGAACACCCTAAGCAGGCAACATCCAAGAAGACTATACACCTGGACCTCACTAGATGGCAACACCAGAAACCAAATAGATTACAACTTGGTCGAAAGAAGATGGATAACAGGCATTCTATCTGTAAAGACACTACCCGGAGCAGACTGTGACTCCGACCATAAACTGCTGGTGGCAGAGTTTAAATTAAGACTGAAGACAACAAAGAAAGCAGCTGGCCCTATACGTTTTGATACAAATGACATTCCACTAGAATACAACATAAAAATACAAAACAAATTTGACATACTTATGGCGGCTCAAGAGGACATGGCACCTGACGAACTGGCAACACAGGCAAGAGATGGAAGGGGGCCTTACAAAGTTTAAGTTGTGCAAAGTGGGCGGTGTTACAAAGTTTAAGTTGTGCAAAGTGGGCGGTGTTACAAAGTTTAAGTTGTGCAAAGTGGGCGGTGTTACAAAGTTTAAGTTGTGCAAAGTGGGCGGTGTTACAAAGTTTATGTTGTGCAAAGTGGGCGGTGTTACAAAGTTTATGTTGTGCAAAGTGGGCGGTGTTACAAAGTTTATGTTGTGCAAAGTGGGCGGTGGGTCGAAAAGGTTTGAGAATCTATGACGTGATTCAATGACGTTTGGGGAACGGGCATATATTTACACTTATGTTCGTAAACTGTGAATGACGATAGCTAGACAGTTAGATACTCAGGCGATCGTCGTCAGATACGTCCGAGTTAGATACCAAAATCTTGTGACGTAGAGGTTAGGTGCACGTCTCTTGAACCAAAGGTACCAGGTTCGCTCCTTCGTGGAGTCATCTAGATATTTTCCAAGAGATCCTTGATCTCAGTGTATGTGATATCGAGTTCCTAGTTACATCCAAGACGGACGATAACACGCAGGTCCCGTATGACCTGTTTATGAGCACGTAAACAAACCATCTGGCAACTCAAAATCGAGACGAGCTGGCCACCCGGGCAAAATTCATTAGACAAAATGAAAATTAAATTCCTACAAAAATATCATCACCATCTTCAACAATATTTGTGATCGATAGCAGATACTACATGTTTGACATCAGATGTGTTGATGACATCAAATATGTATGACAACAGATGTGTTGATGACATCAAATATGTATGGACATCAATGTTTGATGACATCATGATGTTTAGTTGGATGAAATCAAATATGTATGACATTCAAGTCTATATGGATGACAACAGATACTATACATATGACATCCAAGTCTATATGGATGACAACAGATCTGTTGATGACATCAACATATGATGACAACAGATTTTAGTTTTGATGACACAAACTATAGTATGACATCCAAGTCTATATGGATGACAACAGATACTATATGTATGACATCCAAGTCTATATGGATGACAACAGATACTATACATATGACATCCAAGTCTATATGGATTACAACAGATACTATACATATGACATCCAAGTCTATATGGATGACAACAGATACTATACGTATGGCATCCAAGTCTATATGGATGACAACAGATACTATACATATGACATCCAAGTCTATATGGATGACAACAGATACTATACGTATGACATCCAAGTCTATATGGATTACAACAGATACTATACATATGACATCCAAGTCTATATGGATGACAACAGATACTATACATATGACATCCAAGTCTATATGGATGACAACAGATACTATACGTATGACATCGAACATTGTGCTCATCTCTTCTTCTTCAAACGTCATATGGATACACAGATCTATAACCACTCTTGAATTTTATGACAACGATACTATACGTATGACATCCAAGTCTATATGGATGACAACAGATACTATACGTATGACATCCAAGTCTATATGGATGACAACAGATACTATACGTATGGCATCCAAGTCTATATGGATGACAACAGATACTATACGTATGACATCCAAGTCTATATGGATGACAACAGATACTATACGTATGACATCCAAGTCTATATGGATGACAACAGATACTATACATATGACATCCAAGTCTATATGGATGACAACAGATACTATCTTTATGACATCCAAGTCTATATGGATGACAACAGATACTATACGTATGACATCCAAGTCTATATGGATGACAACAGATACTATACGTATGACATCCAAGTCTATATGGATGACAACAGATACTATACGTATGACATCCAAGTCTATATGGATGACAACAGATACTATACGTATGACATCCAAGTCTATATGGATGACAACAGATACTATACGTATGACATCCAAGTCTATATGGATGACAACAGATACTATACGTATGACATCCAAGTCTATATGGATGACAACAGATACTATACGTATGACAGCGAACGTGCTCATCTTCTTCTTCTTCAAACGCTCCATATCGAACACTTGTTAAACCACTCTTTGAGATTTTATGTTATCTGAGCCTAAGAGCGACTGCACGTTGTGCCAGTTATGAGCCTACACGTAGGCCAGCACATCCGATTTCTACGACGCTTTTTATTTACTAAGGTAGCTTTAGAAAGCAGTGACAATCTACTGAACGTATAAGTGGTGCCTAGAAAATCAACGACTGTTTACTGTGGTTGATGGCTACGTCCTGTAAAGGATATGTCACGATTTTCATTCAGTCAGCTTCCCTAAGCCCCTACCTGAGTCGCCTCTTATGACACGCCTTGTAGATAGCAGTGTTACTATTATTTGCTCCCCTTGCGAGCACCGGCAATACAAAGACGGAACGTGCTGATGACATCAGATGACATGTCATATATGACAGCAATTATAAATGACAAGAGTGATACTTCTTCTTTGCGTTCGTTCTTTACGACCAATTTGAATCACTCTTTGTGATATGTTTGATCTTTGCCAAGAACGTGTATACGTTGCACATTGGTTTGGTAGGCCCTAAACGCATAGACTTCTACACGTTTAGGACATGTGCATCCGATTTCAGCCAAACCTCCTTATCGCCTTTTACGACATGCGTGGCAGGTAACAGTGGTTCTATTCTTTACACCCCAAATTTGGGCCCCGGTAACCCTCGGGCGAGAGTGATACTGTGATACCAGTTTCTACTGTTGGATACGATGATACTGTGATACCAAATATATGTTGAATCGATCCAGCGATTTAAGCAGTTTGGAGTTACCCGTTGTACAAGTAGAACTGGATGCCTGAGGGCAGAGTGAGGAGTGTGTTTAATCAGCGACCTGCCGCCACGTGTTCGAGTGACTCAGGTGACTATCCCTTGTGTGCGTTATCGCGATGCGAAAGCCCATTCAGATTTACGGTGTTTTGCGACCGAAGGGTTACGATGTCCATGGACCGAGCAAGCTATAAGCCAAGTGTTCTGACGAAAAATCGGCCACGCCATCGTATGCATCTTATGTTGGAGACGGCATATGGTCTGCTGAGTGAATGACGTCAGTTTAGTAACCAAACTACTGCTGGAGACGATGATACTGCTAGCGTATCGCTCGAAAGAACGAAGCACACACACAAAAACTCACTTAGCCAACGACACGCCACAAACTACCAACGGATGGTAGTTGCATATCAAGCTACAGCGGAGAGTCTCTCATAGACATGTCGATACGCGATTTATGGATTTATGGGGGGGGGAAAAACGTAAAAACAAAGTACTGTAGTTTTACAAAATACAAAAACAATAACAATACATATCAACGTTTCGACCAAAAGGACTTTATCAAGCAAAGGTTACAGGATATGTGAAGAATTTCACCACACAACATGTAGAGTCAACATTTTTTTTATTTTGTAAAACTACAGAACTGTGTTTTTACGTGTTACGCCATTGATTCATAGTTTTACTGCAGTCTTCCCTTATATCGATAATTTATGGATTTCCAAATTGTGGGAGGTCGGGGAGAACGAGGTGGGGAATCGGGAGAAAGGGAGACCGAACATTCCAGAAGGAAAAGGATGAGGTTCTCTGTATGTCACGGTTGTCTTGTCATTTTGGGAGATGAAAGGAGAATGGAGATTTGTTAAATGGAGAAAACACCATGTTACGATTGGAAATCAGACAAGAGATGGGGCGGAGTAGAGGGTACGGGAAGAGAAGACAGAGGAGATGGAGACATTCGTGCAAAAATAATACGTGACGGGAGGAAGGGAGGTATAGCCCCGTTGGACGTGAGTAATGAGTAAAACAGAGAGGATGAGGGGGTAAATGTGGAAACTAAACCCAAGCCATGAGAGAGAATGTGTGAAGGACTGTGTGAATGTGTGCGTGCGTGTGTTTGTATGTGTGTGTGTGTGTGTGTGCGTGTGTGTAGTGTATGTGTCGTGCGTGTATGTGTGCGTGCGTGTGTATGTATGTGGTGTGTGTGTGTATGTGTGGTGTGTATGTATTGTGTGTATGTATGTGGTGTATGTATGTGTGTGTATGTGTGTGGTGTGTATGTGTGCGTGTGTAGTGTGTGTGTGTGGTATGTGTGTGTGTATGTAGTGTGTGTGTGCATGTGTGTACAATTTGGAATATATTTTGTAATGTATTTCTGTAGGTCTGTAGCTCAAGCGGTAGTGAGCTCGACCACAAACCCAAGCGTACGGGGTTCAAACCCCACGGTGGGCAAATTTGAACAAATTTGTTACTTGGGATTTTACAAAAGGTGAAACTAGACCTCACCGTTCATAAAGCAATGGCAAACTACTGAACGTATAAGTAGTGCCTAAAAAAATAAACGACTGTGGTTGATGGCTACGTCCTGTAAAGGATATGCCACGATTTTCATGTCAATATATTTCTGCAAAACATCATCATCAAATAGCTTGGCTTGCGCAGAAGCTTGCCATCCTAACAGCCCTTCGGATTCATAATACTTTCTTCTTCTTCTTTGCGTTCGTTCTTTACAACCAATTTTAATCACTCTTTTGATATGTTTAATCTTTGCCAAGAACATGTATACGTTGCACATTCGTTCGGTAGGCCCCTAAACGCATAAGACTTCTACACGTTTAGGACACATGCATCCGATTTCAGCCAAACCTCCTTAGACGCCTCTTACGACATGCGTGGCAGGTAACAGTGGTTACCACCAAGACCAAGACAAGACAAGGCAACACACCACCAAGACCAAGACAAGACATCACCAAGACCAAGACAAAACACCACCAAGACCAAGACAAGACAGGCAAAACACCCCAAGACCAAGACAAGACAAAGCAAAACACCACCAAGACCAAGACAAGACAAAACACCACCAAGATCAAGACAAGATAAAACACCACCAAGACCAAGACAAGACAGGGCAAAACACCACCAAGACCAAGACAAGGCAACACACCACCAAGACCAAGACAAGAGAAGACATGACCAAGACAAAACACCACCAAGACAAGACAAAGCAAAACACCACCAAGACCAAGACAAGACAAGAAACACACCAAGACCAGACAAGACAAGACAAAACACCACCAAGACCAAGACAAGACAAAACACCACCAAGACCAAGACAAGACAAGGCAAAACACCACCAAAACCAAGACAAGACAAGGCAAAACACCACCAAGATCAAGACAAAATACCACCAAGACCAAGACAAGGCAAGGCAAAACACCACTAAGACCAAGACAAGATGGGAGTACTAAGGAATGTATTTTACCAAAATTATGGTGTGTTGAATAACTAAACAGAGAGAATAGCAGAGCAGTTGAGGAATTACAGCAGACAGGGTTGGTATGACAAGACAGGACAAGACAAGACAGGGTTGGTATGGCAAGACAGGATAAGATAAGACAGGTTGGTATGACAAGACAGAACAAGACAAGACAGGTTGGTACGGCAAGACAGGACAAGACACAACAGCTTGGTATGGCAAGACAAGACAGGTTGGTATGGTAAGACAGAACAAGACAAGAATGTTGTATGACAAGACAAGACAAGACAAGACAGGGTTGGTATGGTAAGACAGGACAAGACACAACAGCTTGGTATGGCAAGACAAGACAGGTTGGTATGGTAAGACAGAACAAGACAAGACATGTTGGTATGGCAAGACAGAACAAGACAAGACAGGGTTGGTATGGTAAGACAGAACAAGACAAGACAGGGTTGGTATGGCAAGACAAGACAGGTTGGTATGGAAGAGAACAAGACAAGACATGTTGGTATGACAAGACAAGACAAGACAGGGTTGGTATGGTAAGACAGGACAAGACACAACAGCTTGGTATGGCAAGACAAGACATAGCATTGGTATGGTAAGACAGAACAAGACAAGACAGGGTTGGTATGGTAAGACAGAACAAGACAAGACAGGTTGATGGTAAGACAGAACAAGACAAGACAGGGTTGGTATGCAAGACAAGACAGGTTGGTATGACAAGACAGACAAGACAAGACAGGGTTGGTGACAAGACAGGACAAGACAAGACAGGTTGGTATGGTAAGACAGAACAAGACAAGACAGCTTGGTATGGCAAGACAAGACAGGTTGGTATGACAAGACAGGACAAGACAAGACAGGGTTGGTATGACAAGACAGGACAAGACAAGACAGGTTGGTATGGTAAGACAGAACAAGACAAGACAGCTTGGTATGGCAAGACAAGACAGGTTGGTATGACAAGACAGGACAAGACAAGACAGGGTTGGTATGGCAAGACAGGATAAGATAAGACAGGTTGGTATGACAAGACAAGACAAGACAGGTAAACTGAGAAAGAATTTTAAAAGTGGTCTTAGCTCAGTGGTAGTGAGCTCGATCACAAACCAAGAGTACCTGGTTCAAACCTCCGATGGCCAAGTTTGAAACACATTCGATCTTATGGGGTTTTAAAAGGTACAAATAGACCTCACCGTTCAGAAAGCAATGTCAAACTACTGAACGATGAAGTAGTCCTAGAAAATCAACGACTCGTTTACTAGGATTGAAGGCTACGTCCTGTAAAGGATAAGACACGATTTTCGATACTAAATTGTTAAAGTGTACAGCTGCCCGTCTGCCCAGCGTGTTCGTAGCGCGTTGGACTACGGTGACTATCCCTCTGTGTGTGCGAGTTCAATTCCGCGGGATGGCAGAAAAAGCCACAGATTCCCAGATTTACGGTGTTCGTATCACCGAACCGAAGGGTTACGATGTCCATGGCCCCGAGCCGATGAGCTGAAAAGCTCAAGTGCTTCTGGATCGGGAAAAAAAAAGTGTACTGCGGGGCAAACAGCGGGGAAGGAATGAAGGCTGTAACGGCAAGGCAAGGCAAGGAAAGACATGACAGCGCCACGATCATGACGGGATTACACGGACAGACAAACAACGAAGACGGGCGGTTGGAGGGATGGATGAACGGGCGGGCGGACCGACAGACAGATACAGAGATAGACGGATGGACAAAACGACAGATATAGACAGACTGTAACGGAATCAAGGAGAGAGAGAGGTATCGAAGACACCGGCACACACAGACAAACACAGAAAATTTCAAACAGACGAAGACAAGCAGGCAAACAGACAGGCAGAAAACGACATATATAAACGGAGCGACATACCTTCCAGAGACATATTTCTTTTCGAAACCGGATATTTTGGTGAGGTTGTTTACCATCATTGTAACGATGGCAACTGGACAGAAATCTGGCCAATAGCGGAACAGGAATGATGGGAAGTAAGCATTGTAGCAGACGATAGAGAAATGGAAAACGAGTTAGGACACTCCCACAAGTGTATGAAGCATGATGTGAATCTCTCTAAGGCGATTTGGTTAGTTTTATATATTATTTTTATTTTTTAAACAGTGGCGGCTCGTGATCATTTGTGTTGGTGGGGCCAGACAAATATTTTCCGAAAAATCATGGTTTTGGGTTAGGTTATATTTTAGTATATGGCCTGTATATGGCCTTTTTTGTATATGTCCTTTTTCGTCTTTACAGACGGTCAATTGGCAAGTGTTTTACTGTGACAACTTCTGAGTTTTCGTTTTTCTCTCTTGTCGTTCAGCTCGTATATAAGTCTCTTCTCAAAAGACTCTGCGCCCTTTCGTAATTTGGCTTTCCACACAACTCTGTCATCAGCTAGTCCCTCCCATGTGCTGGGATCTATAGAAAATTTTTCATTGAGGCTTTGCAGATATCTTTATATCTGAGCAGTGGTCTGCCCTGGTGCCTCTTCCTCTCCGAAAGTTCACAGAACAATATTTGTTTTGGTATGCGGCAAGTTTCCATTCTTCTCACATGTCCCAACCATCTTAGTCGTCTACTGCTGATCATGCCCATGATGGAAGTCAGTTTTGCACGTTGCAGTATATTTTAGTATTTACTATTATTTGTCTATTCCGGGAAATTATTCCTTCTTTACTAGAACGTACAGTTTCCTGCACTGTAGACATTAGATTTTATATTTTATTTTAATGTTATATATTTAACTTTTAAAGCTAGTTAGTTTCACGTTAAAAGAAATAATTAGGAACAAATAATTTATAAAATAATAAATACACGTTACATATTATTGTTGGTGGGGTCCGGCCCCACTGGACCCTGGCCTTAATGACGAGCCGCCACTGTTTTTAAGGATATGATCAGATGCATTTAACATGAGACGAATGATGGCGACAAATGGCACAAATTTTGAACTGCAAACATCTCACATGGAACACTACAAGAACATTGTACAACACAATCGTTTTCAAAAATTATGTTACCAGTGCTAAACCTGGAGGCTGACATCAAATGATAGAAGAAAACTAGTCACTCTCTCTCTCTCTCTCTCTCTCTCTCTCTTGTATCACCATCCAGACCGATGTACCAGATCTCCCCATAAATTCTATTCATGTGGAAATCTGATTCTCAACCTTAGCATTAGTTTATCCTTCGGCGATGTGTCCGGTTTCAGCTAGCGTTTACTCGGTTCGCTCTCCGTTCTGTAGCCATCTAGTGTTTTTACGGTGTGGGTTAGCTAGCCCCACGTCCTACCTCCTTAGCCGCCTTTACAACATGAGTTGCAGATAACAGTGGTTCTATTCTTTACACCCCAATTTGGGCCCCAGTAACCACTCGGGCGGAAGAAACTAGTCACGAGAGAGATGCACTGTCTACGCAGAATGATGGGAGTATCAAGAAAAGACCAGTTTAGAAATGAAGACATCGGCGCGGGAAAAAATGGTACAAAATCAGTACTGAACTTCATCAAAAACAGCAAATTTAATGGTTCTGCTACATGTGCAGGTTACCAACAGACAATGCCCGCCTGCCCAGCGTGTTCGTAGCGCGTTGTACGACGCGTGACAAACTCCCTCTGAGTGCGGGTTCAATTCCGCGGGCTGGCAGAAAAGCGAGAGGTTCTCCAGATTTACGGTGTTCATGACACCGAACCGAAGGGTTACGATGTCCATGACACCGAGCCGAAGAGCTGAAAGCTCAAGTGCTTCTGGATCGAAAAAAAAAACAGACATGTGTTTCATAGAGCAATGTTACTCTGAGACAGTGGATACAAGGGAAAAGGTCGTCCAACTATTATATGCTCCCTTGCAAGCCTATGTCAAAACACGACGATTTATCTTTAAAATCACACATATGTTTTTCCCTTTTCATGTTAAACGTCATTGTTTTTGTAATTTGTAAAACTACAGTACTTTGTGATTACGTGTTTGCCAATCAAATAGTTTTACTGCAGTCTCATCCATTTCATGGTTAAACGTCTCACCTACCCATAAGCTTAGTTAGTTAGTCTTTCCTCTTGGGCCTGTGGGCGGCATAGGGCAGAGGTCATAGTTCTCCATGTCTCGCGGTTTGTTGCTATCTGTTTTAGGTCTTTAATGTTTACTAGGCCCACGTTGAGCCTTCTCTGTGATGGTTCTACGCAGAGTCTCTCTTGGTCTTCCTCTTTTCTTTTTCCCTCTGGTGACCATATGAGGGATTGGTAAGGAAGTCTTCTCTCATCCATTCTAAGTGTGTGGCCGATGTAGTTCCAGCGGCGCTTTCTTATAAAATTTGATACATTTTCTTGCTTGGTCTCTTGTCTTATTTGTGTATTAGGTCTGAAATATGACCATTTGAGGTTCAGTATTCTTCTAAGACATTTATTCTCAAAGTTATCTAATTTTCTTTCTTTTGTTGCTTTCCAACTCTCGCATCCATACGTTAATACTGGAATCACACAAGAGTTAAAGATCTTTAATTTTAAGTGCTTGCTGAGTGAATTGGACTTCCATATATTTGACAATTTGTTAAAAAGCACTTGATGCCAATGCGATTCTGTATGGAATTTCTGGCGCTGTATTCCCCGTAGATGTCATCATACTCCCTAGGTATGTAAAACTTTTGACTTTTCAAGAGTGTAGTTTTTAGTTGAATATTTTCTGGACTGCTGGTAAGGTCAACAATTTTGTTTTTGTGGTGTTTATTTGGAGACCAATTTGTCCTGAGATATTTTGGAGAAGGTTTGTTTTCATTTGAATATCTTGATGTGATGAACTCAAAAGGGCTATATCGTCGGCAAAATAAGCTGCTACTCAGTATTTGCATACTCTTAGTATTCGAATCTTTGTTATTCTGATCTTTCTTGTCATATCGTGATATAAATATGATAATGACGTGTCGCTACTATAATGTATCGCTAATCAAATGTTGTATCGGTGATTTACTCAGGTATCGTTACTAAGATGTTTCACTGACATGTTGTTATATCGATCCTTGTGTATGGACGCAAAAGCTGGACAATAAATAAAGACAAGACAAGAAGAAGCCCGTCTTATGAATATAAATGTTATAGAAGGCTGTTACACGACTATTACAAAATGAATACACAATAAACCATTTGTTATCAATAACCATGGCCTACTGCATAAGTAGGGCGACTAGCTCAGACAGAAAATCCGCCCGAGTGGTTAACGGGGTCCAAATTTGGGTGTAAAGAATAGAACCACTGTTACTTGCCACGCATGTCGTAAGAGGCGACTAAGGAGGTTGGTTGTGGGGCTAGCTACCCCACACCGTAAAAACACTAGATGGCTACAGAACGGAGAGCGAATCGAGTAAATGTTTGCTGAAACCGGACACATCGCCGAAGGATAAGCTCCTGGGCTCCAAATGGTGCAATTTTAACTCCGATACAGTTCTTCTTCTTTGAACTCTCCACGTCGACCACTTGTCAACCACTCTGTGTGATGATTTGTATGTGATTTGAGCCTAAGAGCGACTGAACGTTGTGCCAGTTATGCGCTACAAGTAGGCCAGCACATCCGATTTCTGCGCTGCTTTTTATTTACTGGGTAACATCCTAGGGTCCACATCAGTCGCCTCTTACGACATGCATTGTGGGTTACAGTGGTACTATTCCTTGCTTCCCTTTCGGGCCCCGGTACCACAAGCAACTCTCGATACAGTGAATACAAAGCAAACGGTTTTCCACGCAAAAAGTGGACCTCAGATATAACAGAGGCGACGAAAGACACTATGTATTAAGCACCACAAAAGCCGTTCTATAAATCTCTTCTTATCCTGACGCTGTGAGGAAAAGAGAATTCGAGAAAAGAAAGAAAGAACACAACTATGATGTCGGTAGATATGATTTCTTGCAGAGCTGTAAATATGCAGAATAGATGGACTAGGATGGTATGATAGGGTCACAAATGAGGAACTAACTTATAGAGAGAACAAGACAGACTCCATTGAACCAAGAGGTTAAAAAAAGACGCTGGCGATGGATAGGGCACACTTTGAGAAAACATGAAGGAAATATAACAAGATGGGCCCGTTCCTGGCAACACATGGACAGTAAAAAGGAGATGGAAATATATGGGACGAGTTTGAGACAAGAGATCAAGAATATAAAGAAGAGCTGTGAAGCTGAGGAGATACTGGAGATGGGAAGACTTGGCATGAGGGTTGGTTGGAGGCCTGCTGGAGGAAGCTGCAGGAGATAGATGGAGATGGGAAGACTTGGCATGAGTTGGTTGAGGGCCTATGTCCCAATCCAGGGTTTAAAAACAGAGAGCAGAGAAGCTGAAAAGTTGTAAGGTTTGGAGTTGTGATACTCATGACTCATTTAAAACAATTCTTCATGGCAGAGTCGAGGTGGTAGGAGATGAGAAAGCAAGAAAGTATTGCAGGCATTGAGGTCCAAAAAGTGTACCAGGATGGGGAGTGACAAAATTAAAAAATTGGATGAGTTTAAAACGCGGAAATGGTTATGACAAAAGTCGTAAACAACTTTTTTTATCAAAATATATTTTCCGAGGACCCTCCTTAACGCATTGACGCCCATGATTGGATGATAACATCGCAATGTCAAAAATACAATTTACAAAATATTTTCACCATATTATAAATTAAATCAGAGACCCTCGCCGGTTCTACGGAGTTCGTGCACTGTCGCTGAGATTTTCCTATGTAAGAAAGAGATCGGAGCACACATGGTTATTCACCGAAGTGCAACGATGATGGTCCTATCAATCAATCAATCAAATTTAAACAATAATTTCGTTATTTATGAATGTGCATATTTTCTCGTCTGGTGTAAGCGAGTGAACTAGTTCTTGCGCATGTGCAGGACGGTTTGTTTTGGACACGTCTGCGATCGATATTAGACGGCATGAGATTTGTAAGGCTTTTCCCTGGAACGATTTTGAATATAGGTCACGCGAGGAAATTTTACAATGATGGGGAAACAGTAATGATAGTTCTACTTTTTAGAGGGCGTCAAATATTTGAAGAAATAGTGAAAGTAATGTCATTTGAAAGTCCTCGTAACATCAGATGGCAGATGCAGATCAGGAAATGAAAAGGGTGATAAATTCGAAAGGGCTGGAGGGAGCCTAACACAACACCACCCAATACAAAGCTTTACAGAAGCAAAGACTTTTCTGAAACAATCCAGGAAAATGATGTGGAGGAAAACAAACGGAGGATACAACCAAGAGCAAGACAGTATAAATATACTAAACAGAAAAGCACAGACCAGTCTTAGAAAGGGACACTGCAGTTTCAGAGTACATCTCCATAGAATGGGTCTCGGGGATTCGGCTGTCTGCACCAAAGCAGTCCTCATAGACTGTCGCAGCCTGAGCAGTGTGAGACTGGAAATCTGGCCAACAGAAACAACACTACAGGACAAATTATGGAGGACCGATGAGGACCTCAAGCGCACCACCCTGTTTATGACACATACCGGAGTAGTCGCATAGCAGAAGTTGATCGCAGAAGAAGAAGAAGATGCAGATTAGAAATAAAGAGCAAAATATGGCACGCCAAAGCTGCTTTCCAGTAGAAAATATAGAATAGCCATACAATTAGATCAGAATGAAATTCAGTGTAAGACCAATACTGACATGGTCAGTCTGAAATTATTCAGTGTAGCAATGACATACGGGTGCAGTCTGAGAGTTATTCAGTGCTACATAGAACCAATACTGACATACGGATGCGAGTCTGAGAGTTATTCAGTGCTACATAGAACAACTGACATGGATGGAGTCTGAGTTATTCAGTGCTCATAGAACCAATACTGACATACGGATGCGAGTCTGAGGTTATTCAGTGCAATAGAACCAATACTGACATGATGCGAGTCTAGTTATTCAGTGCTACATAGAACCATATGACATCGGGGCGAGCTAGAGTTATTCAGTGCTCATGAACCATATGACATACGGATGGATCATGGAATGAAAACACAGATTGAAAAACTCTGAGAGCCACAGATATGCCGTTTTACAGAAGAATGATGAGAATCCCATAAACTGCTAAAATGACTAATGTTGAGGTGTTGAATGAGGTAAAGACACAGAGAAAGCTTATCATCAATATAAGAAAGAGGCAGTCATCATTTTCGGGCATGTGATGAGGAGGGAGGTTTAGAACACATTGTAACAACCGGTAAAATCGAGGGTAGACGATACAGAGGAAGACAGAGAGTGAACATTTTGAATAGCCTGATTTCATAGCACGGTAGAGCGTTAACATCTCAGTTGATAGCAAACACCAGAGACGGAGATTTGTGGCGATCCATGATCTCCTACGTCAGCCGGCACGGCACCTGATGATGAGTAAAAGTAGTCAACTTTAAGAAAAGTTATATTTGAAAGTCGTGGGGGAAAGTATTGTAATGTGTTAGTGTTGGCCACTTGTCAGCGGTTGAAAGTATATTGAAAGTCGGAAGTATTGTGTTATGTACTTGTCAGCGTATTGGGTTCGTTTCCCGCGAGCAGTGGTTGGGATATTTCCCACAAAACCGCCCGTGTGATGCCAGTGCTCGCAAGGGGAGCAAAGAATAGTAACACTGCGATCTATAAGGTATGTCGTAAGAGGCGACTGATGTAGGGCCTAGAGAAGCTACCCTAGTATAAAAAAGCAACCCCGAAATCGGATGTTCTGGTCTACTTGTAGGCGCATAACTGTCACAATGTACAATCGCTTTTGGGCTCTGATTACATACAAATCACACATAGAGGTTAATAAGTGGTCGATATGGAGCGTCCTAAGAAGAAAAAGTGATATCAATGTAGATGAGATCGAGTTCCTAGTCCTATCAGAAACGGCGATAACACGAAGGCCAAGTTCAGTACGTAAAAGAACGACTGACAGTTTAAATCGATACGGGTAGGCTGCAAAACCGCAGTCCAGGCACAATTCTGTCAAAAGATTAAAATAACGTTTCTGCAAATATTGTCACCATTTTCAAAAATACATCAGGGTTATTCAACTGCGCAACGGAGTTCGGGCACTGCCGCTGTGACCTTTCTGTTTAAATAAATGTGCCACAAACAGTTAGTCATCGAAATGAAATGATGATGGTTGATTTGATTGATATGACAATCGTCATCGCACTTTGGTGAGTAACCATGTGGGCTCCGATCTCTTTCTTACACATGAAGATCTCAGCTGCAGTGCACGAACTCCGTAGCATCGGCGAGGGTCTCCGATGTAATTTTAAAGATGGTGAAGATACTTCTGTAGGAATTTTATTTTTAAAAATATATTCTAACCAATTTTGCATGGGCAGCGGCTTTCCAGCCCGCTCTTCTAGATTTTGAACTTCCAATTGTTATTTTTAGTGCACAAATTGAAGACAGGACCTACGTTTTATCGTCCGTCTCCGATATGACTAGGAACTCGATCTCATCTACACTGCGATCAGGGATCTCTGGAAAATATCCAGATGTTCACGAGGGAACGAACCATCTTCTTTTGCGTTCGTTCTTACGACCAATTTTAATCTTGACTTGATACGTTTGATCTTTGCCAAGAACGTGTAATACGATTGCACATTGTTGTAGGCCCTAAACGCATAGATTCTACACATTTAGGACATGGCATCCGATTTCAGCCAAACCTCCTTAGTCGCCTCTTAGACATGCATGGCAGGTAACAGTGGTTCTATTCTTTACACCCCAAATTTAGGGTCTCTGGATACCACTCGGACGGTAACGAACTTGGTACCGTTGGTACGAGAGATGAGTAGCTAACCTCTGCACACGACCGGCTCTATTATCGAGTCTATATTATAGAGTCGGTCGTGCTCTACGTCACAGAGCACCTTGAAATGAAATGATGTCGGTATTATCAATCAATCAATGGCAGCTGGACTTTAAGGAAAAGTCACATTTTGAGATAGTGAGAGAGAGAGAGAGGAAATGAGCAAAGCGCAGTCACACAAAAAAAACTACATGTGAAATGCGATGCCTGCGAAAAGTTACCAACAACACCAGAAAAGACAGAATCACCAACATCAGCATAAGAAGAAAGTTGGCACAGAACCTTGCTTGAATTACATTGAGAAACAAAGAATGAAGTGGTTTGGTCACTTAATAAGAATGCATCCAAACTCCATAGTATACAGTCTTCTACAATAGAATATCAGGAATGAAGACGAGAGGAAGACCACGAAAAAGATGGTTAGATGGATAGCAGAATCATGTCAAAGAGCAAAAATAACAATCACCCAAGCCACCAGAGCAGGCGCAAGACAAAAACAGAAAACCACGACACTGGGCAACAACCCGGTAGCAGTGTGACGACACTGGGCAACAACCCGATAGCAGTGTGACGACACTGGGCAACAACCCGGTTGCAGTGTGACGATACTGGGCAACAACCCGGTAGCAGTGTGACGATACTGGGCAACAACCCGGTAGCAGTGTGACGACACTGGGCAACAACCCGGTAGCAGTGTGACGACAAAAGAAAAAGAAAAAGAGAGAGAGAGAGAGAATAACAGTTTTACTTTAAATCAGTGGTTCTCAACTTTCCTAATGCCGCGACCCTTTAATCCAGTTCCTCATGTTGGGGTGGCCCCCAACCATAAAATTATTTTCGTTGCTACTTCAGAACTGTAATTTTGCTACTGTTATAAATCGTAATGTAAATATCTGATATGCAGGATGTATTTTCATTGTTACAAATTGAACATAATTAAAGCATAGTGATTAGTCACAAAACAATACTCATAATCTTCGATATCTGTTGGAGGAGACATAGAACGGAAAAGAAACAATGAAACATCTAGTAAATATATGCAACATATTCCAGTTATATATTTACTAGATGTTTCATTGTTTCTTTTCCGTTCTATTTCTAGTTTTATGTGTGTTTTTTGTGTTACATTTATTTCGTTATTCGTTTTTATTCCAGATTTTCCTTAGATACGTTTGTTTTTGGTCGTCCATTTGTGTTTCATTTTAATTTGTCACTCCTGTTTGTTCGTTTGCTTGATAAAGGCCTTGTTGGTCGAAACGTTGCTGTATTTTGTCATTGTTTTTGTAATTTGTAAAACTACAGTACTTTGTAATTACGTGTTTTGCCAATCAAATAGTTTTACTGCAGTTCCATATATATATACCGCATATTTCCAGTGGCAACGTATGGGTGTGAAGCATGGATATTTAACAAAGCAGTGGGAAAACATATATGTGCTTCACCCGAGTGGTTACCGGGGCCCAAATTTTGGGTGTAAAGAATAGAACCACTGTTACCTGCCACGCATGTCGTAAGAGGAACTAAGGAGGTTTGGCTGAAATCGGATGCACATGTCCTAAAGTGTAGAAGTCTATGTGTTTAGGGGCTCACCAAACCAATGTGCAACGTATACACGTTCTTGGCAAAGATCAAACATGTCACAAGAGTGATTAAAATTGGTCGTAAAGACGAACCAAAGAAGATAATGTGTTTTGAATATAAGTGTTACAGAAGAGTCCTCCGTATATCTTGGACAGAGAAGAGAACAAATAGATCTACACAGAAAGGACTCCAAATCACAGAAAACTGATGCTACAAATAAGAAAGAGAAAATTGAAGTATTTTGGACATATAAAGAGACATTGTGAGCGTCTGTAGCTCAATCAGTAGTGAGCTCGATCACAAACCCAAGCGTACCTGGTTCAAACACCACGGTGGCAAGTCTGGAAGCAAATTCGTTTCCGTGAGACTTTTACAAAAGGTAAAAAAACACTTCACCGTTCAGGAAGCAATGGCAAAATACTGAACATAAGTGTTGCCTAGAAAATCTGTGGTTGATGACTACGTCCTGTAAAGGATATGCCACGATTTTCAATTCATACTATATACATATATATTTATATTTAAAACTTTTAAATGTGCTAGTTTACCGTGACTCAAACCAGGTTTCGAAATCTCATAAACACATCCTGGATCAACACATGAAACACACTATTGTTGTTGACCAGATTTGAAGGTCCATACGTTTATAGTTGGCTCTGGACAAACACACACTGGACTTGACTGGACACTACTTAATTCCGGCCAGGGACTGACAAATATCAAAGAAAGAAAAACTGGCTTTCAATGTTCACTAAATTTATGGCAGATTTCTGTTCCCTGTGTCCGTACACAGTAACGAGAAAGAGGTATTGTTGGGTAGACGGTGTGACCCAAGGGGTTACACAGAGGTTAAAGGGCGTCCTCTTGTATTTGTGTTCCCTGCAAAGTTAGTAGAAGTCGTTATACTAAATCATACTGGTCACCTGAGTGTCCAAGACCTGTCCAAGATTTGTCTTTGCGATCTAGGCAAGGCTAACGTAGTTTCTCCTTAATTGCTTTCTACCATTTCAAAACTCTGCAATTTCCTCTCTAGGGCGCATAGCTTTCTAGGGCGAACTACTTTCTACCTAGAACTGGCCAACTTTCTCTAGGGTTGCAACTTTCTCTAGGCGCAACTTTCTCTAGGGCGGGCCCAACTTTTCTATGGCGCAACTTTCTCTAGGGCGCAATTTTCTACGGGAACTTAGGCCTTTCTAGGGCAACTAGCAACTTTCTCTATGGTGCTGTGTGCCACCAACTATGGCACCGGCTAATGACACAACTTATTTCACGGACTATTGCCACAACTTATGCCACCAGCTAAACACAAATACATTTCACGACTATTATCACAACTTAGGTTACAGTTGTGTGCCACTGACAAATGTCCCGACTCCTGACACGATGCATGCCATAACATATTTCACCGACTAATATCACATTGTGAAAACGAAAAGGAGGACGCCATAAACAGACCTGGAGACGAAGTCGTCTTGAGTAACTGAAGAGTACTCGACTATCCTGGGAGACCATAAAGACAACAGCCAGAGACCGAGAAGAGGGCCCTATGCTCCACGAGGAGCGGAGAGGAATAATAAAGTAATGCCACATTTTATGCCACCGACTGAACTGCATGACTGGTTTCACAACATCCAGTTTTCCTCCGATTTCTTCAGACAAATTTAGAAATGAAGAAATCAGAAGACTGGATGTGAAACCAGTCATGCAATTCATAAAGAACAACAGATTAAATGGTTTGGACACCTGACAAGAATGTCCTGGTATCGTCTACCACAGAGAGCCACCCAGAAAAAGTATAATGAGTACAAGGCAAGAGGAAGACCACGCCAAGGATGGAGCGACGGCATCAAGAACAGCTTTACGAAAATGAATATCAGCTTACAAAGTGTCTTAAAACAAGCACACAAGATCACTACGTCCTCCCCCACTTCTAAAAAGAAGTAAATGGTGGAAGAGAAGAAGGACATGTCACCGACTAATGTCATAACACATGTCACCGACTAATGTCCTGACACATGTCACCGACTAATGTCCTGACACATGTCACCGACTAATGCTGCAACACATGTCACCGACTAATACCCTGACACATGTCACCGACTAATGCCGTGACACATGTCACTGACTAATACAGTGACACATGTCACCGACTAATGCCGTGACACATGTCACCGACTAATGCTGCAACACATGTCACCGACTAATGCCCTGACACATGTCACCGACTAATGTCCTGACTCATGTCACCGACAAATGCCCTGACACATGTCACCGACTAATGTCCTGACACATGTCACCGACTAATGTCCTGACTCATGTCACCGACTAATGTCCTGACACATGTCACCGACTAATGTCCTGACTCATGTCACCGACTAATGTCCTGACACATGTCACCGACTAATGTCCTGACACATGTCACCGACTAATGTCCTGACTCATGTCACCGACTAATGTCCTGACACATGTCACCGACTAATGTCCTGACACATGTCACCGACTAATGTCCTGACACATGTCACCGACTAATGTCCTGACAAATGTCACCGACTAATGCTGCAACACATGTCACCGACTAATGCCCTGACACATGTCACCGACTAATACCCTGACACATGTCACCGACTAATGCCGTGACACATGTCACTGACTAATACAGTGACACATGTCACCGACTAATGCCGTGACACATGTCACCGACTAATGCTGCAACACATGTCACCGACTAATGCCCTGACACATGTCACCGACTAATGTCCTGACTCATGTCACCGACAAATGCCCTGACACATGTCACCGACTAATGTCCTGACTCATGTCACCGACTAATGTCCTGACACATGTCACCGACTAATGTCCTGACTCATGTCACCGACTAATGTCCTGACACATGTCACCGACTAATGTCCTGACACATGTCACCGACTAATGTCCTGACTCATGTCACCGACTAATGTCCTGACACATGTCACCGACTAATGTCCTGACACATGTCACCGACTAATGTCCTGACAAATGTCACCGACTAATGCTGCAACACATGTCACCGACTAATGCCCTGACACATGTCACCGACTAATGCTGCAACACATGTCACCGACTAATGCCGTGACACATGTCACCGACTAATGTCCTGACACATGTCACCGACTAATGTCCTGACACATGTCACCGACTAATGTCCTGACACATGTCACCGACTAATGCTGCAACACATGTCACCGACTAATGCCCTGACACATGTCACCGACTAATGCCGTGACGGGGGACTGCCTAGAGTAGTTGATAGTAGCTCGGCCTGCTAGCTGTGAGACGCCTCATAGCTCGGGTTCGAACCTACTGTCCGGCATTTGTTCGAGTCCCCTGGTCTTACTCATGACGATAACGTGAGTACCTCTGAAGTCGGAGAAAATCTGCCTGTATGGCGAGGGAATACTAATTACGAGTATATTGAGCACACGGCTGCCAGTGTAAAGTAATTTACAATGTCACGCTGCTGCCATTTTAAGAAATTGAAAAACGGATTTTCACGCAAAATTCAGTTTCAGAGATGAAACTTCGTCTGAGTTGAAAGCGGACGAAAGAAAAGAAAAAAAAGAAAGAATGCCGTGACACATGTCACCGACTAATGCTGCAACACATGTCACCGACTAATGTCCTGACACATGTCACTGACTAATGTCCTGACACATGTCACCGACTAATGCCCTGACACATGTCACCGACTAATACCCTGACACATGTCACCGACTAATGTCCTGACACATGTCACCGACTAATGCTGCAACACATGTCACCGACTAATGCCGTGACACATGTCACCGACTAATACCCTGACACATGTCACCGACTAATACCCTGACACATGTCACCGACTAATGTCCTGACACATGTCACCGACTAATGCCCTGACACATGTCACCGACTAATGCCCTGACACATGTCACCGACTAATGTCCTGACACATGTCACCGACTAATGTCCTGACACATGTCACCGACTAATGTTCTGACACATGTCACCGACTAATGCCCTGACACATGTCACCGACTAATACCCTGACACATGTCACCGACTAATGCCCTGACATATGTCACCGACTAATGTCCTGACACATGTCACCGACTAATGCCCTGACACATGTCACCGACTAATGCCCTGACACATGTCACCGACTAATGTCCTGACACATGTCACCGACTAATACCCTGACACATGTCACCGACTAATGTCATGACACATGCCATCGAGTCATATCACGGAAAACCAAAATTCTGATGTCTTCTAGTGCTTGACACTTGAAGAGGTGGTGGTGAACGGTTTCATGATGATGTGCGCACAGTTGGCACTCTGGAGTGTGTTGTGGATGAATTCTGTTCAAGTGATTATTAAGAGTTATGTGTTGGATTCGTAGTCTAAAAATGGTGCTCTGATCTCTTCTTGTAAGGTGGTTGATGTTGTCATTAAGGTTAGGTCTGGCCATATCAGGACACGAAGTTGGCAACTCACGCAGTAGTTCTAAATTCCTCTTCTTCTCTTCCACTATTTACATCTTTATAGAAAATGAAATGAAAATCGTGGCATATCCTAAAGGACGTAGCCATCAACCACAGTAAACAAGTCGTTGATTTTCTAGGCACCACTTATACGTTCAGTAGTTTGCCATCTTTATAGAAGTGTTGGAAATTCGGGAGTGGATGGGGAGAGGGGGGTGTAGTGATGTTGTGTGTGCTCCTCCTAATAAACTTTTTAAGCTGCTATTTATTTTCTTAATGCTGTTCTTGGTGCCATCGCTCCATCTTTTATGTGGTCTTCCTCTAGCTCGGTCCTTGCTATACTTTTGAACACTACTATACAGTTCTGAATGAACTTTGTCTTTTTCAAACACTACATATCGACCAATTGTTAACTTCTCTGTGTGATTTGTATGTGATCTGAGCCTAAGAGCGATTTACGCTGTGTCAGTTATACGCCTACAAGTAGGCCAGCACAGCCGATTTCTGCAATGCCTTTTATTTACTAGGGTAGCTTACCTAGGCCCCTACCTCAGTCGTCTCTTACTATATGCCTTATAGGTCGCAGTGTTACTATTCTTTGCTCCCCTTGCGAGCCCCAGCAACACACGGGTACCTCATTACTCAAATAGCTATCTGCCCCCGGCACCTCCTCTATCTTTCAAACCAACCAACATCACCCCAACCAACATCACCCCAACCAACATCACCCCAACCAACATCACCCAACCAACATCACCCCAACCAACATCACCCCAGCCAACATCACCCCAGCCAACATCACCCCAACCAACATCACCCCAACCAACATCACCCCAACCAACATCACCCCAACCAACATCACCCCAACCAACATCACCCCAACCAACATCACCCCAGCCAACATCACCCCAGCCAGCATCACCCCAACCAACATCACCCCAACCAACATCACCCCAACCAACATCACCCCAGCCAACATCACCCCTAACCAACATCACCCCAACCAACATCACCCCAACCAACATCACCCCAACCAACATCACCCCAACCAACATCACCCCAGCCAACATCACCCCAGCCAACATCACCCCAACCAACATCACCCCAACCAACATCACCCCAACCAACATCACCCCAACCAACATCACCCCAACCAACATCACCCCAACCAACATCACCCCAACCAACATCACCCCAACCAACATCACCCCAACCAACATCACCCCAACCAACATCACCCCAACCAACATCACCCCAACCAACATCACCCCAACCAACATCACCCCAGCCAACATCCCCCCCAACCAACATCACCCCAACCAACATCACCCCAACCAACATCACCCCAACCAACATCACCCCAACCAACATCACCCCGGCCAACATCACCCCAGCCAACATCACCCCAACCAACATCACCCCAACCAACATCACCCCAACCAACATCACCCCACAACATCACCCCAACCAACATCACCCCAACCAACATCACCCCAGCCAACATCACCCCAACCAACATCACCCCAACAAGCAGCAAATACCCGGAACGACACTGGCATATCTATTCTTCGAACAAACGTATCCTCTTTCCTTCCCCCTGTTCTCCGCCCCTGTTAGCTTAAACTGGAAGCGTGTACTCCTCTTTCCTTCATTACCATAAATCTATAAAGTCCACTCCTCAAGTCTAACGTTACAACTCTCGTCCAAACTTCATTGATCCTACACTCGATAGACCCTCGTGTGTTTCAACCTCATCCATGCTCGTATATCCTACTTTTACAAGACCTCAAGCATTCTAATGATATTGTTATAAATCATACCGCTGTTACTACTACTGTTACTACTACTACAGTTACTACTACTACTACTACTGTTACTACTGCTGTTACTACTACTACAGTTACTACTACTACTACTGTTACTACTGCTGTAACTGCTACTGTTACTACTACTACTGTTACTACTACTGTTACTACTACTGTTACTACTGCTGTTACTACTACTGTTACTACTACTACAGTTACTACTACTGTTACTACTACTGTTACTACTGCTGTTACTACTACTGTTACTACTACTGCTGTTACTACTGCTGTTACTACTACTGTTACTACTACTACTGTTACTACTGCTGTTACTACTACTGTTACTACTACTGCTGTTACTACTGCTGTTACTGCTACTGTTACTACTACTACTGTTACTACTACTGTTACTACTACTGTTACTACTGCTACTGTTACTACTACTACTGTTACTACTACTACTGTTACTACTACTACTGTTACTACTGCTGTTACTGCTACTGTTACTACTACTACTGTTACTACTACTGTTACTACTACTACTGTTACTACTGCTGTTACTACTACAGTTACTACTACTACTGTTACTACTACTGTTACTACTACTACTACTGTTACTACTACTGTTACTACTACTACTGTTACTACTACAGTTACTACTACTACTGACATTACTACTGTTATTACTACTACTGATACTACTACTGTTACTACTACTGTTACTACTACTACTGTTACTACTACTGTTACTACTACTGTTACTACTACTGTTACTACTACTGTTACTGCTGCTGCTGATACTACTGCTGATACTACTACTGATACTACTACCACTGATACTACCGCTGCTGATACTACACTGCTGATGCTACTACTGTTACTACTACTGTTACTACTACTAATACTACTACTAATACTACTACTAATACTACTACTAATACTACAACTAATACTACTACTAATACTACTACTAATACTACTACTGAAGATACTACAATAACTATCACTACTACTTCGGATGCGAGTCATGGACAATAAACAAACAGATCGAAATATTTCACAGAAGCCACAGAGATGTGGTTTTACAGAAGAATGATGAGAATCCCATGGACTGCTAAACGGACTAATATTGAGGTGTTGAATGAGATCAAGACACACAGAAAGCTTATCATCAATATAAATACGATGCCGTCATCATATTTCGGACATGTGATGAGGAAGGGAGGTTACGACACTTTGCGACAACCGGTAAAATCGAGGGTAGACGAGACAGAGGAAGCCAGAGAGAGAAAATTTTGGATAGCCTGACTTCATGGCACGGAAGGACGTCAACATCTGAAATAATAGCAAACACCAATGACCGAGATTTGTGGAGATCCATGATCGCCTACGCCAGCCGGCACGGCCCTCATGATGATGATGTATGATATATTGAACCAATACTTATGTATGGCAGAGAATCATGGACAATTCACAAACAATCAATAAGATAATTGGAAGCCTCAGAGATGTGGTTTTACAGAAGAATGCTGAAAATTCCATGGACAGCAAAGAAAAAAAAACGTGGAGGTTTTAAATCAGGCCTGCACACAAAGAAACCTCATCAATAGAATAAGAATCAGACAATCAAGGTTCTTTGGGCAGATAATGCGAAGAGAAGGTTTAGAACATTTTGTGACAACAGGTAAAATTCATGGAAGGAGAGATCGTGGAAGATAGGGGGAAAAGATGTTGGATGGTCTGACATCGTAGTTCGACAAAAGATCGACGCCAGAACTGATTAATTGCAACAAGGAGAGAGATTTGTGGAGAGACATGATCGTCTACGCCGGCAGGCATGACATTTGATTAATGTATGTGATGTGCCCATTAGGTCGTAAGTTCGTTGTGCAAAGCGAGCCACGGGAACCATCAGTAAGCATACCCTTTGACACCTATTGGAGAAGACTGAGCACCTATAGATCTGCACGGAATGCAATTACATCGGTTAAATAATCAATAACCAATGGTTGTGCAAGTTAGGCGCCTACAGACCCTAGACCAGCACATATAGTTTCTGTATGCTTTTGTTCGGGTTCACCTTCCTAATTCATACCAAAAAAGGATATAATCCTGAGAGTAAAACTATTATCGTTTGCACCAAAATTCGTGAACATTTTACCGAACGATATAAAATCATCCACTTGACATACATTATTGGTTTTTACATTTTTATATAAGTAACAGTGACGACCTTCATAAAGTATTTTTGTCCACCCAAACATTTAGTTCTTCATGAAGGTAAACTAACAGATACTTTTGGAATAGAAACAGGAGTGCGTCAGGAATGTCTTCTATCACCTTTGTTGTTCTTACTGACAATAGACTGGATTATGAAGACCACAGTAACTAACACCAGAAATGGAATCCAATGGACTCTGACAGAGCAACTAGATGATCTGGACTTCGCTGATGATATAGCCCTTCTGTCACATACACGAAATCAGATGCAGGATAAGCTAAACACATTGAATCAAAGGTCCCAGCAACTAGGGCTGAACATTCATAAGGGAAAGACAAAGATATTGAGAATTAACCAAGCAAACGACAACTCGATCTCCCTGGGGAAATCCCACTTCAAGAGGTAGAATCATACACATATTTGGGCAGCAACGTAGACAAAGAGGGTGGAACAGATAGAGATGTTAAAATAAGAATACAGAAGGCAAGAGGAGCTTTCATTGCACTGGGAAACATTTGGAAGTCCAAAGAAATCAAATCTAGAAAAAAAATTCGGATATTTAACTCTAATGTTAAAGCAGTTCTACTGTATGGGTCAGAAACATGGAAAACAACTAAAACAATAGCGCATAAATTGCAAACATTCATCAACTGGTGTCTGCGAAGAATAGAGGGAATAAGATGGTATGATAGGGTCACAAATGAGGAACTTATGGAGAGAACAAGACAGATTCCAGTGAACGAACAGGTTAAAAAGACGCTGGCGCTGGATAGGACACACTTTGCGAAAACGGAGGGGAATATAACAAGAAGGGTCCTTGCCTGGACCCGCAGGGACAGCGAAAGAAGGGAGGCCGAGAAATACATGGAGACGAGATTTGGAGGCGGAGATCAACAATATAAAGAAGAGCTGGAGGGAGCTACAGGAGATAGCTAGAGACAGGAAGACTTGGCATGAGTTGGTTGAGGGCCTATGCCCCAACCCGGGGTAAAAAGGCAAGAGAGAGAGAGTAAAATAACAGCGATGTTGAATTTGGTACACATGTAGAAGTTTAACAGTACGATAGTCGAGTTTTCAAATAATAACGCATTTGCGCGCTTCACAATCCAATTCAGTGCAAGTGAAAATCGGAAATCTCAGGGAATTAATCATTTCACACTGTATCCGAAGGTTTATCATTGGCGTATGCTCACACCATTTATGTTCGTTGATAGAAGTGAAAGGTATCATTTGTTCACTATGTCACAGTGCTTCTTATAATGTGTAATAGGGATACGCCTTTGCTAACTTTCGCCACCATTTTGTGCATTACTGTAAATTCTAAACTTTGATGATCATTTTGTTGTGCTTATGCAAAATTACATAACAAAAAACTCTCTCTGCATCAACCAAGCTACCTGCCAATTAGTTAAACATGAATTTGTAAAGTACATAAGACTGCCTGCAAAAAATTACTGTTATGCATCAGGTAGATTTCTTACAAATTAGACTTACTGTTCCGAATTTTGAAACGAACTATAGTAGAACGAGAAGAGAATAAGGAATTTTCTTAAGAACCACAGTGGGGAGCTGCCGAGCCAACAAATATGATCTACATATCTTTCGTCCCCATTTTGTGTATCACTGTAAATTCTAAACTTTGATGATCATTTTCTTGTGCTTATGCAAAATTACATAACAAAAAACTCACTCTGCATCAACCAAGCTACCTGCCAAATAGTTAAACATGAATTTGTAAAGTACATAGACTGCCTGCAAAATAATTACTGTTATGCATCAGGTAGATTTCTTACAAATTAATTCTTAGTATGTTCACGAATTTTGAAACGAACTATAGTAGAACGAGAAGAGAATAAGGAATTTTTTGTTCAATCCAGAAGCACTTGAGCTGAAAACTCTTCGGCTCGGTGTCATGGACATCGTAACATTCGGTTCGGTGCCACGAACACCGTAAATCTGGAGAATCTGTGGCTTTTCTGCAAGTCCGCGGAGTTGAACCCGCACTCACAGAGGACTTGTCACCCGTAGTCCAACGCACTATGAACACGCTGGGCAGACGGGAAAGGAATTTTCTTAAGAACCATTGTGTGAGCGCCGGAGCCAACAAATATGATCAGTAAATCATCATCACCTTTCAACTCCCATCGGAGCACAGGTCTTCAACAAACTTCTTCCATCTCTTCCTCTCTCTTGCCATCCCTTCCAATTCTTTCCATGTTTTGCTTATCCTCTTTATATCCGCCTCCAGCTCTCTTCTCCAGCTCTGCCTAGGCCTTCCCCTACTCCTCTTTCCCTGTGGGTTCCAAAACAATGCCTGTCTTGCAATGCTTCCGGTCAGTTTTCTCAATGTATGTCCTATCCATCGCCAGCGTCTCTTCCTGAGCTCTCTCTCCACTGGTATCTGCTTTGTTCTCTCCCTGAGTTCCTCGTTTGTAATCTTATCATACCATCTCAATCCTTCTATCCTACGTAAACATCCATTTACGAAGGTCTGCAGTTTTCTGATAGTTTCCTTTGTGGTCTTCCATGTTTCCGAGCCATAGAACAGCACTGACTTCACATTTGACTGGAAAATTCTCTGTTTTGTGTTTGTTTTGATCAATAAATAGACAGTGAATAACTATGTGGGGTTTCCGGAAGAAACAAGTTACCAAACACGGTATTCGATCCGTAAACCCTTATTTCTTACAGCCCATCGTTTCCCAAAGTGGGCGGTACGTCCCCCAGTGGGTGCTAAAGCGTTCTAAGGGGGCGACATGGTTCAGAAGAATTTGACGGGTGTTCAGGCGATTAGGGTCGGTGGCTCTATTTTTAAATAAATTATTTTTGTGATTTTTGCAATTGAATAATCATTAAAAATTTTAATTCTGCATTTAAATTCATCTAATGGCCGTCTTACGCATCTATTTTTTTTCATCAATTTTCTATTTCTTGCATATAATCATTTTAAAATTGACTATGTATGACAGAAATATATATCAATTTTCTATGTCAAAGAGTAAATAGAGCATGCATATATGTGGGAGGGGGGCATTGACAAACTGTTATAATGTGGAGGGGGCGTTACAAAGTTTATGTTGTTCAAAGTGGGCGGTGGGCCGAAAAGTTTGGGAATCTTGGGTCTAGTCCTACAAGTGAGCGTTTTTACGAACACATTACTAGTACAACTAACTCACAGCCATCTCTAGATATCTTTAAAGTTATCTCTGACTAACTACTGTCTTGAATATATGCCTACTGCTGCTTTGTAGTTTGATTGGGTACAATCAAAGGCTAGCGGAGTAAAACGTACACAAAACTGGACGGCAGGAAAACCAAGTAGTTCAGAAAAGACAGGTTTCTGGGCAGATGAAGCTCATCAGCCCGGGAGGGTAGGTCGTCTAAGGGTCGCTACACTAAAAGACAATAGCAACCTGTTGCCTTGTGGGTTGACTGGGGACAGCAAAAGGCTAACGGAGAGCGAACCCAGTAAACGATGGTTGAAATCGGACACTTCACTGAAGGATAAGCAATAGAGCTCCAAATGGTACTGAACGTTGTGACGTAAAATTACGTCCTTGGCAAAGGCTGTGTATATATCACAATTAGAATGATAACATGGCCAAAAAGAATGATCGAGAGAGAGAGAGAGAGAGAGAGAATATATGCTAACGGAATCGCCTGAGTGGTTACAGGGCCCAAATTTGGGGTGTAAAGAATAGAACCACTATTACCTGCCACGCATGTCGTAAGAGGAGACAAAGGAGGTTTGGTGAAATCGGATGCACATGTCCTAAACGTGTAGAAGTCTATGTGTTTAGGAGCATACCAAACCAATGTGCAACGTATAACGTTCTTGGCAAAGATCAAACATATCACAAAGAGTGATTAAAATTGGTCGTAAAGAACGAACGCAAAGAAGAAGAAGAAGATATGCTAACGGAATGGTAACCGTGCCTACTGATAATAACACCAACACATTCAGAAATAAATACACGAGTCCCATAGACCAGCACATCTAGTTTCTGCATGCTTGTATTCGGTTTCGCCTTCCTAATTCATAACAAAAACGGCTGTAAGCCTGAGGGTAAAACTTCGGTGAGTAACCATCTGCGCTCCGATCTCTTTCTTACACAGGAAGATCTCAGCGGAAGTGCACGAACTCCGGAGCACTAGTGAGGGTCTCGATGTAATTTCAAAGATGGTGATAATATTTTGTAGGAATTCTTGTTTCCATCTTTCTAATGAATTTTGTCTGGTAGCACATCTAGTTTCTGCATGCTTTTATTTGGGTACGCCTTTCTAATGCATAGCAAAAACGAGTCTCTGTGGCTAAGTGGTTAAGCCCTTTGCCTTGTGAGTCGAAGGTCGTGGGTTCGAATCCGGACCGCGCCGTTCTGTTCACGAGTGAAGTTTTTCCAGAGACCCTAGGATTGTTGCTGGAGCTACGGAGTTCGTGCTTTGTGTAATACTCTCGGCAGGTGAGCTGCCATTTTTGCGGAGAGGGACCGAGCCTATGGGGTAAAACCGGTGCAATGAAGTCAATCCTTCGGCTTTAAAACCCTCTTTTTTTTAAACAAAAACGGATGTAAGCCTTAGGTGAAACTGAAATATATGCTAACGACATGGTAGTCGTGCCTACTGATAATAACAACAACAAATTCAGAAATAAAAACACGAGTTACATAGACACATTTTCATATCAAAATGCAAGGTGTGTCAACACATTTGCTAGTGTGTGTTTTGTTCGAGTGTTTGCGCGCGCCAACACGCTCTGCTGTCTACTGGTTTTTTCCTTACCAAACTTTCAACGCTGGACTATCAAAAATGGCGCTGTACTAGTAGTAACAGGATGTAACCAATTTAGTATTGGGGATAGGGTCGAACATTTTTGTTTACCATTTAGAAGAGGGTCGGAAAGCACTTATGACCAGGGTTGCAAATTTTGCATTTTTAAGGCCTGATTCGAGAAATTTGGCCTTTTTGAAAGTGGTTGGCATTAAAAAAAAAGTGTTTAGCATTTTGCCCATTTTTATGCCTTTTTTCATATGCAAAGTTTTTTTCTAAAATTTGTATAATTCTTAAGAGCAAATTGGGTAACTATATTTAATATAGGGTTTTTATTGGTTTTGGTAACAAACGACAACTAGATATCCCTGGGTGAAATCCCACTTCAAGAGGTAAAATCATACACAAATGAAACGGCAGACCGACTGGCCAAGGAAGGTGCTGCAGGAGAGCAACTGGATATATCAGTTACCTACCACCAAAAGAAAAGGATGATTAAATCAATCAGAAAGCCACAAATACCAACACGAGACGACTATTATAATATGAGCAGATTGGAACAAGTTGTCATTCTGTGTCTTAGAACAGGACACAATCGACTCTGCAGCCACATGTATACAAAAATTCAAGATTGGCAATTCAGCCATGCAGTCGACAAAGTACTGATTGCAGAAAGGAAGAAACTCTCCCTAACCATTTGAGCTTAGTTAACATCAGGGGGGAGATACAACATGAAAATAAATATAATAAAGACAGAGACAATGGCAATAAGTAGACAACCAGAAAACATTACAATAAAATAAATATAATGAAGACACCTATGGCAAGTAATGCAGATATCACCCTGGAATCTAAAATGATAAAAATAACAGAGCAGTTCATCTATTTAGGTAGCAATTTTGATTGCACAGGAAATGTTTAAAAGAAATTATGATACGAATTGGCAAAGCAACATCAGCTTTTAAAAGTCTAAATAAAATATGGAACTACAAGTTATATAGTATTAAAACTAAATTACGAATTTTCAATTCAAATGGTGTCTCAATCCTAACATATGCTAGCGAGAGTTGGAAAATGACTAAAGATATAGAAAGCAAGTTGAAAGCATTTGAAAATAGATGTCTGCGAAAAATAATGAATATAAAATGGAACGAATTCAGGAGAAGTGATGAAATCTGAGACATGTCTGGTCAACCACTAGTGACAACTGTTATAAGAAAGAGAAGATGGAGATATGTTGGGCACACCTTGAGGAGAAATGATCAACGAATATCAAAGCAGGCAATGAAGTGGGATGCAAAGGGTTCAAGAAAGAGAGGTCGACCTAAGGAGACCCTGAAACGAACTTTGCTGAGAGAGGCAGGAAATATCGGTCTCAGTTCCATGGAGAAGATTGAGCGAGTTGCCCAGGATAGAGCGGTATCCAGAAATTACTTGCAGGCCCTATGTAACGTATAACAGTACGAGAGGAATTATTATAATAAGCCCAAGTACTTAGGGGCAATTTTCCCTGCAGACGGAAGTATCGATAAGGAAATCAGCAATCGATGCACAAAAGCTAACAGGTACTGGGACAGTTAACACCACTGTTGTCACATAAAGAGATACCGCTAACAACTAAAGCACATCTTATAAGAAAAATGTTCTGGCCAATACTATGTTACCAGTGTCAAACATGTCCAATAACAGCAGCTAATGAGTGGAAAATCATAACGACAGAGATAACATGGCCTCATGAACAAAGCTTACAGAGCAAACTATGGGAACTCTCGAAGAACTCCAACTGACATGCAGCTTCATAGAGGCAACCCATCTCAAGATTTAGACGAGCATACGAAACCGAACGCAAAGAAGAAGAAACGACAGAGATGAGGTGTCTTAGAAGAGCTGCAGGGGACTGCCAAGTAGTGAGTAAGAGCTGGCTGCAGCAGTGAGACCCTCATAGCTCAGGTTCGAACACTGTCCGGCATTTGTTCGAGTCCCTGGTCTTACTCAGGACGATCACACAGTAGCCATCAGTCGGAGAAAATATACGATGGCGAGGGAATACTAATTACAGATTGAACACGGCTTCAGTTAAGTAATTTAAATGCACTGCTGCCATTAGAAATTGAAAGTTCAGCAAATCGTTCAGAGATGAACTTGTTGAGTTGAAAGCGAAGGAAAAAAAAATAAGAAAGAAAAGAGCTGCAGGTGACAATAAGAGACCAAATTAGAAATGAAGAAATCAGAAGAACTGGATGGAAACCAGTCATGCAATTTCCCTTAAAAGAACAACAGATTAAATGGTTTATACACACAAGAATGTCCTGATCGTCTACAGATAGCCACACAGAAAAGATAACGATTACAGAGGAAGATACAAGAAAGACACACAAGGATGATGAAGGCATCAGAACAGACTAAGAAATGAATAACAGCTACAAAGTGCCTTAGAACAAGCACACAAGATCTAGACCTCCCTCGGCCACCTCATCCTTCAACACTTATAAGAAGTAATGTGAAAGAGGAAGAAAAGTACATATGGACAGCACATCAGACTGCAGAGAACATACTTCGAGACTGCTGCGAATATACTGAAGCAAACTCACTGGCTATCGTCTTCTCCTGAGTTCGCCCGCTATCAATTCAGCAGTAGCTTCCGCGCCTGTTATGACGCTTCTGGCTGATTTTTGCGGAAGCCTGCTTACCGTTTAATTGGGTTTCCTCGTCATACAGGCGGACATTCTCCGTCTTCAGAAGTACTCACTGGCTTAATGAGACAACGCCCGCGTGCCCAGCGTGTTTGTAGCGCGTTGGACTACGGGTGACTAGTCCTCTGTAAGTGCGGGTTCAACTCCGCGGACTGGCAGAAAAGCAACAGGTTCCCCAGATTTACGGTGTTCGTGGCACGGAGCCGAAGGGTTACGATGTCCATGACACCGAGCCGAAGAGCTTTCAGCTCAATGCTTCTGGATCGAAAAAAATTAAAAATGAGACAACACTCGACAGAAAACTACACGGACACCTCTCTCTGTGTGAGCTACAATAAAGCAGTGAAGTGTATACAAGAGACTGCCTGTGTGTTTCCGGGGCTCTAAAGGGGAGCAAAGAATAGTAACACTGCGACCTACACGGCATGTCGTAAAAGGCGACTGAGGTAGGGGCCTAGGTTCGGATTACATACAAATCACAACGAGTGGTTAACAAGTGGTTGATATGGAGCGCTCGATGAAGATACAAGAAACAACGTTGAATATATAGACAATATTTCAAGCGAACGAAAGAAAGGAAGGATACAAGAGACAACATTGAATATATAGACAATATTTCAAGCAAACGAAAGGAAGGAAGGATACAAGAGACAACATTGAATATATAGACAATATTTCAAGCGAACGAAAGAAAGGAAGGATAAAAGAGACAACATTGAATATATAGACAATATTTCAAGTGAACGAAAGGAAGGAAGGATACAAGAGACAACATTGAATATATAGACAATATTTCAAGTGAACGAAAGAAAGGAAGGATACAAGAGACAACATTGAATATATAGACAATATTTCAAGTGAACGAAAGGAAGGAAGGATACAAGAGACAACATTGAATATATAGACAATATTTCAAGTGAACGAAAGGAAGGAAGGATACAAGAGACAACATTGAATATATGGACAATATTTCAAGTGAACGAAAGGAAGGACGGATACAAGAGACAACATTGAATATATAGACAATATTTCAACGAAAGAAAGGAAGGAATGATACAAGAGACAACATTGAATATATAGAAAATATTTCAAGCGAATGAAAGAAGATAAAGAGACTAGTTGAATATATAGCAATTTTCAAAGGAACAGAAAGGAAGGAAGGATACAAGAGACAACAGAATATATAGACAATATTCAAGGAAGAAAGGAAGGAAGGCATCAAGAGACAGACTTGAATATATAGACAATATTTCAAGAACGAAAGGAAGGAAGGATTACTAGACAACGTTGAATAAAGACAATATTCAGAAGGAAAGAAAGAAAGGAAGGAATAACAGAGACAACATTGAATAATAGACAATATTTCAAGATGAGAGAAGAAGAGATACAAGAGACAACATTGAATGTATAGACAATATTTCAAGCGAACGAAGAAAAGGAAGGATATCAAGAGACAACATTGAATATATGACAATATTTCGAAGCTGAACGAAAGGAAGGAAGGATACAGGGGGACATCTTTGAATATATGCAATATTTCAAGTGAACGAAAGGAAGGAAGGATACAGAGACAACATTGAATATATAGACAAGGTAATTTCGGGTGAACGAAAGGAAGGAAGGTATACATAGACAACATTTGAATATATGGGACAAATTTCAAGTGAACGAAAGGAAGGAAGGATACAGAGACAACATTGAATATATAGAAAAATATTTCAAGGAAACAGGAAGGATACAATAGACAACATTGAATATATGACACTTTCAAGGATCGAAAGGAAGGAGGTACAGAGACACATTGAATATATAGACAATATTTCAAGTGACGAAAGGAAGGAAGGATACAAGAGACAACATTGAATATATAGACAATATTTCAAGTAACAAAAGGGAAGGAAGGATACAAGAGACAAATTGAATATATAGACAATATTTCAAGTGAACGAAAGGAAGGAAGGATACAAGAGACAACATTGAATATATAGACAATATTTCAAGTGAACGAAAGGAAAGAAGGATACAAGAGACAAAGTTGAATATATAGACAATATTTCAAGTGAACGAAAGGAAGGACGAAATTCATTTAGCTTGCATGTGTCGTGTGGTTAGTAAAACATATAAGTTCTTTTTAATATAAGTGTTACAGAAAAGTCCTTTGTATATCATGTTAATTAAAACACTCTTTGTGATCTGTATGTGATCCTAGCCTAAGAGCGACTGTGCGTTGTGCTAGTTATGCGCCTACAAGTAGACCAGAACATCCGATTTCTGCGATGCTTTTTTATTTACTAGGGTAGCTTCCTAGGTCCTACATCAATCGCCTCTTACGACATGCCTTGTAGTTCGCAGTGTTACTATACTTTGCTCACATTGTTAGCCCCAACAACACTCGGGCTATTCAGCGAAGTTCAATGATGATGGTCATATCACTTAATCACTCAATCACTCAATCACCCATCCAATCACTCAATCACTCAATCACTCAATCATCATCATCATTATATACATCACAACAGGTTATACAATATTACATCGATTTGAAAAAGTAGGTATAACATCAGTACTAAACTTCATCAAGAAACAACAAATTAAATGATCTGACCACATATGGCCTCTGATCAGTGGCGGCGCGTTGATCCTTTTTGTTGGTGGGGCCAGACACACATTTTCAGAAAAATCATGGTTTTGGTTAGGGTATATTTTAATTTATTAAATACTAAATACACGTTACACATTATTTTTGGTGGGGCTCGGTCCCACTGGCCCTTAATGACGAGCCGTCACTGCCTCTGATAACATACGTCGGACAAGTTCGGGTAAAAATTATATGAAATAAGAGCACAACCGTCGTGTGACTTCGCATTCCAGTTTTATTGTATAAAGATAAATACATTTTAAAAACAACACAAGATGCCAAATCAAAGTTATATTATGTTACAAGTTAAGTTTAACACTCAGGAATATCAGTATTATTTACATTTTTCATCAATAAATAACTATGGACTTATAGATGTTAGTAAAATTACAAAAAGCTTACAGTGTTCTATCAAACATATACAAAAACCAGCCACCATTAAACAGGAATTTTTGTTTTCCTCGTCTGAGCTAGTCAGTTCTATGTTGCTGACACAGATGGCAACATAAGCAGCTTATCAACAGATACTGCTGCCTCAAAGAGCAACTACTTCCCGATACAGTGGATGACAGAGCAAAATATCGTCCACGCAAAAAGTTGGACCTCAAAAGCAAGGTCGATACATACAAGCAAAGCCGACAAATGACTCGAGAAACAAGGACGAAAAACTATTGAAGCGCAACACAAAACTCCCGTTCTAAAGAAATCTCTTTTCATCCTGACACAGTGAGATAAAACCAAGTGATTGACTAGATACAAGCGCGAAACACTTACAAAACCCGTTTAAAATCTCTTCTTATCCTGACACAGTGAGATAAAACAGGATTAGATCAGCGCACACAAAACCCCGTTCTAGAAATCTCTTCTTATCCTGACACAGTGAGATAAAACAGGATTAGATAAGAGAACAAAAAAGAAGACGTTTGAAGAGAAAGTGGCTCAGTGCCCAAGACTGTACTACAGAACACTTCTACCGAGATCAAGCATATGTTCTATTCAAACAGTGCAGGTACCGAAAAAAGCATGCCGAAATCGAATGTGCTAGACCAAAAGAGCAATATATAGCCGTTAAACTCAATCGGAAATATAAAATTCCGCTTTGAGTGGGCCGATTTTTACATATGATTAAGGGTCTGTGGTGTAGCGGTTAGTTGCTCATCTATCATGTTAAAGGTACCAGGTTCGCTACCTCGTGGAGCCATCTGGATATTTTTCCAGAGATCCCTGATCTCAGTGTAGGTGAGTTCGAGTTTCTAGTCCTATCGGAGACGGACGATAAAACGTAGGTCTGGTGTTCAATTTGAGTTCAAATTCCTTGACAGTTCAAAATCTAGAAGATCAGGCTGGAAAGCCGCTGCCCAAAATTCATAGCAAGATTAAAAATAAAATTTCTATAAAAATATCTTCACTATTTTCAAAATTACATCGAGTACCTCGCCGATGTTCGTGCAATGCAGCTGAGATCGTCCTGTATAAGAAAGGGATAGGAGCACGCATGGTTACTCACCAAAGTGCAATGATGATGGTCTTGTCAATCACTCAATCAATCAATCAATTACACATGATTATAAAGTATTTTCAGTTGCATTATATTTTGCTCGATTTTATGTATCCATTGTGATTTGTTGCTTAGCAGACAAGCTGGTTAAGGAGAGAACAAAACTGATACAATACAAACACCCAGTGTTATCAAACAAAGATGTTAAGATAAGAATACACAAAGCAGAGGAAACTTTATGCATTGAGTAAGATATGGAAGGCAAGGAGATCAAAACAAACACAAAATTGAGAATTTTCCAGTCAAATGTGAAGTCAGTGATGTTCTATGGCTCGGAAACATGGAAAACCTCAAAGGAAACTATCAGAAAACTGCAGACCTTCGTAAATGGATGTTTACGTAGGATAGAGGGATTGAGATGGTATGATAAGATTACAAACGAGGAACTCAGGGAGAGAACAAAGCAGATACCAGTGGAGAGAGAGCTCAGGAAGAGACGCTGGCGATGGATAGGACAACATTGAGAAGACCGACCGGAAGCATCGCAAGACAGGCGTTGTTTTGGAACCCGCAGGGAAAGAGGAGTAGGGAAGGCCTAGGCAGACCTGGAGAAGAGAGCTGGAGGCGGATATAAAGAGGATAGGCAAAACATGGAAAGAATTGGAAGGGATGGCAAGAGAGAGGAAGAGATGGAAGAAGTTTGTTGAAGACCTGTGCTCCGATGGGAGTTGAAAGGTGATGAGAGACCCAGTGTCACTACCAGAGATAAAGACACATATCAAGCGGATGTCCCCCACAATGAAGGAGAGGGAGTTGTCTTCCGACTAAATAATGGAGTAGAACAAACCTTTGGACGACGGGTGACAAGCCCCCTGTGAGTGTTGTTCAATTCCGCGGGCTGTCAGAAAAGCCACAAGTTCTCCAGATTTACAGTGTTCGTGCCATCGAGCCGAAGGGTTACGACGTCTATGGCACCGAGCCGAAGAGCTGAAAAGCTCAAGTGCTTCTGGATCGAAGAAAAAGCTCTGGCCACTGGCAAGTTCTCAATCAATTTCAGGGCTGAGGTAGAGGCCGTTGCAAATGCAGCTGCAAAAATGGCATTACAACATATGAACCAAACACATGGAAAATAGTGCTTTTTCAGACTCATTGTTTGCTATCTCAGCACTGAAATCTGAAAGGAACACAGAACTAAGTGATCTCAGGTCAACCTTAGCCCAGTTGTCCCATGATTCTGAAAGGGTAGTAATCCAGTGGATACCCGCACACTGCAAGATTAAGGAAAATGAAGATGCTGACAGACTGGCTAAAGAGGTAGCAGGAATGCACCAAGATGACAACCTGGTTAGCTAGGAAGAAGCAAAAACCATTGAAAAGGGGCACTACAAAGAAAAGTGGGATAAAGAACAGCCAAAACACAACAAGGACGATGGGTATTACCAACTGTCCAGAAGGACCAGATGCATACTTTGCTCCGGAAGGGTCATATCAGAATGAGACACCAACGATACACTAAATTCAAGATATGCATCAACGACTTGTGACCCTGTGGCTTGGCAAGTATGACAACGAAGCATCTACAGAACTGCCCCCAGTATGCAGACTTGAGAAGAAAGAGGTGGCCCACTTACACCAGCGTCCAAGACAAACTGTATGGAGTGGCTGATAATCTGAGACAGACGGCTACCTTTATTAGAGAATCCGAAATCCCAATCTAGTGAGAACGCAGAAGACAAACTGTATGGCGTAGCTGATAATCTGAGGCAGACGGCTACCTTTATTAGAGAATCCGAAATCCCAATTTAGTGAGAACGCAGAAGACAAACTGTATGCGTGGCTGATAATCTGAGGCAGACGGCTGCCTTTATTAGAGAATCCGAAATCCAATCTAGTGAGAACACAGAAGACAAACTGTATGGCGTGGCTGATAATCTGAGGCAGACGGCTACCTTTATTAGAGAATCCGAAATCCCATTCTAGTGAGAACGCAGAAGACAAACTGTAGGGCGTGGCTGATAATCTGAGACAGACGGCTACCTTTATTAGAGAATCCGAAATCCCATTCTAGTGAGAACGCAGAAGACAAACTGTATGGCGTAGCTGATAATCTGAGGCAGACGGCTACCTTTATTAGAGAATCCGAAATCCCAATCTAGTGAGAACGCAGAAGACAAACTGTATGGCCTGGCTGATAATCTAAGACAGACGGCTGCCTTTATTAAAGAATCCGAAATCCCAATCTAGTGAGAACGCAGAAGACAAACTGTATGGCGTGCTGATAATCTGAGACAGACAGCTGCCTTTATTAGAGAATCCGAAATCCCATTCTAGTGAGAACGCAGAAGACAAACTGTATGGCGTGACTGATAATCTGGGACAGACGGCTACCTTTATAGAGAATCCGAAATCCCAATCTAGTGAGAACGCAGAAGACAAACTGTATGGCGTAGCTGATAATCTGAGGCAGACGGCTACCTTTATTAGAGAATCCGAAATCCCAATCTAGTGAGAACGCAGAAGACAAACTGTATGGCCTGGCTGATAATCTAAGGCAGACGGCTGCCTTTATTAAAGAATCCGAAATCCCAATCTAGTGAGAACGCAGAAGACAAACTATAGGTCGGTTGATAATCTGAGCAGTACGGCTCGCCTTTTTTAGAGAATCCGAAATCCCAACTAGTGAGAACGTCGAAGACAAACGTATGGCGTGGTTTGATAATCTGAGGCAGAGGCTGCCTTTATTAAGAGAATCCAAGAACCATTCTCACTGAGAACGCAGAAGAAGAATTGAACCAGGTCTGTGTTTGCAACTCTGACATACCACAACAATCGCGAAATATCCCTTAAAGGACTTTGCCATCAACCCCAGTAAAGGAGTCGTCGATTTTCTAGGCATCACTTATACGTTCAGTAGTTTGTTTAATACTTCCGAACGGTGAGGTTTTTTTTTAACCGTTCGTAAAATTCCACAGGAACGAATCTGCTTCCAAAGTGCCCGCCGCGCGGAGTTTGAACCAGGTGCGCTTGGGGTTGTGATCGAGCTCACTACCGTTTAAGCTACAGACGCCCACTTCATATCATACCACAACTTAACTACAGTGAAAAAAAAAATGTGTATGATTGATGATTGCTTGACTGATTGATAGGACCATCATCATTGCACTTCGGTGAGTTACCATATGTGCTGTGATCTCTTTCTTACACAAGAAGATCTTAGCGGCAGTGCACGAACTCTGTAGCACAGGCGAGGTTCCTCTAAATAATACACATTATTGGATAAATACTACTTACTGTAGTGACAAGATTGGATAAATACTACTTTACTGTAAGGACAAAATTGGATAATGCTACTTTACTGTAAGGACGAGATTGGATAATGCTACTTTACTGTAAGGACAAAATTGGATAATGCTACTTTACTGTAAGGACGAGATTGGATAATGCTACTTTACTGTAAGGACAAGATTGGATAATGCTACTTTACTGTAAGGACAAGATTGGATAATGCTACTTTACTGTAAGGACAAGATTGGATAAATGCTACTTTACTGTAAGGACGCGATTGGATAATGCTACTTTACTGTAAGGACAAAATTGGATAAATACTTAGTTAGTTAGTTAGTCTTTCCTCTTGGGCCTGTGGGCGGCGCATAGGCAGAGGTCATAGCTCTCCATGTCTCGCGGTTCGTTGCTATCTGTTTTAGGTCTTTAATGTTTACTAGGCCCATCGTTGAGCCTTCTCTGGTGATGGTTCTACGCAGAGTCTCTCTTGGTCTTCCTCGTTTTCTTTTCCCCTCTGGTGTCCATATGAGGGATTGGTAAGGGAGTCTTCTCTCATCCATTCTAAGTGTGTGTCCGATGTAGTTCCAGCGGCGCTTTCTTATAAAATTTGATACATTTTCTTGTTCTGCTTGTTGTGTATCAGGTCTGAATCTGACCATTTAGCTTCAGTACCCTTCTTTAAGACAAAATACTCAAAATAAATTACATTATTTGTAATAACTATGATGGGATAAATCACTTTACTCTAACGACAATATTGATCAATGAACTCTGTAGCAGACGAGTTCCCTAAGTGTTACCGATCCCATTGGATAAAAATAGAACCACTGTTGACCTACCACCATGTCGTAAGAGGCGACTAAGTAGGTTGGATGAAATGATGCGCGTGTTCTAAATGTGACGAAGATATGCACTTTAGGGGACTTCCAAACTACATGTAAGGACGATGTATCACGTTCTGAAGATCAAACATATCACAAGAGTGATTCAAATTGTGTAAAGAACGAGATTGGATAATGCACTTATAGAAGGACAAGATTGGATAAATGCTACTTTACTGTAAGGACAAGATTGGATAATGCTACTTTACTGTAAGGACAAGATTGGATAATGCTACTTTACTGTAAGGACAAGATTGGATAATGCTACTTTACTGTTAGGACAAGATTGGATAAATGCTACTTTACTGTAAGGACAAGATTGGATAAATGCTACTTTACTGTAAGGACAAGATTGGATAATGCTACTTTACTGTAAGGACGAGATTGATATGCTATTTACCGTAACAAGATTGGATAATGCTACTTTACCTGTAAGGACAAGATTGGATAATGCTCTTCTACTGTAAGGACAAGATTGGATAAATGCTACTTTACTGTAAGACAACATATTACGGATTAAATGCTACTTTACTGTAAGGACAAGATTGGATAATGCTACTTTACTGTAAGGACAAGATTGGATAAATGCTACTTTACTGTAAGGACAAGATTGGATAAATCTACTTACTGTACAGACTAAGATTGAAATGTTACTTCTGTGACGACGTTGGTGCCTTTACTTTACTTAACAAGTTGGCACAAATGCTATTTCTGCTAGAGGCAGGTTGGATAAAATAACGACACAGTTCCGAATGATATTTGTAAAGTTCTGTCCGGATTTGCACACTCCTTTTTTTAGTCAACAACGCCCATGCACGAAGTGCCTATGCTGATGTAAGTCTGGTTGGACGAATGTGGTACAGTAGAATGATGAGTGCTGTTTAAGGCCGATTTATAACACTTATTTTGTTGGTGCATGAATCTGTGCATGTGGGCGGCCTTGCTGGTGTGATAAGAAATGCTTTCTGATGTGGAGCTGCAGTTGCTGCTTTGGCGGTGTCAAGACAAGCGTGTTTGCAATGTGTAATCCAAGAAGATCAAATAGCAACTGTTATCGCTCGATACTTCTAACATGGTATGAGACCAGGCATTGAAACTTCTGAGGTGTGTGGATGAGACAGGAAAGCTTCATGTAGCGAATAATGCTGTATGAGACCAGGCAGACAGAATAGTTTCCTTAGCGTAGAATCAAGAGTCAATAGCAGGCATGCTGAAACTTCCTTGAATCAATGTGTAATGAGACCAGGCATCTGAAACTTCCTTAGCGAAATCAATGTGTAATGAGATCAGGCGAAATCCTTGGCGAAATCAAAACACGATGAATTCCTTGGTGAAATGAGGCCAGTGTGGGTTCCTTGGTGAAGTCAGGTCGCGGTGAATTCCTTGGTAAACTCAGGCAGCGGTGAGTTCCTTGGTGAAATCATGCCACTGTGAATTTATTTGGTGTGAGCGGGTCACGGTGAGTTCCTTGATGAAAACACGTGAATTCCTTGGTGAAATGAGGCCAGTGTGGTCTCCTTGGTGAAGTCAGGTCGCGGTGAATTCCTTGGTAAACTCAGGCAGCGTTGAGTTCCTTGGTGAAATCATACCACGATGAATTCATTTGGTGTGCGCGGGTCACGGTGAGTTCCTTGATGAAAACACGTGAATTCCTTGGTTCAGTCTGGTGGTAGTGGATTCTTTGGTAAAAACAAACTGCAGTGAGTTCTTTGATGCAATCAGGTCACAGTGAAATATTTCATGCAATCAGGTCACAGTGAAATCCTTCATACAATCAGGTCACAGTGAAATCAGTACGTAAAGTCGTCCTTAGTGAACCAAGCCACAATATTTTCATATTTTTTCAAATTGTGGATCTTTCTTTTGTCAGATTCAATACAAACCAGTCCTTTCTCTGATCAATTCAATTCATACAGCGTGCATTTCTTATCAAATTCAATCAGACCATGGACCATTTTTGTTCAAATTCAATACAAACCGCGGTTCTTTCTCTGATCAAAGTTAAATCTAGACCGTGGACATTTCTCCTATGCAATTCAATTCGTACCGTGGACCATTCTCTGGTCAAATTCAATCCAAACCGCGGTCCTTTCTCTGATGAAATTCAATTCCAACAGTGAAACACTTCGATGATCAAACTCAAACTAGACTAAACACTGCTTTTCTAAAATCAGACAGTAGATATTTCATCTGGTCAAACATGGTTTGGACACTTCCTTGATCACATCAGACCTTGAACACATTTCAGTTCTAACAAAAATAGATACCTCTCACAAGTCACTTAGTGCATCATCACGAGGAGTCTTCCATAACGAAGTATACCACGGACACTGTTGTAAAAAGAGATCTATCAACAGAACTTCCAAGAAAACCCCCATTAAACTTTGTCTTGCTTTTATCTTTCATCGACTTTCTTCCCGTTAGCCTTTTTTATCGTAAAGTTGTTGCATCGAATTCTACTCTTATCCACCTCCCCAGCACCCTGAGAGAACACGCATGCTGACGATCCCTACAAAGAACTACAGCTGAGAAAAAAATAAGTTTTTGAAGTTAGACGGTGTACGGAAATTTACAAAGCTGACGTGGTCAGACTATACCAGATCTTGCACAAGTCCTGCAAGACTGTCCCTTGTATGTCCTCCCCAGTAGGTATGCTGGTCCTATAACACGTTAGACTACATGGCACCAGAGATGAGCTCCAGACGATTGTCGATTTCGTCATAAGAACGGTATAATCATCAAAATAGCGATCGCAAAGAAGAAGAAGATGTTACCAAGTTGACCAGCAATTGACTTAAGTTGACGCCACGAGACACAATATCGTTTTTATAACTAGCATAAACTCATCCTATCTTGTGTGTTTAGTATTTGACGCAGACAAAAACTTGACACACTGGAGGAACATCGTCGACTCCACAGTCAGTAGTTGCTAAACAATAAGTTGTAATTTGTTTACTTTAACTAAAGTTCGACTAGTCCTCTTCTCCCTTGTCGACTGGTTTCAAACTATTACTTAAGATTATTTACAACACGCTCCCTAGATAAAGAATATGATGAATTACAACTTTCCAAGGCTTGATATTAAACAAAACAGAAGTTGCTGTAAGCTTGCAGATGGGACACTGCTAAATACAACACAAAGTCGGTCTATCCAAACAGGCGAGTCGCTGGTGTGTACCAGAAATAGGGAGAGCCCTGACCTCTCACTTCGCGCTAAACTCGACTGAAACCCCTCGATTTCGCCTCGAGTCAGACGAGCAGTGCCTCCCGCCATTCAACAATGAACCACGCGAGCACAGATACTTCATCACGTAGCGGCCATTATGGTTGTTACCACTGCGAGGGTGGAAGAATCACCACAGACTTCTATCTTGATTGTTCCGGGATTTGTCCTTACCGATCAGTAGGATGTTACTTGATGGATCTGGATTAAGAAGATCGTTGTGTTGAGCTGGAGTTTCGTTGTTCTTTATTTCCCCACATTTTTTTCTTTTATCAGTCACTGTGTCTCCCATTTTGCTGCAAATGGGACAGGTGTCATGTACAGTAGGTCTCGCCAACTTCTTCCATGTAAGTGTTGATGTTTACATACACAACAACCGAGACTAGAGGGAGAGTTCAAACTTACGTTCTTGCTTTGTTGTTGCAACTTTTAACTTGGGAGGGTGAGGTCTAGGGGGCAAGAGACGGCAGGGTGGAAAGTGGAAAGTTCATACGGTGACCTAGTTCTTGAAGGCAGCGACGAAATTTGAAAATTGTGTGATGGATATTTTACATAGTTTGTTGGTTAGTTAACTTATTTGTAGTTTGTTAGTTATTTAGTTAGTTAGTTAGTCAGTTAATTAGTTTTAGTTAGTTCGTTAGTTTAGTTATTCAGTTAGTTCGTTAGTTAGTTAGCTAGTTTAGTTATTTGGTTAACTAGTTAATTAGTTATTTAGATTAAGATAGTTAGTCAATTAGTTAGCTAGTTTAGTTATTTGGTTAGTTAATTATTTAGATAGTTAGTTAGTTAGTTAGTTAGTTAGTTAAGTAGTTAGTTAAGAGTTAGTATAGTTAGTTAGTTAAGTAGTTAGTTAGTTAATTAAGGGTAGTTAGTTATCAAAGCTAGTTAGTTAGTTTAGTTAGTTAGTTAAGTAGTTAGTTAGTTAGTTAAGTAGTTAGTTAGTTTTAGTTTGTTAGTTGAGTAGTTAGTTAGTTAATTAAGTAGTTAGTTAGTTAAGTAGTTAGTTAGTTAAGTAGTTAGTTATTTAAGTAGTTAGTTAATTAAGTAGTTAGTTAGTTAGTTAGCAGTTAGTTAATTAAGTAGTTAGTTAGTTAATTAAGTAGTTAGTTAGTTGGTTAAGTAATTAGTTAGTTAAGTATCTAGTTAGTTAAGTAGTTAGTTAGTTAAGTAGTTAGTTAGTTAGCTTAGTTAGTTAGAAGTAGCTAGTTAGTTAAGTAGTTAATTAGTTAGTTAGTTAAGTAGTTAGTTAGTTATTAGTTAGTTAAAGTTAATTAGTTAGTTAGTTAGTTAAGAGTTAGATTAGTTATCAAAGCTATTAGTTAGTTTTAGTTAGTTAGTTAGTTATCAGAGCTAGTTAGTTAGTTAGTTAAGTAGTTAGTTAGTTAAGTAGTTTGTTAGTTAGTTAGTTATCAGAGCTAGTTAGTTAATTAAGTAGTGAGTTAGTTAGTTAAGTAGTTAGTTAGTTAGTTTTAGTTTTCAGAGCTAGTTAGTTAGTTAGTTCATTAAATAGTTAATTAGTTATCAGATCATCCTCATTGCATAAAAATAAGTTCACTGATTTCATATTAACTCATTCGTCTCTCTGAACCCATATACTGACTTGCTGCATTCATTAAGATGACGTAAAACAGTATACATGACTAAGATAGTATTACTTACTCCTCTCGCTCCTCGTGGAGCATATGCCCTCAACACTTTTTCGAAAATTGTCTCGGTCTCTGGCTGTTTTCTTTATGGTCTCATTTCCGCAGGCTGACAGAAAAGCCACAGGTTCTCCAGATTTACGGTTCAGTGACTAATCTTAAGGGTTAGATGTCCGTGGCACAGAGCCGAAGAGCTGAAAACTCTAGTGTTTCTGGATCAGGAAAAAATGTCTCCCAGGATAGTCGAGCCCTCAGTTCCTCAAGAGACTTGTGAGTTAGTATATCCTTTACAGGACGTGCCATCAACCACAGTAAACGAGTCGTTGATTTTCTAGGCACAACTTATACGTTTAGTAGTTTGCCATTGCTTTCTGAACGGTAAGGTCTATTTTTACCTATTGTAACGCCCGAGTGGTTACCGGGGCCCAAATTTGAGGTGTAAAGAATAGAACCACTGTTACCTGCTATGCATGTCGTAAGAGGCGACTAAGGAGGTTTGGCTGAAATCGGATGCATGGATCCTAAACGTGTAGAAGTCTATGCGTTTAGGGGCCTACCAAACCAATGTAACGAACGTTATACACGTTCTTGGCAAAGAACAAACATATCACAAATGATTACAATTGGTCGTAAGAACAAGCAAGAAGAATCACAATGATTAAAATTGTCGTAAAACAAGAAGAAGAAGAAGACCTATTGTAAAAATCCCACGGAAAAGAATTTGCTTCCAAACTTGCCCAACGTGGGGTTTGAACCAGGTGAGACTGCAGTTATTGATAGTCACTACATACTTGAGTCTACAGATCTAGTATTTGTTACTAAATACTTATTTTTGTGTTATGTCACGGTAATGTAGTTGTGCTGTCTACTTCTTACGTTAAGGTTGAATGGACGCTTTAATTTGATCGTTCTAGCGAGCCACAGAGTCACATTGTTGTGTTTAATATCATTTTAGTATAGTGTTCTTATATTGTCTATCCCTTTGCTTAATATACTATTAGCGTTTGATATACTTGCATATAATCCTTCTTGTTACTAAAATATACTATTAAGATAGAATCTAAGCTGTTAGCCTATCATCCATCGAGCACTCCCCTGGCTACGACGTCGACATTTATCAAGATATACATATTATTTCATATTCTTCTTCTTGTCGTTCGCCTGATGTCAATGCAACAAACTAGTCCGATCTCTGATGTCATGTTAGTATAAGCTGCTATAAATATTTGTGGTAACAAAAATAATGTAGAATAAATGAGAGTTAGTATATCATAATTTAGATATAAATTATCAAGATATACATTTGATTTCTTCTGTGGCTAGTCGTTCATGATTTTGAGTCTACATAGTAGCCGCTCGATTGTTGTTGTGTTTGTTAGTTCCTCAGGCTTCCAAGCAGTTCATCAATATTCCAAATTTTATTCAATCTTTTTTATGAACTTTGCCGGGTTGCGGCTTTGCAGCCTGATTATCAACTGCCAGATGGTTCTTTTACGTGCTCAAATTGAACACGGACCTACGTGTTATCGTCCGTCTCCGATATGACTAGGAACTCGATCTCACCTACACTGAGATCAGGATCTCTGAAAAATGTTCTGATGGCTCCACGAGGAGCGAACCGAATACCTTTGGCACGAGAGGCGAGTATCTAACCTCTACGCCACAGAAGTTGAACTCATTTAAGACCTTTCTGCTTCCAGAGGATCTCTCCATCAAAGGAACCTCTGCTCAGATACTCACGCCACAGAGCCTCGTCTCACAGAGACCGATCTCTACCAAGGACCTCCTGCCAAGAGCCACGCCACAGAGCTCTCGCCACAGAGACCTTCGATCTCATAAGAGGCGCTCTGCCTCAGATTATCAGCCACGCAAGGCTTCTCGCTCACTAGAGATTCTCTCTAATACAAGGAGCCTCTGCTCAGATGTCACCACGCCATACAGTGCTTCTCGTTCCACAGAGATTGGGATTTCGGACTCTACACACAGGAGCCTCTGCCACAGATACACCACGCCATCAGGCTCTGCGCCACAGAGGATCCTCTACACACAGGACAGCCTCTGCCTCAGATTATCCCACGCCACAGTGCTCTGCGTTCTCACAGATTGGATTCATCTCTACATAAGGCAGGTCCATGCCAGTTTCAGAACTAAGTTTGCTTCTCTGCGTTCTCACTAGATTGGGATTTCGGATTCTCTAATAAAGGCAGCCGTCTGCCTCAGATTATCAGCCACGCCATACAGTTTGTCTTCTCGTGGTGTTCTCGCTCTGAATTGGCAGATTGATCGGATTCTCTAATAAAGGCAGCCGTCTGCCTCAGATTATCAGTCCCGCCATACAGTTTGTCTTCTGCGTTCTCACTAGATTGGGATTTCGGATTCTCTAATAAAGACAGCCGTCTGCCTCAGATTATCAGCCACGCCATACAGTTTGTCTTCTGCGTTCTCACTAGATTGGGATTTCGGATTCTCTAATAAAGGCAGCCGTCTGCCTCAGATTATCAGCCACGCCATACAGTTTGTCTTCTGCGTTCTCACTAGACTGGGATTTCGGATTCTCTAATAAAGGCAGCCGTCTGCTCAGATTATCAGCCACGCCATACAGTTTGTCTTGGACGCTGGTGTTAGTGGGCCACCTCTTTCTTATCAGGTCTGCATGTTAGGAGCAGCTCTGTGGGATATGCTCTGTTGTCATACTCGCCAAGCCACAGGAGCACAGGTCGTTGGTGCCTATCTTGAATTTAGTATACAGGTGGGAACACAGAGCTTAGTGATCTCAGGTCAACCTTAGCCCAGTAGTCCCATGATTCCGAGAGTGTAGTAGTCTAGTAGATACCCTCACACTGCAATCTCTATAGAAATGAAGATGCTGACAGACTGGCTAAAGAGGGAGCAGGAATGCCCCAAAATGACACCCTGGTCAGTTATGTAGAAGCAAAAACTATCGCCAGAGGGCACTACAAAGCAAAGTGGGAGAAAAAAGTTAAAGTTTATTGCATATCCTTTACAGGACTTTGCGAATCAACCCCAGCTTTTAACGCTGTTTGTGATTTTCTAGGCATTATTACGTTCAGTAGTTTGCCATTGCTTTTGAACGGGTGGTGTCATCGTCCTTTGTAAAATCCAGCGAAACAATTTGCAACTAAATTGTCCGCAGCGTGATTCAAACTTAGAACGTCGGGGTTAATAGACCGAGTCACTCTTCCCTAGGCCACAGACGAAAGAACACCCAAAACATAAGGATGATGGAAATTACAAACTGTCCAGAAGGGACCAGACAGTCATATTTCATCTCCGGACTGGTCACAACAGAATGAGACAGAACTAATTTAAAATAGGACAGATCATTGAAAAGCTAACAATGAGACAACGCCGACGCTACTCGTCTAAACTCGTCTAAGCATTAACTTCATTAATGAGGCACACGCTGTCAGTTTGTTCGCCTTCACTGATTACTCATTAGTCACAGACGCTAACGACATGCGTGGTCTCCGATAACCATACGGCCAGAGGGCTCAGGTAAAAATGCTATGAAATAAGACCACAACTGTCGCGTAGCTGGACCGTAGCTGGTACCGTAGCTGGTACCGTAGCTGGTACCGTAGCTGGTACCGTAGCTGGATAGCTGACCGTAGTGAGCTGGTACCGTAGCTGGTACCGTAGCTGGTACCGTAGCTGGTACCGTAGCAAGAGTCTCTGAGACGGAATAATAATAGCCGTCCATCGCAAGCAATGATGACAACAATCTCAAAGTGTGCTGCACCTCTCTGGTGTGTGCGGAGGTGACTGTAGAGTTCAATCCTAGAACAGAATCCCTACCACAGGTGGGGCATACATGATCAAGGTTAGACATGTGCGTGTTGTGTGCTCTGTCTTTTCGCGCTGCTCGTTTTCTCTGTGCCTCAACAAAACGATGATTCTCAGCTATTCGGGTTCCTCTTTAGTTGTTACAGCGCCACATTTGACGATCTTGCGCAAGGGATTCCCAGCACGTATTGTCTATATCGAAGCATTTCAGAGACACTTTAAGATGTCTTTAAAGCGTTTTTTCTGTCCACCAGCTAAACGTCTGCCCCCTTCAAGCTCGCCATACATCAACTGTTTTGGGATGCGTTTATCAGGCATCGAGCAACGTGACCGACCCATCTCAGTTGGGCCTTCTGCAACAGGGTGTTGACGCTTGGATCTTTGCTCTTGTGAGAAATTCGCTATCTAGAATTTTGTCCTGCCAGTTTATTTTTAGTATTCTGCGTAGACAGCTTGTGTGGAAATGGTTTAATTTTTCTATGCACGTGTATCACTGCTTATACACGCCTGTCCAAGCAGCTCCGTTCACTGTATCTAAAGCGAGCTAAGAGTGTAGATGGTAAGAAAAATCCGTGTCATTCCATTCTACGCTACGGCTCGCTGCAACACTCCAATATACACGAGTCTTCACTGTCCTTCTCTTCTTCTGCTTCGCATCAGTTCGCGTAACCTTTTAGGCTACTAAGGCATCTGCTATTTATTTTAAACAGTTTTCTCATTCACTTTCTAAAGACGCATTAACACGTCTGTTATTATCTCTCCTCTGTGGCTAAAGACGTGTTAACACGTTATACATTGCTACTGTCACTGCTATAGGCGTACATTCACGTTTGTGACCTAGAAACAAAGAGTAGCATTTTTAGCTCAGCCTTCGGAAAGTATGTAGTAGCGAAAGGGTTAAGGCTGTTTTTATCATTCTAATTGTGATATATAAACAGCCTAACACCAAGAATGGGTGTATGTTCACAACTTTCAGTACCATTTGAAGCTCTGGTGCTTATCCTTCGGGGGTGTGTTCGGTTTCAACCAGCGTTTACTGGGTTCGTTCTCCGTTATCCGTTGTGTCCCAGCCAAACCTGCAAGGCAGGTTCGTGAACGAGTCTGATTTGCTAGGCACCACTTATACGTTCAGTAGTCTGCCATTGTTTTCTGAACGGTGGGGGTCTATAGCAATCGGGTTATTTTTCCACAGATCCCTGATGATCACAATGCAAGTGAGATCATGTTCCTAGTCATGTTGGAGACGACGATACAAAAGCAGGTTCCGTTGTCAAGAAGAACACGTAAAAGAGCACGTGACAGTTTAACTTCTATAAGAGTAACGTGTTAAGTCGCTGTTCGCCGGTCTGTCCAGCGTGTTCGTAGCCGTTGGACGACGTGGCAAGCCACCTGTGAGTGCGTTAAACTCCGCGGGCAGGCAGAAAAGTCACAGGTTCTCCAGATTGACGGTGTTCGTGGCACCGAACGGAAGGGTTACGATGTCAAAGAGCCGAAGTGCTATTTTTTTAACCGATCCAGGAGCACTTGAGCTTTTCAGTTCTTCGGCTCGGTGCCATGGACATCGTAACCTTCGGTTCGGTGCCACGAACACCGTAAATCTGGGGAATCTGTGGCTTTTCTGCCATCCCGCGGAATTGAACCGCACACACAGAGGGATAGTCACCCGTAGTCCAACGCGCTACGAACACGCTGGGCAGACGGGTAGCCGAAGTGCTTAAGTTTAAGTGCTTCTGTATCGGAAAAAAAAGTCGCAAAAGTGATAAATAAAATTTTTTAATAAATTCCTACAAACTTTTCAGCATCTTCAAAACTACATCGGGACCCACGCCGGTGTTACGGAGTTCGTGTACTGCCGCTGAGATATTCATGGGAAAGAAATATATCGCAGCAGACATACGTGCAGTGATGATGATTTGATTGGTGTGCCCGTGTGTTGCAAGGAGCTTCTCTTCTTCTTCCAACGTTTTCAGACATCGATGTGTATACTTTTAAAGTAGTTAGTGGTCAACCTGGAGTCATGTACATCTCCATATAGCTTGTCTTGACTGATATGGGAGATTTTGGCAACCAGGTTGTTCTTCTCTCTTTGATTCCACTGTAAAGTTGGACATTCTTGCATTATGTGTGTCTCTGTCATCTTGCTGGTGCCACATGTACATATGTCAGATGGGCCTATTTTATACTTGTTAAACAGATGGTACCTCAGCTTATTGTGCCCTGTTCGTAGACGAAAAATGACAACCTGTTCTTCTCTACTTAGTTGGTGGTAAGCATCGTCCTTTTCATGCCCTGGGTGATCTCTCAGCCATTTGTTCTTGTAGGCCATTTTTATCCATACTTTTGCTTCCTCATATGTCATACTGGTGTCTGTCTGTGGTAGCCTGTTCTGCTTTGCCAATATGTCCGCAGTCTCATTGCCAGGTATTCCGCAGTGAGATGGTATCCACTGTATTACCACTCTAGAGAAGATGTTGCATACTTGGTGCAGTGCACGGGGAGCAAAGAATAGTACTACTGCGACCTGCAAGAAATGTGATAAGAGTCGACTGATGTAGAACCTAAGGAAGCTAAATAAAAAGCCTCGTAGAAATTGGATGTGCTGCCTACTTGTAGGCGCATAATTGGCCCAACGTACAATCACTCTTAGGCTCAGATCACATACAAATCACACAAAGTGATTAATACGTGGTCGATATGGAGCGTTCGAAAAAGAAGAAGAAAATTTGATTGATTGATTGATTTATTGATTGATTGATTGATTGATTGATAGGACCATCATTATTGCACTTCATGAAGTAACTATGTGTGCTTCTATTTCACTTTTACACAGGAAGATCTCAGCGGCAGTGCACAAACTCCGTAGCACTGGCGAGTGTCCCGAAAGGTACTATCAATCAAACATATTCCTTTCATGATTGTTTGAAACTCGTGTGGTATATCCACTCCCTGCTTCCTCCAAACACAATCAGTCTGTTGGTATCAGTATCACAAGATGGCGGTAATCTGTCTCTTTGTATCCAAAGATGGCGAATGTTAAAATATTTGCGAACAAAGCCCATGCTAATTTTGCGGCAATCATGACTTCTGTTTTGGCACAGGCTGCACCATCAAGGGTCTTGCTTTCATGAGCACGTGTTGAAATTCCCGAGCATGAATAGCAGTGAAGGCTACTATTGTGATGTCGGCGGGTGGTTTGACCGGACACACATTGTGACATTGACACGAGGGAGCGACGTGTCCAGACGCTAACTTTAATCATCCTGGAAGCTACCGGAACAGGTTTTATACCGCCAGTCGGTTCAGAGCCAACTATAAACTTATAGGCCTTCGGACTCAGGTAAGAATTATGGGAAATCAGACCACAACTTCACCACGTGACCTCGCACTCCAGTATTGGTGTATATAGACGAATTCATTTTAAAACCACACAAAATGCTAAATGAAGGGTTTTATTATGCAACAAGTTAAGTTTAACAATAAGAAATATCAATATTAGGAATATTTTTTACCAATAAATAACCATAGACTCACAGAATTTAGTAAAATTGCAAAAAGCTTGCAGTGTTCTATCAAACACATATATATTCCATCCCCCAACTTAAACTAGGTCAGGGTTTCTCCATCAGTTTTCAGGCCCAGTTAGAGTTGGCTGTGTTCTGAAACATAGTCTGTTATAATCAGAAGCAGAGGGTCTCTGTGCAAGTGCTAAGCTTTTGCCTTGTTCTGAAATCAAGAAGCAGAGGGGTCTCTGTGGCTAAGTGCTTAAGCTCTTGCCTTGCGTTCTGAAATCAAGAAGCAGAGGGGTCTCTGTGGCTAAGTGCTTAAGCTCTTGCCTTGCGTTCTGAAATCAAGAAGCAGAGGGGTCTCTGTGGCTAAGTGCTTAAGCTCTTGCCTTGCGTTCTGAAATCAAGAAGCAGAGGGGTCTCTGTGGCTAAGTGCTTAAGCTCTTGCCTTGCGTTCTGAAATCAAGAAGCAGAGGGGTCTCTGTGGCTAAGTGCTTAAGCTCTTGCCTTGCGTTCTGAAATCAAGAAGCAGAGGGGTCTCTGTGGCTAAGTGTGCTTTAAAAGCTCTTGCCTTGCTTGTTCTGAAATCAAGAAGCAGAGGGTCTCTGTGGCTAAGTGCTTAAGCTCTTGCCTTGCGTTCTGAAATCAAGAAGCAGAGGGGTCTCTGTGGCTAAGTGCTTAAGCTCTTGCCTCGTGTTCCAAAAGTCGTGGGTTTGAATCCGGACATCGTCATTCTGTTCACGAGTGCATTTTTTAAGAGAGCCTAGGATTATTACCTGAGCTATTGAGCTCGCTATGTAATACTCTTGAACGACGGGGTGCCAATAAAATTCGGTGCAACGAAATAAATTCTTACCCTACCAAGAATCTAGACCACTACAGATCTGCACTAAACAGTTGTCAGTCTGGCCACAGCCAGGCTATAGCCAAGGAAGTTCATGTTTAATTCCACATTTATCTATAAATGTATCAGACAATATAATGTCACATGGATGAAAATGTTTACGACACACAACGCTTGATTTAGCTGGTGACCAGTCTTTTCGTGGAATGCATTTCTTCCATCTGTCTCTCCTATCAGAATTTGATGGGAATTTAAAAACACTCACATATTCTTTAGTCGAGTCGTAGTTCGATTTACATCCAGGAACACAGCACTTTTTGCCAATTTTAAGATGAAAACAATATGCACAAATTTAATTTAACACTCTGCAATATCAGTAATCCAAATATTTGTTGTAGATAAATATACAAGGACTCAAAATCGTGTAAAATAACAAGACACGCTGACGTTCTATCGTTTACCGACACACACAAAATGTCAGACCACTTTACGGAAGAGAGAAACCCTGATGTCCGGCCCAGTAGTTTATAGTTGGCTCTGGTCTGGCCCAGTTAGAGGTGTTTATTCACAACCTGCTACAGTTTCTAAGATTGAATAGCTGTTACAGAACGAAAGTTATGGATTTCAAGAATGATCAAGAACAAAAACTAAGATAATAATATTTAACTCAAATGGTTTACAGATGAACAACAAATGGTTTATAGATGCCTAACAAACTTGTCTTGCTTTGCGACTGCATGTCAGTCCTGCAGGCCACACAAAGGGAACCACAAGATAATATGGAGAGCTGACACTACAGCTAAACAAGCTCTCAGAACACATCCAAATTATTCTCCAGTGGATACCAGCCCACTGTGGCGTACCAGGAAATGAGAGAGCAGACAGGCTGGTTAAGGAGAGAACAAAACTTACACAACACAAACACCCAGTGTCACTACCAGAAATCAAGACACATATCAAACGAAAATACAATGAGTTGTGGAGGCAACAAACCCACAGCAAACACCCTCAAGATCCTACCAGCAGACTAAATAGAAAACAGCACACAACAATCTTTCGCCTAAGAACAGGTCACTGCAGGCTCAACCATCCCAAGCACAGAATAAAGCCTGCTCAGACTGAACAGTGTGCATATTAAACAGAAACACAGACTCCAGAGCACATCTTGCAGTCATGTCCTTCATACATACAACAACGAAACGAAACATGGCCCCATGAACAAAGCTTACAGAGCAAACTGTCGAAGAACTCCAACTGACATGCAGCTTCATAGAGACAGAATATCTCACGGTTTAGACGAGCATACGAAACCGAACGCGAAGAAGAAGAGAAAGAGTCATATTTTTGGCCAAACCGAACAGAAACGATTGTCCACGAGTGTTCTATATTAGCTTAAACAGTTTGATGTCCGAATATAAAGGAGTGAATCGTGAGAGGCCTTGGGATTGGCATTAGGCTATGGCGTTGGACAATACCAGCGACTGCCCGCCTGAGAGGTAAATGCATTCCGGGTGCGCTCATTTGTTGACTTAATGAGTTTTCTTGACCGTTGTGAAAGGACAAGGCCGATCGTCTGGAGCAAATACGTCAGAGATGGCGTTCGGATGGTCATGCACATTTTGTTAATGGGATTAATTTCTCAGATTGTTTGATATGCTGTTCGTCAATTAAAAATGGTTGTGAAGATACCACAGATTTTGCAATGCACTTTGCAGTCTTCTTTGCGTTCGTTCTTTACGACCAGTTTTAATCACTTTTTGTGATGTTTGAACTTTGCCAAGAACGTGTATACGTTTTCACACTGGTTTGGTAGGCCCCTAAACGCATATACTTCTACACTTTTAGGACACGTGCATCCGATTTCAGTCAAGCCTCCCTAGCCGCCTCGTAGACATGCGTGGCAGGTAACAATGGTTCTATTCTTTACACCCCAAATTTGGACACCGGTAACCACTCGGGCGGCACTTTGTAGTAAAATTATCAATATTTATAGATTGAAAAATTGATTGATGGATAACACGATCATTATTGCGCATTCTAGTCAAATCAAATATTTGTATCTGCTACCGTGTGACAGAAGACGGTACCATCAGCAACTGTTAAACCCTCGTGGAGCGTGGCTCGAGAAAGATATAGGCTAGGAAAGTAAACCCTAATAGAAAATTCCACCTGCCCTGTGGGGCAGAACGCTAGAGGAGTCGCCCGAGTGGTTACCGGGACCCAAATTTGGGGTGTAAAGAATAGAACCACTGTTACCTGCCAGCATGTCGTAAGAGGCGACTAAGGAGGTTTGACTGAAATCGGATGCACGTGTCCTAAACGTGTAGAAGTCTATGCGTTTAGGGGCCTACCAAACCAATGTGCAACGTATACACGTTCTTGGGAAAGATCAAACATATCACAAAGAGTGATTATAATTGGTAGTAAAGAATGAACGCAAAGAAGAAGAGTTAGAGGGAGTAAACCTTGACCACAAATCCGGAGGGAGGGACCTAAGGAGTCGGTGGTTATGTGTGTATTCCATTCTATCTTCTAACATCCCCTGTAAACCCTGCTTGATTCCAAACGTGTGGACTGTGTCTTTCCTTTGGATTAAACAGCAGGGTAGAGTTTGTGCAAAATGGGAAAGTCACATTCCCCATATCAACTGCCCAGGCTAGACACAAAATGAGAGGGTCCCAGCAAACGGAAAATACTAGCTGATGTTCGAGTTCTGTGGAGAAGAACATTATGGAAATGTGCAGAATCTTTTGAAAAGAGAATCAGTGATGAGCTGTTAGCAAAGAGAGAGAGAAACGCAAACTCAGAAGTTGTCACAGTAAAACACTTGCCAATTGACTGTCTGTAAAGACAAGAGAAACAAGCACAGTAAAACACTTGCCAATTGACCGTCTGTAAAGACAGAGAGAAAGCACAAACTCAGAAGTTGTCACAGTAAAAACACTTGCCAATTGACCGTCTGTAAAGACGAAAAAGACCGCATATTGCACATTGATGAATGATCATATATGTTTATATCTCTTTCTTACGAATCACAGGATTCGAACTCTTGAAACAATCAAGAACATTAACAAACGCTGGGTACAAGCCAGAGCATGATAGTATAAATACATTAAACAGAAAAGCACAGACCACAGTCTTCAGACTTAGAACAGAACAATGTGGTCTCAGAGCACGCCTTCATAGAATGGGTCTCAGGGACTTGGTTTCCTGTACCTTCGGAGAACCAAAGCAGTCCTCAGAGCACATCATGCAAGACTACTCCAGCTTAAGCAGTATGAGAATGGAAATCTGGAGAACAGAACAACTCTTCAAAACACACTATGGGGGACCGGTGAAGACCGGCGTACTCTCTGTTTATGACACATATCGGAGTAGTCTACTTCTTCTTCTTCTTCTTCTTTGCGTTCGTTCTTTACGACCAATTTTAATCACTCTTTGTGATATGTTTGATCTTTGCCAAGAACGTGTATACGTTGCACATTGGTTTGGTAGGCCCTAAACGCATAGACTTCTACACGTTTAGGACATGTGCATCCGATTTCATCCAAACCTCCTTAGTCGCCTCTTACGACATGCATGGTAGGTAACAGTGGTTCTATTCTTTACATTCCAAATATGGGCCCCGGTAACCACTCGGGCGATCCCGTAGTAGTCGCATGGCAGAATTTGATCACAAAAGACAGGATTCGAACCAGTAACCTAGAGAACTAGCTGGTTTTGTTATTAAAAACGCTGGTTTATATAACTAGGCAGTGTGTACCATAAGAAATAAATGTTCGGGGTTCGAATCCTGTGTTTGGTCTCTTCTTCTTCCTCTTTGCGTTCGTTCTTTACAACCAATTTCAATGACTCTTTGTGATATATTTGATCTTTGCCAAGAACGTGTATACGTTGCACATTGGTTTGATAGGCCCTAAACGCATAAACTTCTACACGTTTAGAACACATGCATCCGATTTCAGGCAAACCTCCTTAGTCGCCTCTTACGACATGCATGGCAGGTAACAGTGGTTCTATTCTTTACACCCCAAATTAGGGCCAGGGTAACCACTCGGGCACCTGTGTTTGGTAATTTGGTAAGCCCCTTCTCTCCTTATTCTTGCGTTTGCCCGCAATGAATTGAGGCGTAGTCAGTGCGTCTGGTATTGCGCTTCTGACTGTCGGTAACCCTCCTCCTTCCCTGAATACTTGTTCCTCTGTTATCAGTATCCCTCACCATACAGATGGGACATCTCCGACTTCAGATGTCGGTAACCCTCCTCCTTCCCCTGGAATACTTGTTCACTCTCGTTATCAGTATCCTCACCATACAGATGGGACATCTCCGACTTCAGATGTCGGTAACCCTCCCTCCTTCCCCTGAATACTTGTGACTCTTCTGTTATCAGTATCCCTCGCCATACAGATGGGACATCTCCGACTTCAGATGTCGGTAACCTCCTCCTTCCCCTGAATACTTGTTCACTCTCGTTATCAGTATCCCTCACCATACAGATGGGACATCTCCGACTTCAGATGTCGGTAACCCTCCCCTTCCCCTGAATACTTGTTCACTCTCGTTATCAGTATCCCTCGCCATACAGATGGGACATCTCCGACTTCAGATGTCGGTAACCTCCTCCTTCCCCTGAATACTTGTTCACTCTCGTTATCAGTATCCCTCACCATACAGATGGGACATCTCCGACTTCAGATGTCGGTAACCCTCCCCCCTTCCCCCTGAATACTTGTTCATCTCGATTTATTGATCACATTCCTTGGCTCCAGTGGGGCTCCAGTAGGTAACAGTGGTTCTATTCTTTACACCCCAAATTTGGGCCCCGGTAACCACTCAGGCGATAATTAATATAAATAATTATATATATCTATCTTTGTGTTGACCCGTCCTCATTTATCGTATTCTGTTACTTTATATATATTTATATATTTATATATATATATATCTGGCGGGGCGCAACGTTCTAACTATTCTTGTCAAAGACTGTTTATATATCTCTCTCTGACAGGGGCGCAACGTCCTAACCGTTCTTGTTAAAGACTGTTTATGTATCACAATAACAATCATCAAAATGGCCGAGAACGAACGAATCAAATAAAATGCATTTAATCCTTGTAAATATACATAAATTGGACCAATGGCGGCCCGTGATCCTTTTTGTTGGTGGGGCCAGACTCAAATTGTCGGGGAAAATCATGGTTTTGGGTTAGGTTATATTTCAATGTATTAACTAATAAATACACGTTACACATTATTTTTGGTGAGGCTCAGCCCCACTGACCCTTAGTGACGAGCCGCCACTGAATTGGACAAACTAACTAGTAAATCATAGATCAAACACGGACTGACCAAGACTAACTTTCACATCATAGACCAAACACGGATTGACCGACAGCCACCAATCATGGATATCAGACAGTTTGTACTCGTTATTTCTCTTGTTTGATTTGAGTGTACAAGTTGAGTCATTTTGATCAGATTCACTTCATTCAGTCCCATCCTGTCCCATCCTGTTCTGTCCCATCCGTTCTGTCCCATCCTTCTGTCTCGTTCTCCATCCCGTTCTGTCATGTCCTATTCAAATGCTGTGCTTTTTATTATGCATGAGTACAAGTTGGAACGATTTCAATTCTTTCTATCTTTTCCTCACATAGTTTTTTTCTCTCTCTTTCTCCTTCTTTATCTCTTATTTCCTCTCTATTTTGTTCTATATTTCTTCCTCTCTCTTTCCTTCTTTCTTTCTCTCTCGTTATTTCTTCCTTTCTCTCTCGTTCCCTCTCTCTCTTTCTTTCTTTTTTTCTTCCTCTATCTCTAATTCTTTCCCTCTCTCGTTCTCTTTCTTTCTGCTATCTCTATTTCTTCCTCTCTCTCTCTCTCGTTCTCTCTCTCTTTCTCTCTCTCTCTCTCTCGTTATCTCTTTCTTTCTTCTATCTCTATTTCTTCCTCTCTCTCTCTCTTCTCTCTCTCTCTCTCTCTCTCTTTCTTTCTTCTATCTCTATTTCTTCCTCTCTCTCTTCTCCTCTCTCTTTCTTTCTTTCTTCTATTTCTTCTCTCTCTCTCTTCTCTCTCTCTTTCTTCTCTCTTCTTCTCTCTCTTCTCTTCCTTTTTCCCTCATTCTTTCTTCTCTCTCTCTCTCTCTCTCTCTCTCTTTCTTCCTCTTTCTCTCTCTTTCGTTCTCTCTTTCTTTTATCTTCTTTCTTCCTCTCTCTCTCTCTCTCTCTTTCTTCCTGTCTGTTTGTCTCTCTTTTTTCTTCTTTCTCTCTCTCTCTGTCTTGCTCCCTCCCCTCTCTCTCTCTAGATATAAATATATATCTTTGACTTCGTGTTTCTCTTTCCTCCTCTATCGTTTTCTCTTACTTTATCTCTCTTTCTTTCTTTTTTCCTCTCTCTCTCTCTCTTTATCTACTTGATACTCTTTCTCCATTTATCGTTTTCTCTTATTGTATCTCTCTTTCATTCTTTCTTCCTCTCTCTCTCTCTTTATCTATTTGATACTCTTTCTCCATTTATCGTTTTCTCTTATTTTATATCGCGATCCGGACTACGTTATTTTGTTCACGACAGCATTTTCTCAAGAAATCGCTAGGGTTATTGTCTGCTACTGAGAACGTGCTTTGTGGTGAGATCGAGGTCCTATCTGAGACGAACGATAAAACGTAGGTTCCGTTTTCAAGTTGAGCACGTGAAAAAACCCTTGGCGATTCAAAATCGAGAAGGACAAGAAGGAAACCGCTACCCAGGCAAAATTTAGTGGAAAGATTCCTACAAAATATTTTCATAATCTTCTAAATTACATCGCGAGCCCTCATCGGTGCTACGGAGCCCGTGCACTACCGTTGAGTTCTTCCTGTAGAAAGCATGCAGCCCCAGGCAGTAGCTAACAGACCAGGCGAGTAGTTAGATAAATAAGCTTCTAGAAATGTATAAATAGAGACTTAGTGTTTGCACACCAAATCTGTGCTCACTATTAGCAGATAGCAACACTAGTATGAGACAGTGACGTAGCTTTGTGTAGGACTGCGTAGCAACGTTAGAAAAGATAGGGAGACGAACATAAACACTGGAAGTGAGTGGACGTGTTTGCCTACATGAGAATACCATCAATAAGCATGTAATGTTAACTCCTTCTTCTTCTTCTTCTTCTTTGCGTTCGTTCTTTACGACCAATTTAATCACTCTTGTGATATGTTTGATCTTGCCAAGAACGTGTATACGTTGCACATTGGTTTGGTAGGCCCCTAAACACATAGACTTCTACAGGTTTAGGACACGTGCATCCGATTTCAACCAAACCTCCTTAGTCGCCTCTTACGACATGCGTGGCAGGTACCAGTGGTTCTATTCTTAACACCCCAAATTTGGGCCCCGGTAACCACTCGGGCGAGTGAACAAGTAAAAAAACTCTAAACCTAATCTTGATGAAAATGTTACCATCTACTCCAGCGTTTCCAAAACTGGGGTCCCCGGATCCCTGGAGGTCGGCGAGGTGCTCCACCTGGGGTCCTCAGGCGCTTGAAGAAATATTATGATCTGACATTTCAAACAGAAAAAAAAATTGTAAGTTTAATGTTTTCTTTGTTCTTTATTAAAATATTAAATTGCAGACATTGTTTACTATTGTAACACACAGATAATTAATTCCTGTCCATTTTCATATATAGAAGCTTATGGGGACCCGCGCAGCAAACTGTAGTTAAAAAGGGATCCGAGGTAATGCACAGTTTGGGAGCTGCTGATCTACTCAATTCACGATGATTGATTCCATCTAAATTAAGCCGAAACTAAACTAGAACGAAACACAGGAAGCGGTTCGTATAATAATGACTAGGATGTTTTGTATCCACCAAGAAATTTTTTTTTTTTAAAAGATGATACAAAGTTTAACATTATTTTCCCATTTATCTTGGTCATCTTTCAGTTCTGTCTATGGACTAAAATGAGTGTTGGATCTTTGTTGTCCGTATCGAAATTGAAAATCAGTCTGCGACCGAACGTTGTTTAAAGAAAGATGTAGTGATCAGAGGCGTATCCTGGTCAGCGATAATAGTTGTGATACAATTTGAGAATTTAATACCTAAATTAATATTTCTAGAATGACTTACAAGAAATTAAACAAATAAAAACAGTATAGAATGGAAATGATAGGAAAACAAAGATCAGAATACTAAGAGCATGCATATTCCCAGTGGCAACGTATGGGTGCGAAGCATGGACATTTAACGAGGCAGTGGAAAAACATGTGTTTTTGAATATGTGTTACACCTGCTGCCTTGCAGGTAGGCTGGGAACAGCCAAACTCTGACCGAGAGCGAACCCAGTAAAAGCTGGCTGAAACCGGACACGTCACCGAAGGATAAACACTACAGTTCCAAATGGTGCTGAAAGATGTGACGTTAAAAAAAAAACGTTCTAGGCAAAAGCTGTTTATCACAATTAGAATGGCCAAAAAAAACGATCGCGAGAGAGAGAGAATATGTGTTACAGAAGAGTCCTCCGTATATCATAGACAGAGAAGAGAACAAATAGATCTATCCAGAAATACTTCAAAGAAAAAGAAAAATGAGCTCATGCTGCACATAAGAATCCGAAAACTGAATAAAGACACTAAAAGTTGGAGAAGACTAATATGGAAGGAGGCAAAGAGGAGAGGAAGACCACGGGTAAGATGAATTCAGGATGTAACTGATGATTTGAGCATGACGGCTGCAGAGGTGGGACATCTGGCCTTTGAGTGAGAGAAATTGCGACAGACTGTTAGAGTGGCAAAGTTCTGCTCGGGTCAAGCTATTTAATGATAAGAATGGATATCACGCATCATATGTTCATTTTAATGTGTTATTGTTATTACTATTATTGTTGCAAATAAAACATCTAACATCTCGCCCGTATGTTGCCGGGGCGCACAGGGGGAGCAAAGAATAGTAACACTGCGACCTACAAAACATGTCGTTAGTGGCGACTGATGTAGACCCTAGGGAACTACCCTAGTAAATAAAATGCATTGCAGAAATTGGATGTGCTGGCCTACTTGTGGTCGCATAACTTACACAACGTACAACCGCTCTTAGGCTCAGATCACATACAAATCACACAGAGTGGTTAACAAGTGATCGATATGGAGAGTTGGAAGATACAGAAGATAACAAACTGTACTACTCCAGCGAATAAAAAAACAGAAGACTAGAAAATGATAAACAAAACAAAGCTTTAAAATATCTTATTTTGACTGACAGCCTGGTAGGTTGCCAGGAATCCACAGATTGATTTAAAACCCCATCCCTCTCTGCAACTGGGACGAGGCGCAATTAGTACGATTAGACGAAGCGCCAGAAATACACAATTCCCGAGAGCCGATCTGGACGGCTTGAAAGTCTTGATTGGGTTCGTTTCAGTGATGATGGAAGAATGGTGGACTTGAGCAATGTCATTTCTGATTGATTCTGTGGTTTTAGTTTTGCCATTTTACTGGTAAATTAAAGAACACAGCTGTCAATCATTTGAACAGTCAGCAAAAGTACTGCATTAGTTGATGAGTTGCATTTTTTTACCAGTTAGGATCACTGTGGCGTAGAGGTTAGGTGCCCGCCTTTCGTTCTAGAAGTACTCGGTTCGCTTCCTCGTGTGCCAGTGTGTTGCCGGAGCCAGCAAGGGAAGTAAGGAATAGTACCACTGCTACCTGCAAGGCATGTCGTAAAAGGTGATTGATGTAGGAGCCTAGGGAAGCTCATCATCATTAGATGCCGTGTCGGCTGGCGTAGGCGATTATGGATCTCCACAAATCTCTGGCTTTGGTGCTTGCTATCGACTCAGATGTTGACGCTCTACCGTGCCATGAAGTCAGGCTATCTAACATTTTCTTTCTCAGTATTCTCTTTTCAACAAGAACGATAATCCAGTCTTAAGAAAATAAATGCTACAGAAAGATCTTACGAATACCATGGACAGAAAAAGAAAGAACACTGATGTCCTGAAAGAACTAAATGTTACAGACAATTTGCTGATAAACAACATACTATACAGAAAAATTCGATACTTTGGTCACATCAAGCTCACGGTGGATGGAGAGGGCAATATTAGAGGGCAGGGTCCCAGGACGATGGCGATGGATAGAACATACACTGAGGAAACCTCTGACAGCATCGCGAGACAGGCTCTCCGATGAACCCCAGGGCAATAGAAGTAAGGGAAGACCCAGAAACACCTGGAGACGGGAGTTAGAGATGGAATGCAAAAACACGGGGAGAGAGTGGCGAGATCTGGAAAAGATGGCCTTGGATAGGCGGGCTTGAAGGCTTGGTTGCGGACCTATGCTTCCCTAGGGGAAGGGTGAAGAAGAAGGATCACAGGACGAGAGGCAGACCAAGAAGAAGATGGCTACAAGATATATACATAATCGTCTGCCAGAAAACATCGATATTTTGAAGAATATAAGCTTGTTCTCAGTACAAAATACATTGATACATATTAAGAAATATATTATTTCCCTGTTAGAATTATTTCATTTCGATGAAATCATCAATTGAGGTTCAATACAACAGCATACATTTGGTTAAATGGGCTGATATTGCAACCACTGAGAGATTTTGATCTGAAGTTTTCAATTATACAGATTCTTTGGGAGTATTCAAAGAAGTAGTGAACACGTACAAACAAAGTACTTATAGTTTTACAAAATACATAAACATATGACGATAAACAGCAACGTTTCTGACCAACAAGGCTTTATCAAAACGAACAAACAGAGTGACAAATTAAAATGAAACACAAATGGACGACCAAATACCAACGTATCTAAGGAAAATCTGAATAAAACGAATAACAAATAAATGTAAACAAAACAAAACACACATAAAAACTAGAAATATTTCTCGTCACTGTTTCTGTATTTTGTAAAACTATAGTACTTTGTTTGTACGTGTTTCACTATTTACCAAGTTTTACTGCAGTCTTCCCATTTCAAAGAAGTAGCAACTTTTACCTTAAGTTTATTAATTTTGCCAAATTGCAATGCTGAAGTGGAACGGTTATTCAGCAGCATGAATGTTGTAAAAAAAAATAATATGAGAAACAAAATGCAGCTGCCCATGCTTTCAGCAATTCTTGCAGTAATATATAGCTTAAAGATGCATATCAAATGCTGCAAAAACTTCAGTTACCTAAAGATGTCACCGCCAAATTGGAACAACGGACTCATATGACCCAACAAAAACTTCAGATGTGCAGTCTGATTGCTCAAAAGACAACAGAAGATGTACAGTCTGATGTCTCAAATTACGATGAAATACTATCGAACTGTAATTAATACAACAAAAAAGGTGGAGGCTGCAGTAAAACTTTGAAAATAGCAAACACGTAAACACAAGTACTACAGTTTTACAAATACATAAACAGTGACGATAAACAGTCGATTGCCAAAAGGGCACAGAAGATGTACAGTCTGATGTCTCAAATTAGATGAAACTACTATCGAACTGTTAATTAATACAACACAATTGGTACGTAATATATTTGTTGGCATTTTTTCTAGCATTAAAAAATATTTATAGCATTTTCCCTAAAATCTAGCATTAAAAGTCGATTTACATTTAACTACCCTGGCAGAATCCTGTCAAATGCAAAAATAATAATCATCCAACCCACCAGAACAGCACAAGACAAAAACAGAAAACCACGACACTGGGCAACAACCCGGTAACAGTGTGACGACAAAGAAGAAGAAGACGACTGACTCTCCTCCAAACTCTCTCAACTATTGATTTTTCTTGTCGGATTTCCCTCTCTATTTCCTAAACTGACGTTCTAGTATCTTCCAAAAACTCCTTCATCATTCCACCGACCCTCTTTTACCTTTTTTTCTATCATTTTCTTTTCTTGAAAGACAACCCCAAAAAAATCTGGCTATGTCTTGAGCTTGTCATGCAAATATTATGCAAAGTGCAATAATTTTGTTGTGGCCAAACTGCTAGAAAATATGAATCTTCTGGTGCAAATGTTCTGGCAACTACCAGTGTATATTCTCTCTCTTCTCTCTTCTCGTTGTCATTATTATTATTATTATTATTCTGGAAAGAAGAAGAAAGAAGAAAAAGGGATCAGGAAATATTGAGAATAATTTAACATACCGATCCAGTATCTGATGTAATGATAAGGTCTTCTCCTTCTTCTCTTCCACCATTTACTTCTTTATAGAAGAGTTGGAGGGGGGACGTAGCGATCTTATATGTGCTTGTTTTAAGGCACTTTGTAAGATGATATTCATTGTCGTAATGTCGTAAGGCTGATCTTAAATAATAGCGTCGATGATATAAAATCGAGGCATTGCTGTTTTGTGTGTGGATGTATATATATATATATATATCATCATCATCAGGTGCCGTCTCCACATCGAAGGTTGGCTGCAATGAATCTCCAGTATCCTCTGTCTTTCGCCTTGGTGTTGCACACTGCCAGACTGTAACCTGTCCATTTCTTAAAGTTTCCTCCCACTTATCTCTCGGTCTTCCTCTTGCTCTTCCCCTCAACTTTCCCCTCTAGTAAATATTTTATCATGGTGTCATGCCTTTTTATGTGCACAAAATACTTTACTTGTCTGAATTTTATTTCTCTTAATAATTGTTTCTTCATGCCTAGTTTTCCTAAAACTTGTTTATTTGTCTGTTTTTCTGTCCATGAAACTCTGCCTATTCTTCTATATATCCACAACTCAAATGCATCAATTCTGTCTTCTGTATATATATATATATATATATATATATATATATATATATATACGTGTGTGATTGTATTGTGTGTGTGTTTGTGTGTGTATGTGTGTGATTTTGCGTTTGTGGGGGCGGAGTGTGTGTATGTTGGTGTGTTTGTGAATGTGTTTATAAGTGTGTGTGTGAGCTTGCGTGGGTGGGTGTGTGTTTGTATACGAGTATAAGTGTGTGTATGCGTGTCTGTTTGTGTGCACGAGGATGTATGTGTATGCGCGCGTGTACGTGCGTGTTCTTGTTTGTTGGTTTGTTTGTGTGCGTGTGTCTGTGCGTGTGTGTGTGTGTAATTTTTTTCAGTGGTTTTTTCGAAAATAAGGAAGACATTCCTTCACGCAAAAATCAGATACGATATGCCATGCTTCCTGAGTACCCCTGAATTCATAACTTGCGATCACAGAAGAAGAACAAAATGTGAACGCTTGTGGACTGAGCACAAAAAATTCGACTGATAATATAATTTAATAGAGGAACAGCCGTAGTCTTATGCTCCACTGGAGCCAGAACGAGTAGTAGTTAATATATTCACAAAATAGATGAGACTGCAGTAAAACTATTTGATTGGCAAAACACGTAATCACAAAGTATTGTAGTTTTACAAATTACAAAAACAATGACAAAATACAGCAACGTTTCGACCAACAAGGCCTTTATCAAGCAAACGAACAGGAGTGACAAATTTTAAAAAAACAAATGGACGACCAAATACAAACGTTTCTAATCTTCTTCTTCTTTGCGTTCGTTCTTTACGACCAATTTAAATCACTCTTTGTGATATGTTTGATCTTTGCCAAGAACGTGTATACGTTGCACATTGGTTTGGTAGGCCCCTAAACGCATAGATTTCTACAAGTTTAGGACATGTGCATCCATTTAGCCAAACCTCCTTAGTCGTCTCTTACGACATGCATGGCAGGTAACAGTGGTTCTATTCTTTACACCCCAAATGTGGGCCCCAGTAACCACTCAGGCGACGTTTCTAATGAAAATCTGGGAATAAAAACAAATAGCGAAATAAATGTAACACAAAAAACACACATAAAACTAGAAATAGAAAAGAAGAGAAACAATGAAAAAACTAGTAAATATATAACTTGAATACATGCAACATATGCCCATATAGATTACAATGCATGGGAAGAGAAAGTAATAAGAAGCATAAGAATGTAAGAGTTAATATAGTGAGATTTCAAATAAACAAGATCGCCGTGTGTTGGTGGAGCTCGCAAGGGAAGCAAAGAATGGTAACACTGCAGCCTACGAGGCATGCAGTAAGAGGCGACTGAGGTAGGCGCCTAGAGAAGCTACCCTAGTAAATAAAAAGAATCGCAAAATTTCGGATGTGATGGCCTACTTGTAGGTGCATAACTGGCACAACGTACAATCGCTCTTATGCTCAGATCACTTACAAATCACAAAGAGTGGTTTAACAAGTCATCGATATGGAGTGCTTGAACTAGAAGCGGAAGAAAGAATAGTGGGTTATCGCAGAAGAAGAAGAAAATGTGAAAGCTTATGAACAGGGCTGAAAATGTCGACCGATAATATAATTTAGTAGTGAAACACGTACAAACAAAGTACTATAGTTTTACAAAATACAGAAACAGTGACGATAAACAGCTGCTGTTTATCGTCACTGTTTCTGTATTTTGTAAAACTATAGTACTTTGTTTGTACGTGTTTCACTATTTACTAAGTTTTACTGCAGTCTTCCCCCTATTTCGATATAATTTAGTACAGAGCAACAAATCAGGGGCGTGCCGTGCTATGATACAGAGAGGCGGCCGCATCAGGCGGATCGTAGGGGCAACATAAGCAGAAAATCAAAGTTAAAATAATAATACAGAAGGCAAGAGGAGCTTTCATTGCACTGGGAAACATTTGGAAGTCCAAAGAAATCAAATCTAGAACAAAAATTCGGATATTTAACTCTAATGTTAAAGCAGTTCTACTGTATGGGTCAGAAACATGGAGAACAACTAAAACAATAGCACATAAATTGCAAACATTCATCAACTGGTGTCTGCACAGAATAGAGAGAATAAGATGGTATGATAGGGTCACAAATGAGGAACTTATGGAGAGAACAAGACAGATTCCAGTGAACGAACAGGTTAAAAAAAGACGCTGGCGCTGGATCGTACACACTTTGCGAAAACCGGAGGGGAATATAACAAGAAGGGTCCTTGCATGGAACCCGCAGGGACAGCGAAATAAGGGGAGGCCGAGAAATACATGGAGACGAGATTTGGAGGCGGAGATCAACAATATAAAGAAGAGCTGGGGGGAGCTGCAGGAGATAGCTAGAGATAGAAAGACTTGGCATGAGTTGGTTGAGGGCCTATGCCCCAATCCGGGTAAAAAGGCAAAGAGAGAGAGAGATTTCGAAGATTTGCATTATACTGAGAAAATATACCGTACGGGCCTGCAACAGATGTAGTCTTATGCTCTACTGGAGCCAGAACGAATAGTAGTTAGTATACCAAGATTTCAAATAAACAAGAAGATTAGTTCTACTAGATAAAAGTAAAGATCAATAGAACATTTTCGATTGAGAAGAACATGAGGGAAGTAGGGGACAGAGCTCTCTCAAGAGATAACAAACCAACCAATCTTTAGGAACAAATAAAATGGTGGAAAGGGGGGATAATTGATGGAAAAGGAGAAGTAATTACAAAGTGGACATGGGCGACTCTGCGGACTATAATCAAATTGTAGAATAAAACGTTACCATAATTTCACATTATTTGGTTTCCCTGTGATAGGCGGGAGTAACGCATTTGCTACGAAGAAGCAATTTACTTGCAGATTCAGAATTCTTCTATGTTTTCTTTGTCTCCCCTTTAGTAGATATAGCGAATTCCATTTTAAACATCCAATAATATAATAATAATAATAATAGTTTTTCTCGTATCATTATACGTTACATAGGGCCTGCATAGGATCGCTTCTCGGCCTTTTGGCTAAGATCAAAGTATTAGTGCCTACTTGATCGCAGCCAACGGGCGGGGACCATCATATAGCCAATAGGCAACAAAACCAAAGTTCCGAGCAGCTCTCTTTCGAAAGGAAGACGACGCTCGGGATTTTTACACGTTTACAACGTGAACGGGTACCACCCTGTCCGGCACTAAAGAGTAAGGGCCCCAGAAAGTATTTTTTAAAAAAGGGTCTGCAAGTAATTTCTCCAAATCGCTCTATCCTGGGCAACTCGCTTAATCTCCTCCATGGAACTGAGATCACTTGATCGCGGCCGAAGGCTGTGAGCCTTTATTAAACGCTAAATGGCAAAATACTACCATTTAAACAAACTCCGAGCGATCTCGTTCGAAGGATTGATGACGCTCGGAGTTTAAAAACGTTTTCACGCTCAGATTATTTTACTGGGCACTGGGTCCACACGAAGTTGCACTTCCGGTAAGCCCAATTTAAAAAAATTAATTCTCAATACTGCTCTATCCTGGGCAACTCGCTCAATATCCTCCATGGAACTGATATCGATATTCCTTGCCTCTCTCAGATAAGTTCGGTTCAGGGTCTCCTTAGGTCGTTCTCTCTTTCTTGAAACCATGTGCCACCCCTCCTTGCCCCTCACACTTCAATGCCTGCTTTGATCATTTCTTCTTAAGGTATGCCCAACATGTTTCCATCTTCTCTTTCTTATAACAGCTGTTACTAGTGGTTGACCAGACATTTCTCTGATTTCATCACTTTTCAACATCTTCTCTAGAGTGGTAATACAGTGGATACCATATCACTGCGGAGCACCTGGTAACGAGACAGCGGGCACATTGGCAAAAGTAGGCAGCAAGCTACCACAGACAGACACCAGTATGACATATGAGGAAGCAAAAGTACGGATAAAAATAGCCTACAAGAACAAATGGTTTGAGAGATGACCCAGTGCATGGAAAGGATGAGGAATACCACCAACTAAGTAGAGAAGAACAGGTTATCATTTTTCGTCTACGAACAGAGCACAATAGGCTAAGGTACCATCTGTTTAACAAATACAAAATATGTCCTTCTGACATATGCGCATGTGGCACCAGCAAGTTGACAGAGACACACATACTGCAGGAATGTCCAACATACACGTAACAGAGAGAAAACACATGGCCAATCCCCATATCAGTCCAAGACAAGCTATATGGAGATGTACATGGACTCCGGTTGACCACTAACTACTTTTAAAGTATACAAATCGATATCAGTCAAAGACAAGCTATACGGAGATGTACATGGACTCCGGTTGACCACTAACTACTTTTAAAGTATACAAATCGATGTCAGTCCAAGACAAGCTATATGGAAATGTACATGGACTCCAGTTGACCACTAACTACTTTAAATGTATACAAATCGATGTCAGTCCAAGACAAACTATATGGAAATGTACATGGACTCCGGTTGACCACTAACTACTTTTAAAGTATACAAATCGATGTCAGTCCAAGACAAGCTATACGGAGATGTACATAGACTCCGGTTGACAACTAACTACTTTAAAGTATACAATCGATGTCAGTCCAAGACAAGCTATATGGAGATGTACATAGACTCCGGTTGACCACTAACTACTTTTAAAGTATACAAATCGATGTCTGAAAACGTTAGAAAAAGAAGAAGATCACTTCTCCTGAATTCTTCCAATTTTATGTTCCTTATTTATCCTTACATACATCGAGGTAATACGGTGTTACAGCTGTATTTTAGATTGACAGACGGCACACGATGGGTGATGTGGTCAACGTCACACCGGTCGCCTTTACTTCCCGGACTTTTCCTGGTACCCAATTGAGTCTGGGTTGAACTGAGAGCCGTTGACAAAAACAAGAAGAAGAAAGAAGAGCGTTAGAAGAAGTAGACAGGATTAACAAGTAGATGTTTGAGAGGAAGATGAAGAAGAGGAAAGAGAAGAAGAAGAAGATTGTGAAGTAGAAAGAGGTGGATAGCGAATGTATAAGACCAAAACAAATTTTGCAATAAATGGCATTCTTCAGTTTACCATGTTGAAGTGTCGCTATATTGTAGGATTTCCTGGAAATATGAACGCCACCGTCCTGTCTCCTCCACACTGAGTAGAGGAAGGGGCTGCAATAAATTTACTTGGACTCGTGTCTGATTCGTATGCTCATTTTCTGTGTATGAAACAGCGAGGAAGGGAGCGAGGGCATTTGTAGAGGGATATGGAGATAGATATGCGGAGTTAGAGAAGGGAGATGATGTGAGGGTTAGATTGGACTGGACGGGGGGCAGGGTGATTAGGTTTTGGTTGAAGGAAATACATTTGGATGAATATGTGAATGAACGAATGGTTGCATGAATAATTTGATGGATTCGATACAGATTTAAAGTGTATCTGATGTGCGCTGGCGTGTGAGTTTGTGTGTGCTATTGTGTGTTTATGAGCGTACGTGTGTGTGTGCTCATTTTTTCGTGCTCGTGTATGCGTTTCTTTCACTTTGTGCGTGTGTTTGTTGAAGGAGGGGGGATGTTTAAGGGTATATTCGTATTTCTGTGTGTACGTTTGTTTGTTAAATTGTTTGCGTGTGGTAGATGTGTGTTTATGTATTTGTAAGTGTTTTGGGGGGATGATATGTGATATTTGTGTGTGTCCGGTGGGAGTGTAGGCTTGTCTGCGAGTATAGATATATGTGTTTATGTATATTTAGGCAGTAAAACTCCTCACAAGTGCAAGTATACCTTGTCCACACTGTACACGAACATTTCAAGCCCGTATCGGCTCACTAGTCATCTACGCACACACAGACAAACATAACGCAACTACATTCCCTTGGATGAAAATTATCTGGTTATCATCACCTGTGATGGACGAGCATGATGTGTTTATGTTTTCTGCTCTGTTTGTTTGCTATGTAAGGGATTAAATCCTCTTTAGGCCGAGGTATTCCCTTGTATACGTAATGACAAACCTTGTTTTAGTTGTATGAATATGTGTATGCGCATGTGACTCTTTGATTATTTGTACCTGTTTCTTTATGAGCGTTTGTTTGTGTCTGGGTATAAAAAAAAAGCCGAAGGATTGACTTCATTGCACCGGGTTTTACCCCATCCTCGGTCCCTCTCCGAAGAAATGCCCGCCACCTGCCGAGAGCATTGCACAAAGCACGAACTCCGTAGCTCCAGCAACAATCCTAGGGGTCTCTGGAAAAACTGCACTCGTGAACAGAATGACGTGGTCCGGACTCGAACCCATGACCTTCGACTCACAAGGCAAAGGACTTAACCACTTAGCCACAGAGACCACCTTTGTGTCTGGGTAAGTTTGTATGTTTAGATATCCGTGTCATAGCAAGTCTGTGTTTCTAATAATTTCATTGATCTTCTTCTTCTGCGTTCTCTCTAGATTGGGATTTCAGGTTCTCTAATAAAGGCAGCCGTCTGCCTCAGATTATCAGCCACGCCATACAGTTTGACTTCTGCGTTCTCACTAGATTGAGATTTCGGATTCTCTAATAAAGGTAGCCGTCTGCCTCAGATTATCAGCCACGCCATACAGTTTGTCTTCTGCGTTCTCACTAGATTGAGATTTCGGATTCTCTAATAAAGGCAGCCGTCTGCCTCAGATTATCAGCCATGCCATACAGTTTGTCTTGGACGCTGGTGTAAGTGGACCACCTTTTTCTTCTCAAGTCTGCATACTGGGGGCAGCTCTGTAGGATTTAATTTCTATGATTTCTGCATCCACGTTTATGCCGACTTCTTCCCGCAGTAAGTTTTGGCCACCTTCGTGATGGTAGGTCCGACATTCTTACTGCATGGCTAAATCTCTGAAGCAGATTGGCGACCGTGGAATCCGTTATCCCATTCCTCATTGTGAGGGGTCGTTGCACCATATTATGCGTCTTACGGCCTGGTGCATCCGTTTTCTGCAAGCATTTCTTTCAGGTTAGCATTTCCTAGCGGACACGTGCATCCGATTTCAACCAAACCTCCTTATTCGCCTCTTACGACATGCGTGGCAGATAACAATGGTTCTATTCTTTACACCTCAAATTTGAGCCCTGGTAACCACTCGGGCGATTTCATTGATCTAATCTTAATTATAAAATTGAAAGTCTGTGTGTGTATTACAGCGATAACTTGCGAAAGATAACTCTGGAATCATACTGCTTATTCATGCAAAAATGTGTGTAGGTAAATGCGACCATTTTCAATTTTCTACATGATTTTTAACACCGATTTATAAGAAAATTTAGTTGTTCATTGTGTGTACATGTCAGGCAAATCAGGACTGGAGAAGAGAAAGAAAGACAAGACCCATAGAAAGACTCGCTCCAGGTGTCTCCTTTTTTGACCTGATGTTGAAAGACAAAACAGGATTAGAGAATAGATATGTAGATTAAGCATGTCCATTGGTAAAAAAGGAAAACTAAGTTGCACTATTTGTTGATATCAAGGTATATTAAAAATCGGATAAAAATTTCTTTACTCGTCAAAATAAATGAGACAAATTTAATTTGACACTTCTTTTTATCGGGCAACAAACAATTTCGTTCAGTTGTTTTTTTGTGGTTTTATTTGGTCAAATAAAATGGAATATACATATTATAAATAAAAGCTACAGGGCACATTCTACAGTCATGTTCATCATACATACACCAACGAAACGAAACATGGCCTCATGAACAAAGCTTACAGAGCAAGCTACGGGAAACTCTCGAGGAACTCCAACTGACATGCAGCTTCATAGAGGCTGCCAGTAGATAAACAAAGCTTACAGAGCAAGCTACGGGAAACTCTCAAGGAACTCCAACTAACATGCAGCTTCATAGAGGCTGCCAGTAGATAAACAAAGCTTACAGAGCAAGCTACGGGAAACTCTCGAGGAACTCTAACTGACATGCAGCTTCATAGAGGCTGCCAGTAGATAAACAAAGCTTACAGAGCAAGCTACGGGAAACTCTCGAGGAACTCCAACTGACATGCAGCTTCATAGAGGCTGCCAATAGATAAACCATGAGCAAAGCTTACAGAGCAAGCTACGGGAAACTCTCGAGGAACTCTAACTGACATGCAGCTTCATAGAGGCTGCCAATAGATACACCATGAGCAAAGCTTACAGAGCAAGCTACGGGAAACTCTCAAGGAACTCCAACAACTGACATGCAGCTTCATAGAGGCTGCCAATAGATAAGCCATGAACAGAGCTTACAGAGCAAGCTACGGGAAACTCTCAAGGAACTCCAACAACTGACATGCAGCTTCATAGAGGCTGCCAATAGATAAGCCATGAACAGAGCTTACAGAGCAAGCTACGGGAAACTCTCAAGGAACTCCAACTGACATGCAACTTCATAGAGGCTGCCAATAGATAAACAAAGCTTACAGAGCAAGCTACGGGAAACTCTCAAGGAACTCCAACTGACATGCAACTTCATAGAGGCTGCCAATAGATAAACAAAGCTTACAGAGCAAGCTACGGGAAACTCTCAAGGAACTCCAACTGACATGCAGCTTTATAGAGGCTGCCAGTAGATAAACAAAGCTTACAGAGCAAGCTACGGGAAACTCTCAAGGAACTCCAACTGACATGCAGCTTTATAGAGGCTGCCGGTAGATAAACAATGAACAAAGCTTACAGAGCAAGCTACGGAAACTCTCAAGGAACTCCAACAACTGACATGCAACTTCATAGAGGCTGCCAATAGATAAACCAATCTCATGGTTTAGACGAGCATACAAAACCGAACGCTAAGAATACGAAGTTAAATAAAAGAACAAAACGTACATAAACCTCTTTTCGTACCATGAATTGTTTAGTTTTAGTTTAGTTTAGTCGTCGGATCACCATCACTGCACGTCGAACAAATTAGTCCATAAGTGCTCCGATTCTCCCTCAGTATGTCCATCAGAGTGTGGCGACTAACGACACCGGTTCTTTGTTGGTTTACAATTCTTCTTTGTCTGCCAGCATAGCGTTCTTGTCGAGCTACACCACACTTAACTTGAGTTCTTGCAGTCTGGTTAGTGTTGTGGATTCACCTCTATTACGTGAATCATGTACACGCCCTCTCTCCCTTAAGGAATTTATAATATCAGCCTGGTCCATTGCTCGTCCGCTTTGGACAGCAGCCATACCTGCAAGCCTATCCGCACGCTCATTCCCTTACACCTGCATGCCCTGGCACAAAAATAAAACTGATCTTTGTCAGCTTAGACCTCCCCAGAGATTCTAGCCAATGTCTCCTAGCCCATCCTGTTTCAATATTCCTGAGCATAATCATTGAGTCACTGAGAAAACATGCATGGATAAAAGTCTGTGATTCTAGCCAAATCATCGCTTTGGTAACCGCCATGATTTCCATAGTGAGACTGCTCGTAGTCACGGCAAAACCACCACTGTCTTCCTTCACAACATCACCTCCGACCTGAGCAGTGAAAGCCCACGAGCTCCGCACATGTCGAATCACCGAACCATCCGTATAAATGATTACATCATGCTCAGATGCCATGAATTGTATTGATGAGTACGGTGTAAGGTCCGTATTTTTCTTGGAACTACAGCACACGGTGGGTGTTGTGATCAATATCACGATGGTCATCATTTTTACTTCCTATTGTTCCATTATTTCAGCCAAATTCTACTTTCCACATATCAACTAAATTCAACTTTTTTCCATTTTATTAAAATACACTTTCCTACGTCCATCTAAATTCAACTTTTCTCCTTCCATCTAAATTCAACTTTTCTCCTTCCATCTAAATTCAACTTTTCTCCGAACTAAATTCAACTTTTCCTATTCTAACTAAATTCAAACTTCCATCATTTCCTTGTTGTTCTTCCTCCCCGTGTCTGTTTTATCCCTCTGTAATATATATTCTCTTAAAAAATATATGTATCCCAGGCGACTCGTATGTTCAATTCTGTCTCCAATTTTCAAGATTACAATATGGAAATTAGAACGCTGGCAACGAAGAACCATCTTTAGGATTTCGTGCATTCATCTCAAAACCCATCCACCCTATTCCTCCACTAATTTTTATTTTATTTCTGAACGAATGCTTGTCGATACAAGAGAGATTTTCTCTGGTTCCATTTATGATTTGGCTGCCTGTATCCATGACGAATTTGCTGACAGAGTTACCGGGAGTGATCCAGAATTATTGGACGAGGGTAGCGCTGTGAAATATTAGGAAGAACATGGATGAAGAGATGAATTTAGTAACAAAAATCATACTTTCTGTTTCGATCATACTCTTGAAATTGTCTCGGTTTGAGAAAAAAAACCATTATGGTAAGTGTACTCAACATGCACATATATATATATATATATATATATATATATATATATATATATATATATATATATACAGGGTGTTCAACTTAAAAGCAGCCCCAGTGATAAATAGAAATTTGCCAGGTACGTATTGTATCTCGTCTATTTACTATTTAAACCGGTTCTGACTAGCTTGTCCTACCTCACATTTGTTCATCGCCCCTTCCCGCACTACAATTACACACCATTACACAACCTTGACCTATACTACGTCATAACTGAACCTTCTCATTTCCATACATATATGCCAGATTAGCTCAATTCACAGGCTGCTTTTAAGTTGAACACCCTGTATTTCTGTCGGTGTATCATGGACAATGAACAAACAATCAATAAGATTGTTGAAAGCCACATAGATAGGGTTTGACAGAAGAATGCTGACAATTCCATTGACAACGATGAAAACAAAATATGGGATTTTTAAACAGGTTGGCTACACAAGAAACATTAACAATAGAATACTTACTTACTTACACTTACCTTCATGCCTACTTACTACTTACTGCTTCCTTACTTACTTACTTACACTTCCTTACTTGCCTTACATTCTTCCTCTACTTACTTACTTAATCCCGTCATGCCTAGTGACACATGGGGCTTCAGAAAGGACTTTCCATGCTCTCCTGTCCCGTGCAACCTTCAGCGCAGAGCCCCACGTCAGAGATGCGGTGTCCAGTTCCTCTTCCATCATTCGCCTCCATGTTGTCCGTGGTCTGCCTTTCTTTCTCTTTCCTCTGGTGTCCAAGTGAGGGCTATCCTTGCAGGCATTTCTTGTCTCATTCTCATAACATGTCCGAGCCATTTCCATCTTCTCTTTTGAGTATGTCATTCATTGCCTCTTGTCTTGTGTCTTGGAGTAGTTGGTTATTGGATATTTTTACTGGCCAAAAGATTCCCAAGATTCTGCGAAGACAAGAGTGGTGGAAAACTGACAGCCTGTTAGTATCTAACAAAAGAATAAGAATCAGACAATCAATGTTCTTCACGGATATAATGCGAAGAGAAGGTTTAGAACATTTGGTGACAACAGGTAAAATTCAGGGAAAGAGAGATCGTGGAAGACAGGAGGAGAAGATGTTGGATTGTCTAACATCGTGGTTCGACAAATGATCGACGTCAGAACTGATTAACTCCACCAAGGAGAGAGAGTTGTGGAGAGACATGATCGTCTATCCGGAAGGCATGGCACTTGATTGATTGTTACATATACACACACGTTCCGGAACTCATTTTTTTTTTGTGGTGTGTTTGTTAATGTAACATTTACTTTGATTTTTTTTTTTATCTCCTTCAAAGTTGTGTCCTTGTGATTCCAACGTTCCAACGTTCTTTTTTGTGCCATTCACATGAGATCTCTGTGGTTAAGTAGTTACGCCTTTGTCTTGCGTTATGTAGGACGTGGATTCGAACCCGAACCACTACGTTCTGTTCCTAAGTGCATTTTTTCCAGAAACCACTAGAATTTTTGCCGGTGATACGTAGTTCGTGCTTTGTGCAATACTCTCGACAGGTAGCTGCCAATTCTGCGGAGAGGAACAGAGTTATATAGGGTAAAACCACAGCCAACTCTAGATAACTAGGCCAGACAACTGACAAGGGTTCCCTGACTCTAGATCATAAAGGGTCGGAAAATATAGATGCTTGATAGAACACTGCAAGCTTTTTTGCAATTTTACTCAATTCTGTGAGTCTATGGTTATTTATTGCTGAAAAATATTCATAATATCGATATTCCTTATTGTAAACTTAACTTGTTGCATAATATAACTTCGATTTAGCATTTTGTGTTGATTTTAAAATGAATTCGTCTATATACACCAATATTGGAATGCGAGGTCACGTGGTGTAGTTGGGGTCTGATTTCCCATAATTTTATCTGAGTCCGAAGGCCCATACGTTTATAGTTGGCTCTGGTAAAACCCGGTGAAATTAAGTCAATCCTTCTGCTTTGCGCCTTTAGACCACCATTCTTGCTCATGACGATAACACTTCTGGTAGGCACATTCTGCAAAAGTCCTCAGCTGTCTCGTGGAGTTAACAGTAATATCTTCATTGTCATCGAATCAACAGCCTTTCAATGTTTCGTTGGGAACAAAGGGGCAAGACCTACTCTATTTATAGAGTCGGTCGTGCAAGAAGTCACACGCGCAAGATCAGGAGGAGTTTCCGGTTTGTCACGTGCTTAGGGAAATGATGTTTACATATACTGTGTGAATGCCATTTAAATACATACTATAGATTTGCAGAAACAAAAAAAAATCAGTCCCAAAAATCATACCCGTCATCATCATCAGGTGCCGTGCCGGCTGGCGTTGGAGATCGTGGATTTCCACAAATATCGCTCCCTGTTATTTGCTATCATCTCAGATAATGACGCTCTTCCGTGCCAAGAATTCAGGCTGTCTAAAATGTTACTCTCCTTGGTATATATATATATATATATATATATATATATATATATATATATATATATATATCAGGGGTGGCTCGTTATTATGGGCCAGTGGGCCAGGCCCCACCAAAAATATTGAGTAACGTGTACTTATTATTTCAGACATATTTGTTTATAATTATTACTTTCAACAGGATACTGATTAGCTTTGAAAGTTGATATATAGCGCTAAAATATCACACACATTCTGAAATCTAAAATTCAACATATTTTTCCTCCAATTAGTATACACCCATGGTCATTAGGGACAGTAAGAACAGGCCTACCAAACCAAAAATAATTAACGTGTACTTATTATTTTTTTAAATTTGTACGTAATTATTATTGTTAACTTGACACTGATTAGCTTTGAAAGTTGAATATTTAACACTAAAATATAAATATTATATCATAATAATATAACAATCATAATATATAAACATTATTATTTTTTTAAACTATTATATACAGGCGCAAATTCAGCTTCTCTCTATAACGCTTGACGTATATATCAGCGCACTATGTTTTATCGGGTCGTTTTAAAATTCTCTACTGACGATGTAACATTGCGACCTCTTACCTTTGACTGCTACCTTTAATAATAATTGCCAAAACAATTAATGTCATTTTATTCAAAGGGAAGCTCAGTTCCTACGCGAACACCAATTAACAGTTAAACGACGACTCTTGATTAAATAGTACTTTGTATAATTATCGATTGAATCACAAATTATATATAAAATAGTAGAAAAGGATATGCATTAATAGAAATATGTAACTAACTATTATTATAATCTGGTAATCGTCCGTTTCGTATTCAATATACATATGTCTTCTACAACGCACACTCGTTTGCGATTGACAAGCTGTGACCTACTTTTGAAGTTGTGGCTTACTCGAAATTCAAAATGAATCGAGTGGATTATTTATTACGAAATCCGTTTCCTTCGTTAAAGATAGAAGAAAAGCTTGAAATTAAACAGCTAGGTGCACATCAGCCAAATAGCTTTGTATATGTGTAACAAGATGACAAGAAAAAGAGGACTTTCAATAATAAGTGGTTTAGTAAAAATTGCGGTTAACTGTCAGTGAAGATTGGTTTTTATTGTTTGCTATTTCATGGTGAAGGACTGTGGTCAACGGTAGGTTGTAGGGATCTCTTTTGTACCTTAGTTATATGGTATATATTTTAGTTGTTGTTGAACCTCAGGATTTATGAGTTTTCACCATTTTGCCTACAGTGCGTGGGGGAGAGTGCCCGGCTTTCTTGCAATGAGAGCTGGCAATTATGGTTGACCATTGATTCAGGAGGAGAGTATACGCTTACACGAGGACTCGTACGTTGTTACTTCTTACATTTGCTTTGCATTTATGAAATTTTTGTCATTAGACATCGGCAGAAGATGCGTGCATTCACTAGTATTTAGTACCCAAGAGGCGTGTCTGCGTTTGTTTTATTACCTATACCAGAGTAGCTCTCTCTTGATCCTTACACACTTAGCCAGACATGATCTTTTGTCTATTTCCAGGGTCACCACGAGGAGGTGGAGTAGGGTCTTGATCAGTGCCAGCTCACTTACCCTGACGCAACGTTGTCCCGTTTGTTATTTGCGCATGCGGCGTCCAATCATTATAGTAAATGGGGAATAACTTCGCGGAATAGACAAATAATAGTAAATACTAAAATATAAACCTAGCCTAAAACCATGATTTTTCCGAAATTTTTGTCTGGCCCCACCACCAAAAATGACCACGAGCCGCCACTGATATATATATATATATTTCATTATCATGTGAGATCAGAATGAGAGTTATGCAGTGCTACATAAAATCAATACTGACATACGGATGAGAGTCATGAATAATAAACAAACAGTCGAAAATCTCTGAGGAGAACAGCGGTGTGGTTTTACAGAAGAATGATGAGAATCCTATGGACTGTTAAAATGACTAATATGGAGTTATTGATGAGATCAAGACACAGAGAAATCTTATCAGCAATATAGGAAAGAGGCAGTCATTATTTTTCGGACATGTAATGGGAAAGAGAGGCTTAGAACAGATGGAAACAACCGGTAAAATCAAGATACGAGACAGAGGAAGGCAGAGAGAGAAAATTTTGGATAGCCAGATTTCATGGCATGAAGAACGTCAACATCTGAGATGATAGCAAACACCAGATTGGCAGATTTGTGGAGATCCATGATCGTCTACGTCAGCTAACACGGCACCTGATAATGATGATTCTACAAAGTACGGATCATATTTGTAAACTTTACACACAAAAGTGTCTACATAACAGGTTGCATGTCCTTGGACAAAATGGCGGCCTCCATGAGAATGTGGATGCACTCAACTTCGACCTTCAATACAGCACATGTTTTGAGGTTTGGGTCAATAAAACAAAGTTTTAAATACATACCGATTTTTCAAGCTCGACAGAGACATACATTTAACAGAGGTAAGTTGCAGAATAGTAGATTTTAGTATTTGTATCTGCAACCTTTCTCGTCAACAAACCACCTGGAGTCTCAGTCTAACCGCTGCTGAACTCGATTCAGACCGAGTTCACATTCAGTCATCAATAATCTTGCTGTGACGTTACAAGATAACTAATTATACTCGTTTTGCTGTAAAACTTATACTATTATTGATAGTTACCGGTTCAACTGCTCAAGAGCTTGTCAATATAGATAATCAATAATGCTCTCTTATAATACTTAATATATGGTACCGTACGGTAATCGGGTAATGTAATAATAGTTAATACTAATAATAGTTCTACTTTAATTAAAAGTTAATTGCCATAATATTAAATGAAATGACATCATCACCAAGTCAACATTAACATAGTAGAGCTAGAACTTGAAGAATGGAATGTATCTCAGTCTTGAAACACATAATTTATATTTTATGATGGGATTATTATAAACTATTATCCTATGATTTATGCAAAGACAGGGATCAGCTAAATGTTCACCAGAAGTCAGAACTCATTTAGAATAGAGCAGAAGTGGAGTAAATAATGATTCATATAAAAACTGCAGTGTTTGTTCGAGTTTGGTTTGATATTGAGTAATAGTAAGTTGGTAGGGATGGATGACTTTAAGTTTTTTTCCATATTTAAATTATAATGAATGATGCAACCAATGCAAGGTAAGGTCATGTTGCGGTTGCGTCAGCTATCAAGGCAAGCAGTTTAATAACTTCCGCAAACAAAAAAAGCAAGCAATGATAATACAACTATTTAAAAAGTGATTCTTTATTTTGTTGGTAACCTGTATCAGTTCTCGGTGTTTGTGATGCGTACATCAGTAGTGCTTGTACTTCTTCTTTTGTCATCACACTGCTTCCGGGTTATTGCCCAGTGTCATTGTTTTCTGTTTTTGTCTTAGGCTGCTCTAATCTTCTTCACCCTTGCCCCTAGGAAGCATAGGTCCGCAACCAAGGCCTTCCAAGCCCGCCTATCCAAGGCCATCCTTTCCAGATCTCGCCACTCTCCCCCCGTCCTCTTGCATTCCATCTCTAACTCCCGTCTCTAGGTGTTTCTGGGTCTTCCCTTACTTCTATTGCCCTGGGGTTCCATTGGAAAGCCTGTCTCGCTATGCTGTCAGGGGGTTTCTCGTGTGTGTCCTATCCATCGCCACCTTCTGCTCATTATCTCCTGTTCCACCTGCCGTTGTCCTGCCCTATCCCACAGTTCTCTGTTTGTGGTCTTGTCATACCATCTCAAATGGAGTATCATGCGTAGGCATCTATTGATGAATGTCTGCAGCTTTTTGGTGCTCACCTTAGTCGTTCTCCATGTCTCCGCTCCATACAGAAGGACAGACTTGACATTTGAATTAAATATCATCTTAGTTTTATTCCTGATCATTCTTGAACTCCATATGTTCTTCAGAATGGCAAATGCTGATCTTGCCTTTTGTATTCTAACCTAACGTCTTCATCTGTGCCACCTTGAATGTTGATGACACTTCCCAGATATGTAAATGTGTCAACCTCTTTTAGTGGTGATCCTCTCAGTAAGATTGGGTCTCTGGAACCAGCATTTAATCTCATGATCTTTGTTTTATCCCCGTGAATAGTCAGGCCTAGTTGCTGTGAGACTGTTTCTAGTTTTGTTGTTTTCTCTTGCATCTGCTGATGGTTGTGAGAGAGGAGTGCTAGATCATCTGCAAAATCCAGATCCTCCAATTGACTCATCATGGTCCATTGTATTCCATTTCTTCCCTGGCAGTTGTTGATCTCATTATCCAGTCAATAGCCAGCAGGAAAAGGAAGGGCGATAAAAGGCAGCCCTGTCGCACACCAGTCTTTATTTCAAAGGCCTCTGTCAATTTTCCTTCATGCAGTACTCTAGCCGTTGTCTCCTCATACATTTTCTTTATTAGGTTGGTTAGCTTCTGGGGACGCCATAGTGTCGTAGAAGTTTCCAGAGTGTTTCTCTGTCTAGGCTATCAAATGCCTTTTCATAGTCCACAAAGTTGATATAGAGGGATGAGTTCCACTCGATGCTCTGCTCCACTTTGATACGCAGCGTTGATATTTGATCTGTGCAGGATCTGTTTTGCCTAAATCTTGCTTGTTCATCCCTTAGTACTGCATCTGTAGTTTCCTTGAGTCTCTCTAGGATGATTCGACTTGGTATTTTGCCTGGTACAGACAGGAGCATTCTTCCTCTATAGTTCGAGCATTCTTGGAGGTCACCCTTTTAGGTAGTTTGACTATATAGCCCTCTCTCCAGTCTTTTGGTATTTCTTCCTTCTCCCAAATTTTTCCCAACAAGCCATGTAGCATGTCTGTTGAGATGTCAGCATTTGCCTTTATGGCCTCTGCTGGTATACCATCTGGGCCTGTAGCTTTACTATTTCGTAGTTGGAGAATGGCCTTCTTTATTTCTGCTTTGCTTGGCTTGCTACAGTCGATTGTTAGATATTTTGCAGCTGGTTCTATGTCCAGTTGGCTTTGGGGAACTGGCCTGTTTAGAAGGTCCTTGAAGTGTTTTGGGCTGCTCTAATGGCTTGTGGTAATTATTTTTGCTTTTTGACAGGATTCTGCTATGCCATCTAACCATCTTTTTCGTGTCCTTTTTCTCGCTTTCTTTCCTGATGTTATGTTGTAGAAGACTGTATACTGTGGAGTTTGGTTGCATTCTTATTACGTGGCAGAGTGTGGGTTCAACTCCGCGGACTGGCAGAAAACCTACAGGTTCCCCAGATTTACGGTGTTCGTGGCACCGAGCCAAAGGGTTACGATGTCCATGACACTCAAGCCAAGAGCTTTCAGCTCAAGTGCTTCTGGATCAGAGAGAGAGAGAAAAAAATTACGTGGCGAACCACTTCATTCTTTGTTTCTTAATGTAATTCAGGTAAGGTTCTGTCCAAACTATCTTTCTTATGCTATTGCTGGTGATTGCCTTTTCTGGTGTTGGTAACTTTTTGTAGGCATCACATGTAATTATTTTTTACGGCTGCACTTTTCTCATTGTACATGTTTAACTATGGTAACACAAAGTATGCATGAAATTGGACTGCTTTGACATTGGAGATTAAAATCCTTTTTTGTGGGTCCTACCTCTTCCAGAAATGGGTTAAGCTTTTAAACTATTTGATTTAAGTCTGACTGAAGGGATTAGAGCGCTGGTTTAATCCATGGTATGATCAAGGAATTTTTTCAGTCGTGTGCATAAAGAAAAAATCCTAACCTGAACAGTTTCAGGCGACTGCACTAGCCATGCAACCATTAAATTCTTCAAGCTCACGTCCTACACTGCACTAGCCATGCAACCATTAAATTCTTCAAGCTCACGTCCCACCTGTCCTATACTGCACTAGCCATGCAACCATTAAATTCTTCAAGCTCACGTCCCACCTGTCCTATACTGCACTAGCCATGCAACCATTAAATTCTTCAAGCTCACGTCCTACACTGCACTAGCCATGCAACCATTAAATTCTTCAAGCTCACGTCCCACCTGTCCTATACTGCACTAGCCATGCAACCATTAAATTCTTCAAGCTCACGTCCCACCTGTCCTATACTGCACTAGCCATGCAACCATTAAATTCTTCAAGCTCACGTCCTACACTGCCCTAGCCATGTAACCATTAAATTCATCAGGCTTGTATTTCTTTCTTCCTCCCCCATCCACACCGTCCTAAAAGCGGATTACTGGCATTAAAGCTCATTTTTGTAGCTAGGTATTTTTACGTGGTGGGGTAACCCTGCTCCTTTCTTATCTGGATTTGGGCCAGCCGTGGCGGAACATGCCTCTGCATTGACCAGACAAATTTCAAATATTTATTTTGTCTCTTTCTAAGACACACATCATGAAGATATCATTTTAGTGATCATCTTCTTATTCCTTTTTACTTTGAGACTGTAATCTAATGCTATGACAAACATGCTTGCAAAGTTATTAATACATGTGCTTCCTTCTTCTCGGACCGCTCCATATTGACCACTTGTTAACCTCTATGTCTTCAATTTGATATATAATGTCATATAAATCATATTTAGAAACAATAATTTAGTTTTGCTAAATTATGAGTGCTATTTATATGGAACTAAATAAATAATTCTGCACAGGGCCTAAAAGAAAACTAGCAATCAATTAATTATAAAGGAACCCTTTCATACTCGTGGTATATAGGTCAATACAGTGTTAGGCCTGTATTTTCATTGACCGTCGGCACACGATGGGTGATGTGGTCAGCATCACACCGGCCGCCTTTACTTTCCCAGAGCATGTCTGGTACCCAGTTGAGGCTGGGTCGACCTGAGAGCCGCCACGGTCGGGAAAAATTCCACGCGCATTGCGGGAGCTGAACCCAGACCACCAGCCTTGCGGAGCGAGTTCACTAACAACTTCGCTACAGCAGATCTCAGTTAATTATATTGTTTAAAAATTGTATTAACTTCATTGCATTTTGTTGTGTGCTCATCAGCTCCATCCAGATTTGACTTCTCAAGTTCTCACCTTATCTTGAAGCCATATTTGAAAATACCACAAAGGTCTCTGTTTTTGTCAAGTCATCTGTTGAGTACAAGCACTGTAGAGGAGACAGAGGATGATTATCATAGTATTATAAAGGACACAGAGAGAGGAAAAGGTGAGCTATTGTGTAGTCGCCTGTGTGTTGCCGGAGTCCACAAAGAGAGCAAAGAATAGTAACACTGCGACCTACAAGGCATGTCATAAGAGACGGCTGAAGTAGGGGCCCTAGGAAAGTAACCCTAGTATATATAAAGCGTTGCAGAAATCAGATGTGCTGGCCTAGTTGTAGGCACATAACTGGCACAATCGCTCTTAGGCTCAGATCATATACATATCACAAAGAGTGATTTAACATGTGGTTGATATAGAGCATTCGAAGAAGAAGATTGTATAGTTTTAGTGACTTCCTTTTATGGTCTCTTCTTGTCTTGTCATTTTTTCTTGCATCCACAGCAAGGGGACTTCTTCTTTGCGTTCATTCTTTACTACCAATTTTAATCACTCTTTGTTATATGTTTGATCTTTGCCAAGAATGTGTTTACGTTGCACATTGGTTTGGTAGGCCCCTAAACGCATAGACTTCTACACGCTTAGGACACGTGCATCCGATTTCAGCCAAAGCAAGGGGACTAAGAGACATCCACTGCACAAGAACACTAATGATGTTATGGGCACGAGAATTAAGCGTGGCATGTTGTGGATGGCCCAGGCTGAGAGAACAATTGGCCAGGTGACTACGGTTGCGATCCAACCAAAAGGGGAATAATGGATCCCAACAGATGGTAGCATGATCAACTATCTCAACGTTATCATTACTCTTAGAAGAGAATGTAGAGATTGGGGCAACATGAAGGCTGATCTCGCAGTTAAGAAGCTGATAGAAGATAATGCAAGGGATGATAATGTTGTATATACCGATGGGTCGGTTCAACATGGTGAGAAGTCCGGCTGGGGTTTCTTGGCTAATGCACATGGTAGGGTTGTTGCAGAGCGAAGTGGGGCATACAGGACAACTACTTCTAGTATGAGGATGGAGGTGGAGGCTGTTACTGCTGCCCTACATTAGTTCTCTGGGACTTCATTTACTGGGGCTGTTGTTATATCTGACTCTCAGTCGATGCTTCACAAGATCCAGAAGGGCAGGTTTCAGTATGAGGGAATGTCGTCTATAGAAGTTTATAACTTCCAGAGGCTTACGTGGATATACTGTCCTGGGCATGCGGGTGTTTACGGTAATGAGAGAGCGGACAGACTTGCATCAACAGCATCGATTGGGGATGTTCTTTGGCCTCTTCACGACTGTTGGATGAGGACACTAAAGTATATGTTGAATCAATGCAGCGATTTAGGCAGTTTGAGGTTACCCATTGTACAAGTAGAACTGGATGTCTGAGGGCAGAGTGAAAGGTGTGTTTAATCAACAAGCCACGGGAACCATCAGTATGCATACTCTTCGATATCTATTGGGGAGACTGAGCACCTATGGGTCTGCCCGAGTGCAATGACATCAGTTTAGTAACCAATAACCTGGTAAAAATGTGTCCAGCCCAAAGCCACGTATCGTGGCATTTGGTCCACAAGAAGTTAAGCTACAGATGCTCACTACAGACACATAGTATACATAGATGCCATAAAATGCTTTGGTATTGGCCGTAACATTTTATAAAATCTGTTTCGAAAAATAGGGGGAAGACTGCAGTAAAACTTGGTAAATAGCGAAACACGTACAAACAAAGTACTATAGTTTTACAAAATTCAGAAACAGTGACGATAAACAGCAACATTTCGACCAAAAGGCCTTTATCAAGCAAACGACACAACAGGATTGACGAATTATAGAGAACATTTACAAATGGACGATAACGGAAACATGCAAATCATTTTGTAAAACTATAGTACTTTGTTTGTACATATTTCGCTAAAATTTGTTTCAGGCCCTTCCGACACACATGAGTTTCAGGCAGAAACCAGACAGCTACTGGACATTGTGGCCAAGTCATTATACTCAGAGAAAGAAGTAAGTTTAGAGTGACTACATGTAGGACACCATGGACATGACAAGCTTTTTCTAGTATGACCAGCTTTTTCTAGTATGACCAGTGACCTAAATTTGAAATGACAAAGTAATGAGTATTTGAGAAATTTATATAGTTTAAGTTAAACACTGTATTTTTAATTTTAATATTTTGTTGGTGCTTTGCCACATGTAAGAAGTTAAACAAAATGAAGAACATGTGGCAAAGCACCAGAAAAATATTAAAATTAAAAATATTGAGAACATTTATTTTTCCAGTGGATACTTATGGTTGTGAATCGTGGACCATTACATAAACAACAAGAATGAAAATACAGTCCTTCGAAACGAAATGCTACAGAAAGATCCTACGAATACCATGGGCAGAATAAAGGAAGAACACTGATGTCCTGAAAGAACTGAATGTTAAAGACAATTGGCTGATAAACAATATACTATACAGAAAAATTAGATACTTTGGTCACATCAAGTGTCACGATGGCCTGGAGAGAACAATATTAGAGGGCAGAAGGGGGGACTGCCTAGAGTAGTTGATAGTAGCTCGGCCTGCTAGCTGTGAGACGCCTCATAGCTCGGGTTCGAACCTACTGTCCGGCATTTGTTCGAGTCCCCTGGTCTTACTCAGGACGATAACGTGAGTACCTCTGAAGTCTGAGAAAATCTGCCTGTATGGCGAGGAATACTAATTACGAGTACATTGAGCACACGGCTGCCAGTGTAAAGTAATTTACAATGTGCAGCGTTGCTGCCATTGTAAGAAATTGGAAAAACGGATTTTCACGCAAAATCAGTTTCAGAGATGGAACTTCGTCTGAGTTGAAAGCGACGAAAGAAAAAAAAAAAAAGAGGGCAGAAGGCACAGGCAGACCAAGAAGAAGATGGCTACAAGATATTAAAGAAATCATCTTCTTCTTTGCGTTCATTCTTTATGACCAATTGTTATCACTCTTTGTGGTATGTTTGATCTTTGCCAAGAACGTGTATACGTTGCACATTGGTTTGGTAGGCCCCTCAACGCATAGACTTCTATCCATTTAGGACATGTGCATCCGATTTCAGCCAAACCTCCTTAGTGCCTCTTGCGACATAGTTACCTTAGTAACCATAGTTACCTTACGATGCATAGCAGGTAACAGTGGTTATATTCTTTACACCCCAAATGTGGGCCCGGTAACCACTCTGCGAAAGAAACCATGAATATGACCATCGACGAAGTGGGTGAACTGGCTAGAGAAAGTGAATTTCAGATGCGCTGCAAAGAGAACAAAGTCCTATAAAGGACATGAACCTTGATGATGATAGAGTTTTTTTTTTAATCCAGAAGCACTTGAGCTCTCAGCTCTTCGGCTCGGTGCCACGAACACTGAATCTGGGGACCCTGTGGCTTTTCTGCTAGCCCGCGGAATTGAACCCGCACACACAGAGGGCTAGTCACCCGCAGCCAAACACGCTACGAACACACTGGGCAGTCGGGCATGATAGAGTTTAAGTAGGGGAAGTATTAAGTAGTATTCAGTCATTTCCAATAAGATTTGTAAAAACAAAAACTATTCAGTTGATTGCTATTGTTTTTTTTTATTTTTATAATAATAATAATAGTTTTATTCGTTATGAATTTTCCGTAGCCTTTCATCGCAAGCAATACCACCATAATTAGACATGTGACATTAGATATACAGATCTTTTGTTTGAAACATCGATGTATCTTGTTTTTGGGCTTTGTAAAACTATATTAAGAATAGGCAGAGTTTCATGGACAGAAAAACAGACAAATAAACAAGTTTTAGGAAAACTAGGCATGAAGAAACAATTATTAAGAGAAATAAAATTCAGACAAATAAAGTATTTTGGGCACATAAAAAGACATGACACCATGATAAAATAGCCAACCTTCGATGTGGAGATGGCACCTGATGATGAAAACTATATTACTTTGTTTTTACATGTTTCACCTACACCTGTAGACTCATCATTCTTCCTGTTGCAGGTATTTATCAGAGAACTGATATCTAATTCAAGTGATGCTCTAGAGAAGCTCAGATATTTTGAACTGACAGGTTCAGAGATAGCAGACAAGGATCTACCGCTGGAGATTCATATTGCAACAAATGATGATAAGAAAACCTTTACTATACAGGTTTGTCAATTTTATGTCCCATTTTGTTTCTAGCTTGATTTTAGTGAAGTTTTCTTACCCATGCGGTGCCAGGGCCCGCAAGGGAAGCAAAGAATAGTTCCACTGTGACCTACAAGGCATGTCGTGAGAGGCGTCTGATGTCGGACCTTGGGAAGCTACCCTAGTTTTAAAAAAAATGCATTGCAGAAATCGTATGTGCTTGCCTACTTGTACTCGCATAACTGGCACAACATATAATCGCTCTTAGGCTCAGATCACATACAAATCACACAGAGTGGTTGACAAGTGGTTGATATGGAGCGTTCAAAGACGAAGAAGAAGAATCCAACAGTAGGTCGCCAAAGCCTGAAGAACATCCCTTATCCATCCTAAATTCTCCAATATTCTATGCCAGTCTGTCCTCTTTCTCGCTGCCACGAACACTCGCTTGCCCAGGGCAGTAGATCCACGTCAGTTTTTTTACTAGTATCCAGGTTTCTGAAAGGTGCAGAGTGATGGAAGTCAGCTCTGATGAACTCCCATACAACCAATCAGATTTACATCATCAGTTATATGAGGACTATCATCATAGCACTCCGGACATGTCCATAGATGCTCCGATCGCCGCCTCAGCAAATCCAGCAGCGTCCAGCGACCCAACACGCCAGTTCGATGTTGATTAATCAATCTCTTTGCATATTTAGTATGTCGTTCTTTTCGGCTGCACCAATATTGACACCCATCTCTTTCAATCTGGTCAGTAATTGGGATTCACAGCCCTGAAACTCCTCTGTTCGGAAAGACTCTCTCAATGCGTGAAGAATGTCATTTCTATCCATGGCAGCTCCCTCTGATATTGTAGCCAAGCCAGCCAATCTATCAGCTCGTTCATTACCCCTAACTCCTGCGTGTCCAGGGACAAAAATGAAGGTGATTTCTCTGATCATTGTCTGTACCAGTACCTCCACCCAGGTGCGTCTCACCATTCCTGATTCGACTTTACGAATCATGCTCATGGCGTCACTGAGTAGGAAAACACGAGAGTAGTTGTGAGATGCCAACCAGTTCACTGCCTCCGTAACCGCCCGAACCTCCATTGTCAAACTACTTGTGGTTGTTGCGTAGGCCCCACTGGACTCTCTTATTATTTTTCCTCCTGAGCATGCTGAAAAAGCCCACGCACAGCGTTGTTGGCGAATGACTGAAACATCGGTGTAAATAACCACATCTGTATCATTAATGATGTCATTCAAGAGGGCCTCGACCTCCACGTTAATCAGGGAAAGATTTACATCGTGTTACAGTATAGTGCAGTAGATCTGGTACTATAAAGTGAGGTTTTGTGTTTGTAAAATCTTATCAGGGGTGCAGCGTCCCACTGGTGACTCGATAATTTTGTGCTGATCGCCTGGCCTCATGTGCCGGCGACGCATCTTTCAAATGTCTGCCCTATCAAATGTCAATGGTACGTGACAGGCCTAAGTGGTGGCCCTGGTAACAGACTACTGTCTGGCTAAGCGAGTAGGGATCGAAGAAGAGCTACTTGGAATTGGTAGAAGGGTATTTGCATAAATGTTTTATATGAGATCTGATCGCAATATAGACAATGAGAATCTCAGTGAATGCGCTAACAGGAGAATAGTCTCTCCTGTTCGATAACTAGTCAAAGATGATGCATAATATAAATCTGACACCTGTGTGATTACCGGGGCCCGAATTTGGAGTAAAGAATAGAACCACTAATATCTACCACATGCCAAATATGGCAAAAGTGGAGATTTGGTGTGGAACTAGCTATCCCATCCTGTAAAAAACACTCAGCTATAAAACCGCAATCAAGCGGAGGAGAGCTTGCAAGGTCTTGGTTGGGGACCTATTCCTCCTATAGGGCGAAGGGTAGAAGAAGAAAATCTTACCAGAGGCCCATCTGTACAAATTTTTGTCCTATTAGACAATAGGCATGTACCATCATGAGAGCCGCTGTAGCGTGGTTGTTAGTGAACTCGCTTCACAAGGCTGGTGGTCTGGGTTCAACTCCTGCAGTGTGCGTGGAATTTTCCCGACCGCGACGGCTCTCAGGTCGACCCAGCCTCAACTGGGTACCAGACATGCTCTGGGAAAGTAAAGGCGGTCGACGTGATGTTGACCACATCACCCATCGTGTACCGATGGTCAATGAAAAATACAGGCCTAACACTGTATTGCCCTATATACCACGAGGTATGAAAGGGTTCATTTAAGATTTTTTAATTTAATGTACCATCATATAGAGACCCCAGTAGATGAACAGGCAGTTAAGTAATATGTACTCCTTTGTGTCATTAAAATATATGTGACTTTGTGCAGTTTCTACATGCATGACTGGGGTATGTGCCATCTCTCTCTCTCTCTCTGCCTTTTTAACCGGGATTGGGGCATAGGCCCTCAACCAACTCATGCCAAGTCTTCCTATCTCTAGCTATCTCCTTCAGCTCCCTCCAGCTCTTCTTTATATTGTTGATCTCTGCCTCCAAATCTCGTCTCCGTGTATTTCTCAGCCTTCCCTTTTTTCACTGTCCCTGCGGGTTCCAGGAAAGGACCCTTCTTGTTATATTCCCCTCAGGTTTTTGCAAAGTGTATCCTATCCAGTGACAGTGTCTTTTGGACACTGTTGGTTCACTAGAATCTGTCTTGTTCTTTCCATACAGTCATCATGTGTGACCCTATCATACCATCTTATTCCCTCTATTCTGCGTAGACACCAGTTGATGAATGTTTGCAATTTATGCGTTATTATTTTAGTAGTTTACTGCTTTAATATTAGAGTTAAATATCCTAATTTTTGTTCTAGATTTGATTTCTTTAGACTTCCATATGTTTCCCAGTGAGTATGTGCCATAACTATTGTAATCTTTTTCTAGGATACTGGCATTGGTCTCAGTAAAGAAGAACTGATTGACAACTTGGGAACTATTGCTAAATCTGGATCAAAAGTGAGTAGCCATTTTGTTGTTGTCTGTATTCTAACAGATATTTTACAACCAGAGTTAGAGTTTTTGCTTCATTATCTGCACTGTTTGCCATTCTTCTTCTGCATTTGCCTGCTGTCAGTTCAGACGGAAGTCATGACGCCTGGTATTGCGCTTCCGAGTTTTGCGCGAGACCATTTTATCGGGGTCCCTCACCATGCGGTGAGCTGTCACTGTCTTCAGAAGTAGCTGTTTGCCATTGATCAGTGCCTGATAAACCAACAAGAGCAAGACCTACAACAACATATTGGCACCTTGCACATGCCAGTGTCTTGTCGGAGCACGCAAGGAGGGCAAAGAATAAGGATACTGCTACCTACAAGGCATGTCATAAGAGGCAACTGAGGTAAGGACCTGGGGAAGCTGTCATATAAGAAATAAAAGCATCGTAGAAATTGGATTTTTAAATATTTTTTTCGATCCAGGAGCATTTGAGTTTTCAGCTCTTCGCTCGGTGCCACGAACACCGTAAATCTGGGGAATCTGTGGTTTTTCTGCCATCCCGCGGATTGAACTCGCACACACAGAGGGATAGTCACCCGTAGTCCAACGCCACGAACACGCTGGGCAGACGGGCGTATAAATTGGATGTACTGGCACAACGTACAATCACTCTTAGGCTCAGATCACCTACATATCACAGAGAATGGTTTAACAAGTGGTCGATGTGGAGCAGTCAAGAAGGAGAAGCACACATCATTATTCTTCTACGAACGCTTCGTATCTACCACTTGTTAAACCGCTATTTGTGATCTGAGCCTAAGAGCCGTTGTACACTGTGTTAGTTATGCACCTACAAGTAGGCCAGCACATCCGATTTCTGCAACACTTTTATTTATTATTTTTTCTTCTTTCGTCCGCTTTCAACTCAGACGAAGTTCCATCTCTGAAACTGATGTTTGCATGAAAATCTGTTTTTTCCAATTTCTTGCAATGGCAGCAGCGTGCACATTGTAAATTACTTTACACTGGCAGCCGTGTGCTCAATGTACTCGTAATTAGTATTCCCTCGCCATACAGGCAGATTTTCTCCGACTTCAGAGGTACTCACGTTATCATCCTGAGTAAGACCAGGGGACTCGAACAAATGCCGGACAGTAGGTTCGAACCCGAGCTATGAGGCGTCTCACAGCTAGCAGGCCGAGCTACTATCAACTACTCTAGGCAGTCCCCACTTTTTATTTACTAGGGTAGTCTCCTAAGCCCCTACTTCAGTTGCCTCTTACGACATGCCTTGTAGGTTCGCAGTTTTACTATACTTTGCTTCCCTTGCGAGCCCCGACAACACACCGGAGGTCAAATCAATCAAAAACTTGGGGGAGGTTGTTAGAACAATATGTAATATATATAAAACTTTTTGTCTTGTTCTCAACCTCAGGCGTTCTTGGAGCAACTTGCAGAGAAAACTGAGAAAGGCAGTGTGAGCAGCAACCTCATTGGTCAATTTGGTGTGGGTTTCTACTCTACGTTTATGGTTGGCGATCAAGTGGACGTCTATACCAAATCCTACAAACCTGGATCCCCAGCGTACAAGTGGTCTTCTGATGGGTCAGTTTGTATATTAGAAATAAAATATTTAATTTAATTCATTAGTTGTAATATTGTTACTGTATTTGTAATAGTTCTTAGTAATATTAGTTATCTTAGCAACATCAGCTTTTAAAAGTCTAAATAAAATATGGAACTGCAAGTTATATAGTATTAAAATTAAATTACGAATTTTCAATTCAAATGTTGTATCAATCCTAACATATGCTAGCGAGAGTTGGAAAATGACTAGAGATATAGAAAGCAAGTTGAATGCATTTGAAAATAGATGTCTCGAAAAATAATGAATATAAAATGGAATGAATTCAGGAAAAGTGATGAAATCAGAGATATGTCTGGTCAACCACTAGTGACAACTGTTATAAGAAAGAGAATTATGGGCCGCCATTTAACCCATAGCTGGGGGGTGAGTTGGTTGCAGCCAGAGCAACTACCACTCACCTGTAGATTCTACGCTCTCACCTTATGGAGCCTCACTTCTCTTCCTGCCCTTTAGTCTGACCTTTCACCTTCAGTCTGTTCGGCTTGGTTAAACCTGCCAGAAGTTAAGACTCCCACCAACATAGCTTGAATGATCGTCATGACACACAAACCCTCCAACCACAATAAGGTAGGCTAATGTGGAGGGAATCTTTTTTTTCTTTCATATTTGGTATGTCGTTCTTTTCTAGCTGCACCAATATCGACACCCATCTCTCTCAATTTGATCAGCGACTGAGATTCATAATATTGAAAATCATCTATTCATAAAGACTCTTATCCTATGTTATATACATTCATTCTGTGTGACAAGCGCATGTGTCTCCAATGACTGAGAATGTTCCTAATCCGAAATGACCTCATATAGTCAGAAATAGCGCATATTGTAGACATACCCTTAGGTGAAGATAATAAAGCCCAAATATACGACGAAAAATGTTCGTAAAAGAGCAATGAATACAAGAAAAGTGACAGTTTCAATGACTAGCCCTAGAAAGGTTGAGAATGCTCCTAAACTGAAATGACCTCACCCAGTCAGCAAAGTAGTAAATGCTCTTTGACACAGAACCAAGCCCAAATATACAGCATTAAAAGATCATTAAAGAGTGTTTATCATATGGTGCGATCGGAACAACCTACCAAAGGCAGGAAATCCGATAGAGAAGTCACACTTTACTACTTAACACTGGCCGTAAAAGTACCAATGGTACGAGGACTCGAGGCAAGTGTTTCGTGAACAACAGGTTTCCTGTAACGATCACACTTGAAGGACCTAAACTTCAAGTACCTTTGAAAGCAGCGAGGCTCGCTTTTATGGTGAGGAAACCAGTCAAATAGTAAGCAGACCTCACGCAAAACTCAGAAACGCAATACCACGCGTCATGACTTCTGCCCAATTTGGCGGCGGAGGAACAAAACAAGCAATACATTCATTCTGCTCATCAAATATAATTTTATCCTCCTCAGATCAGGAAAGTATGACATTTCCGAAGCAGAGGGTGTGCAGAGAGGGACAAAGATTGTTGTTCATCTCAAGGGGGATTCCTACAACTATTCTAAAGAGGATGTCCTTAAAGGTATCCATTTGTTTACAAAAGCGATTGACAAAGTTCTTTTAGCAAAACAATTTAATAGTTGGTTATGTCTATCATAGCCAATTTCATCAGTATTGTTGAAACTGCAAGCAGTGCACGGTCGTCTTGCAGTGGATACCATCTCACTGTGGAATACCAGGAAATGAAATAGCAGACCGACTGGTAAAGGAAGGTGCTGTAGAAGAGCAACTGGATGTTCCAGTTACCTACCACCAAAAGAAAAGGATGATTAAATCAATCAGAAAGCCACAAATACCAACACAAGACGACTACTATAATATGAGCAGACTAGAACACGTCATTCTGCGCCTTAGAACAGGACACAATCGACTCCGCAGCCATATGTATACAAAATTCGGCCATGTGGACAGGTACAACAGACTGCAGAGCACATACTTCGAGATTGCCCCGAATATGATATACTGAGGCAAACTCACTGACCTGGCAAAACAACACTCGACAGAAAACTACACAGACCTCTGTGTGAGCTACAAAGACAGTGAAGTTTATACAAGAGATAATATTAAATGTAAAGACAATATTTCAAGGAAAGGAAGGAAGGATCAGCATTTTATTTTTATGTCTAAGAGGACAGCTATGCCAATCCTAGCAAACTTCTATCAGTAATTTATACATTTTTTAAGTATTGTTCATAATTGTTAAGCTCAGAAATTAGTTATCTCACCGGGGCCATCGGAGCATAAAAATAATTGCACACTGCAGCACCAGAGTTAGTGAGCTGACACTGGCCAAGAACTTATCCCACCTCTACTCGGTGACCCTGGAAACAGACGGATGTACTGAAGTCTGGCACAGCAAGTAGGGTTCTATGGGGATGTTATTCAGTCAATGTGGTGGCAATGTATATCCTGCTGCGCAGAGAATTACCCAAACATCAAACGATCATTATCTCTGAGTTGTCACGTCTACACAAATCTCTCGATCGACCAACATCCTAGACCATGAGAAGGCACAAACAATGTGCTGCAGCTTCCAAGAGAAGCTTCTCCGAAGCCCTGTAAAAATGTCATTTTGCCACTACAGGTTGATATAGTTGCCTACAGGTTGCCTGGTCTCGGCATATTCTGTCGGTTGGTGCTGTTAACTGATTAGCTACTGAATTGAAAATGGCACCAGAGCTCCAAATGGTGCTGAAGATGTGACGTAAAACACACCAACGCTAAGGCTGCATGAATTAGATTTCCACATGCGCCTGAGTGGTTACCAGGGCCCAAATATGGGGTGTAAAGAATAGAACCACTGGTACCTGCCATGCATGTCATAAGAGGCGACTCAGGAGATTTGGCTGAAATCGGATGCACATGTCCTAAACGTGTAGAAGTCAATGCGTTTAGGGACCTGCCAAACCAATGTGCAACGTATACACGTTCTTGGCAAAGATCAAACATATCACAAAGAGTGTTTAAAATTGGTCGTAAGAACAACGCAAAGAAGAAGAAGATATTTCCACATGAATAGAATTTATGGGGTCTGGTACATCAGTCTGGGCGGTGATCGAGAGAGAGAACCGCACACAAAAGCCCATTCTAGAAATCTCTTCTTAGCCTGATGCAGTGAGACAAAACAGAATTCGAGGAAAAAAAGATGGCAGTTTTATATCAAACTCACATAGTGAAACTTAGTAATAGTCTACAAAATAACAATTCTGAATAATTTATCTGTTTATCTTTTCCATTGTTGCAGATGTTGTGAATAAATACAGCAATTTTGTTGGTGTTCCCATCTTCCTGAATGGAAAGAGAGTAAACATTGTGCAGGTGATACTTGTGTTTCATATTCTTCACACTTCGCCCCAGGGAATCATAGGTCCACAACAAAGACCTTCCAAGGCCACTTTTTCCAAATCTCTACACTCTCTCCACATTTTCTTGCATTTTGTCTCCAACTCCCTTCTCCAGATGTTCGTGGGTCTTCCCCATCCGCTATTGCCCTGGGGGTTCCATATGTATAGATGTAAATCTTTAATAATGGTAGGGTTAGAGAGCAATATGTTAGTTTTTAGTGCACCTTTGCATAATTATATTCAGTGTTTGTCTACAGTAGGTTTTTATCTTTATGGGGGTTTTGACTTCTCGAAAAGGTTGGTTGGTAGATTTGTTCCTTGACAGCACTGTCTTTTCTAACCAAGACATCAGCACTCTCATTGCCTTTAATGTCGCAGGAAGATAGAATCTACTGTTGGTGAAGTTCTGACTTTTTTTTTTTAGAACTGTTCCTATTCTCTTTCCAAATTTTTTGAATCAATGCACCTGTGTGTTACCGGGAACCTCAAGGGACGCAAAGAATAGTACCGCTGCGACCTACAAGGCGCGACTTAGAGGCCTAGGGAAGCTACCCTAGTAAATAAAAAGCGTTGGAGAAATCGGATGTGCTGGCCTACTTGTAAATGCATAACTGGCAAATGTACAATCGTTCTTAGGCTCAATTACATACAAATAACACAGAGTGGTTAACAAGTGGTCGATATGGAGCGTTCAAGAAGAACTGTGAAAAGAACACAGCCAGCAGACAAACATCCACGCTTTAAAAAAACTAACAAACACAACAACATACATTCAGATAACCGGACTCATTATGTAGACTTGCGCCCATGTGGTACCAGGGCCCGCAAGGGAAGCAAAGAATAGTACTGCTGCAACCTACAAGGCATGTGGTAAGAAGCGACTGATGTAGGACCTAGGAAGCTACCTAGTAAATAAAAAGTATCGCAGAAATCGGATGTGCTAGCCTACTTGTAGGCGCATAACTGGCACAATGTACAGCCGCTCTTATGCTCAGGTCACATACAAATCACACAGAGTGGTTAACAAGTGGTCGATATGGACCGTTCGAATAAGAACTGCGAGAAAAACACATCCAACAGACAATCATCCACGCTTTAAAAAAAAACTAACAAACACAACAACAACATACATCCAGAGAACCAAACTCACTGTGTAGAAACTGATCAACAGCAGCCTGCTGCCTTGCAGGTCGGCTGGGGACAGTCAAAGGCTGACGGAGAGTAAACGCTGGCTAAAACTGGACACAATCGCCGAAGGATAAGCACCAAAGCTCCAAATGGCACTGAAGATGTGATGAAACCCACCCTTGCTAAGGCTGCATGAATCAGATTTCCACATGAGTGAGATTTATGGGGAAATCTAGTACATCAGTCTAAGGGTGATCGCGAGAGAGAGAACAGCGGCAAACAAGAAGAAGAGGATGTTACCATAAAGGAAAAGACATCAGCTTCGTCTAAGATATTTTCATTTATTTTATTTTCCACCAGGCCTTGTGGACCATGGACCCAAAAGATGTCACCCCAGATATGCATGAAGAATTTTACAGATTTATTGGCAATGTTTATGACAAACCTCGTTACCACTTGCACTACAAAACAGACGCCCCTCTCAATATCAGATCACTGTTCTATATACCCGAGTACAAACCAAGTAAGTCAATCTATTATTTCAGAGAGTTCATCTTTGCGATCACCGCTTAGACTGATGTACCTGATTTCTCCATAAATCTTATTCATGTGGAAATCTGATTCATGCAACCTTTTTCAGCGGTGTGTTTTTCGTCACATCTTCAGCGCCATTTGGAGCTCTGGTGCTTATTCTTCAGCGATGTATCCGGTTTTAGCCAGCGTTTACTGGGTTCGCTCTCCGTTAGCCTTTGGCTGTCCCAGCCGACCTGCAAGGCAGCAGGTTGCTATTTCTTTTTATGGTAGCGACCCTTAGACAACCTTCCCTCCCGGGCTGTTGAGCGTCATGTGCCCAAGTTACCAGTCTTTTTGTGGACTATTTCGTTTGCCTGCCGTCCAGTTTTGTGTACGGTTTGCTCCGCTAGCCTTTGATTGTCCCCAATCAAACTACAAGGCAGTAGTAAGAGAGTTCAAGTAAGTCCATCTATTATTTCAGAGTTCAAGTATTTCCAAGTAAGTCCATCTATCATATTTATTTGTGAATAAGAAGTTTTCACTCTTTTTCTGTCTAGCGTTAGGAAGATCTTTCAAGGTTTTTTTTAACAACAGGCAAGTGTCTTAACCCCTTACCATTGAAGCACCCAATCTTCTTAATTATGCTCTTTTAATCACTGAAAGTTTAAAGTCGAAGGATTGACTTAATTGCACCAGGTTTTACCCCATATGGCTCGGTCCTTCTCTGCAGAAATGGCAAGCCATCTGCCGAGAGTATTGCACAAACTCTGTAGCTCTGGTAACAATCCTAGGGGTCTCTGGAAAAAATGCACTCTTGAATGCCACAGCCCGGATTCCAACCCTCGACTCACAAAGGCAAGGGCTTAACCATTTAGTCACAGAGACTGTGAAAGTATGAATATATAAAATTTGGAGACTTCAGCCAGGCCATTGCTTTAGTTACTGCCATGACTTTCTGAACTCGGATAAGACACGCCTGTATGGGCGGGGCACCGATAAAAAGAAGGCAGACCTTCACACAAAAATCAGTCAGAGGCGCCATACTAGGCTTCCTGATGGCAAAACCACCACTGTCTTCCTTTACAGTACCCCCTCTGACCTGAACAGTGAAAGCCCATGAACTCCACATATACTGAACTACTTTTGTCTGTGTTAGTGACCACATCATCTTCAGATGATTTCTTAGAATTTAATGTCTGAACTTTTGCCTTCACAACCCCCAAATTTTCCTGTCTGCATTCTCTAGCGACTCTGTGTGTAGGACAGAACAGGTGGGATAAGAACCTGAGGACTTGCATGGCTAGTGCTGGGAAACTGTTCATTTATATCCACAACAGAATTGAACATAAGTCTCCTGCATGGGAGCCGCGCTAAAATTCTTCCGCCCCTCAGCTACTCTATACATACTGGAGAGCATAACGGTGCAAGCGTGATCTTGCGACTCTCAAAGTTATGGTGGCCACACACCTTGAGCAGAGACTACTTGCCATTTTGTTCGATCGACTGTTAATGTCAGTGGTAGATTACGGACTCGGAATTCTTACGATATCAAGATCACAATGTGAACGACTCGAACGGGTTCAGAATGAAGGTATGCGTATAGTTCTGGGCTGCACTAGAGATACCCCATTGTGAAGATGAGATATATGCTTGGCCTTCTGTCACTACACTCCTGTCATGCAATCGCCCAAACCAAGGCATGTATCGGGTTACTTGGATAAGAGACATCCACTACACAAGAACACTAATGATGTTAAGGGCACGAGAATCAAGCGTGGCATGTCGTGGATGGCCCAGGCTGAGAGAACAATTGGCCAGGTGACTACTGTTGCGACCCTACCAAAAGGGGAAGAATGGATCCCAACAGATGGTAGCATGATGAACTATCTCAACGTTATCATTACTCTTGGAAGAGAATGTAGAGTTTGGGGCAACATGAAGGTTGATCTCGTCAATTAAGCAGCTGATAGAAGATAATGCAAGGGATGATGATTTTGTTGTATATACCGGATGGATCGGTTAAACGTGGTGAGAACCGGCTGAGGTTTCTTGGCTAATGTGCATGTAGGGTTGTTGCAGACAAGTGGCATACAGGACAACTACTTCTAGTATGAGGATGGAGGTTGAGGCGTTACTGCTGCCCTCCATTGGCTCTCTGGGACTTCATTTACTGGGGCAGTTGTTGTATCTGACTCTCAGTCGATGCTTCACAAGATCCAGAATGGCAGGTTTTGGTATGAGTGGATGTCGTCTATAGAAGTTTCTAACCTCCAGCGGCTTACGTGGATATACTGTCCTGGGCATGTGGGTGTTTACGGTAATGAGAGAGCGGACAGGCTTGCATCAACAGCATCGATTGTTGGGGAGTTGAAGATGGATAAGGGGATATTCTTCTGTCTCTTCGCGACTCTCTGTTGAATGAGGACACTAAAATCGATGTTGAATCGATCAAGCGATTTAAGCAGTTTGGAGTTAACCGTTGTTCAAGTCGAACTGGATGCCTGAGAGGTGTGTTTAATCAGCGAGCCACAGGAACCATCAGTATGCATACTCTTCGATATCTTTTGGGGAGACTGAGCACCTATGGGTCTGCCCGGAGTGCAATGACGTCAGTTTAGTAACCAATACTGGAGAGAGAGGACTTTATATTTCTGTTACACATTGTTTTGTTAGTCACACTATTGTATATTGAACAGGGTTGATAATCCAGTCAACATTTGCTACTATTTCTATTACAGCCATGTTTGACATGAGCAGAGAGACAGATGTGGGCGTGGCTTTATACAGCAGAAAGGTCTTGATCATGGCAAAAGCCAATCATGTTCTACCAAAGTGGCTGCGTTTTGTTAGAGGTAAGTGCCAGGACTTGTCCCGATTTGTCCACCCTTTAAACAGTGCAGGGTGGCATTAGTCAGCTCTGACAGCCTCGCTATGACCAATCAGATCTATTACCAGACCTCTGAAGTCGAAGAAGGCTCACCTGAATAGCAAGGGACACTGATAAGGAAAACCAGCTTTCACGCTAAAATTAGAGGCTCCATACTAGACGCCCTGAATTCATAGCAGACGAGAGGGACCAAGCCATATGGGGTAAAACCTGGTGCAATTAAGTCAATTCTTTGGCTTTACAAAGTTTACACCCTTTTTATTCTGACCAACGGCTCTCAGTTCGACCTCAATTGGGTACTAGAGAAACCTTGAGAATTTTAGGCTACTGGCATGATGATAAGCACATCACTCATTGTGTGCCGATTTGAAATGAAAAATGTGTTTCTAACTCCATATTCCTCAATATATCTCTAATTTCTCTCTCTCAGTTGTTCTTTTTTGATCATTCTAGAGTGATATATAAATAGCCTTTGCCAAGAGCGTTTTTTAGATCACATCTTCAGTACCATTTGGAGCTCTGGTGCTTGTCCTTGGGCGACGTGTCCGATTTCAACCAGCGTTTACTGGGTTCGCTCTCCGTTAGCTTTTGACTGTCCCCAGCCGATCTGCAAGGCAGCAGGTTATATCTCTTATACAAATAGATTTCTTTTGATCAATTTTTCCCATTGTAGTCTTTTCATTGAAGTTTTCAAAGAATGTACTCAGCTGCAAGACAGAAACTTGTTCTAGAAATCTCTTCTTATCCTTATGCTGTGAGACAAAACAGTTAGTGCGCAGATTCTGTGTACAGGTAATGAACTGATTAACTACAGACATCAACAATTTGCAGAAATACATTTATCTACGTTCCGGGGCACACAGGTGTCGGTGACAATGAGAGGGCTGGCTGGCTCTGCCATCATATCTGGGGAAACATATAAAAACAAAGTACTGTAGTTTTACAAAATATAAAAACTTTAACAATACACAGTTCTTCTTCTTTGCGTTCATTCTTTATGACCACTTTTAATCACTCTTTGTGATATGTTTGATCTTTGCCAAGAACATGTATACGTTGCATATTGGCTTGATAGGCCCCTAAACTCATAGACTTCTACACGCTTAGGACACATGCATCCGATTTCAGCCAAACCTCCTTAGTCGCCTCTTACGACATGCGTGGCAGGTAACAGTGGTTCTATTCTTTACACCCCAAATTTGGGCCCGGTAACCACTGGCGAACAATACACAGCAATGTTTCAACCAAAAGGTCTTTATCAAGCAAAGGATACACCAGTAAGTCTTTTGATTGAAACGTTACTACAGTACTTTGTTTTTACTTGTTTTGCCATTGCAATATCTGGGAGTCAGCCAATGGGTAGAGCTGACATTCTGAACACTCTCATAAAGTGTGGCTGCAAAGAAGTTTTTCATTTAAACCAATCCACGTCAATTGCTAGATTTTTTTTTAAATCCAGAAGCACTTGAGTTTTCAGCTCTTTGGTTTGGTGCCACGAACACTGTAAATCTGGAGGATCTGTGGCTTTTCTGCCAGTCTGCCTGTGCTTTTCTTGTCACCCGTCGTCCAATGCGCTACGAACACGCTGGGCAGGCGGGTCAATTGCTAGATTGCAATAGCTCTGTTTGAAGATGCCTGAAAAGAACAGCACAACAGGTATATAAGTAGGCTCATCAAAAACTTTCAACTCTACGGCTGGACGCTGTTCACCATTGGAGATATTGTGACGGAGATCGGGGCACCTATGAACTTGTCCGAAGTGCAATGAAGATATTCCAAGATAAATCTGAAACAGAATTAGAGAAGAGAAGTGCTCAGTTGCACTAGTTAGTAAAAGGTCCCAGAGTTGTTGTTGTTGAGTTAATGCTCACTAGTTTACATGTTATGTTCTTCTTTTCAGGAGTTGTGGACAGTGAAGATATTCCTTTGAATTTGAGCAGAGAATTACTACAGGATAGTAACCTTATCAGGTTGGTAGTGCACATTTCTTTAGAGTTGGGGCTTTCCTATCTTAAAGCTTCTAGTGATTTATTTAAAGAATGTTTTGGAGATATCCTATCTTAAATTTTCTGGTGAATTCTTTAAAGGAGGGTTGGTGGTTTCCTATCTTAAAGCTTCTAGTGATTTATTTAAAGAATGCTTTGGGGGTTTCCTATCTTAAAGCTTCTGGTGAATCCTTTAGAGGGTTTGGGGTTTCCTTCGCGCTACATACTTTCTGAAGGCTGAGCTAAAAATAGCTACTCCTTGTTTCTAGGTCACAAACATGAATGTACGCCTATAGCAGTGACAGTAGCAATGTATAACGTGTTAACACATCTTTAGCCCACAGAGGAGAGATAATAATAGACGTGTTAATGTGTCTTTAGAAGTTAATGGGGAAAACGTATATATACATCCTTAGCAGCGAAAGGGTTAAATCTCCTTGTGATTTCTTTAAAGGAGGGTTTGAGGGTTTCCTATCTTAAAATGTCTAGTAGCTTCTTTAAAGTAAGGGTTTCCTATTATAAAACTACTTCTATATGTTCTATTTGGCACTTATGTATGTGTTTGCTTCATACTCCAAATATACTCTGCTTGCATTCCATGGTACAAGGTTGACTACCTTACCCTAAGGAGTGTTGAGTACAGAGCTGACTACCTTACCTTAAGGAGTGTTGAGTACAGAGCTGACTACCTCACCCTAAGGAGTGTTGAGTACAGAGCTGACTACCTTACCCTAAGGAGTGTTGAGTACAGAGCTGACTACCTTACCTTAAGGAGTGTTGAGTACAGAGCTGACTACCTTACCCTAAGGAGTGTTGAGTACAGAGTTGACTACCTCACCCTAAGGAGTGTTGAGTACAAGGTTGACTACCTTACCCTAAGGAGTGTTGAGTACAAGGTTGACTACCTTACCCTAAGGAGTGTTGAGTACAAGGTTGACTACCTCACCCTAAGGAGTGTTGAGTACAGAGCTGACTACCTTACCTTAAGGAGTGTTGAGTACAGAGCTGACTACCTCACCCTAAGGACTGTTGAGTTCAGAGTTGACTACCTCACCCTAAGGAGTGTTGAGTACAAGGTTGACTACCTTACCCTAAGGAGTGTTGAGTACAAGGTTGACTACCTCACCCTAAGGAGTGTTGAGTACAGAGCTGACTACCTTACCTTAAGGAGTGTTGAGTACAGAGCTGACTACCTCACCTTAAGGAGTGTTGAGTACAGGGTTGACTACCTTACCCTAAGGAGTGTTGAGTACAGAGCTGACTACCTTACCTTAAGGAGTGTTGAGTACAGAGCTGACTACCTCACCTAAGGAGTGTTGAGTACAGAGTTGACTACCTTACCCTAAGGAGTGTTGAGTACAGAGTTGACTACCTCACCCTAAGGAGTGTTGAGTACAGAGTTGACTACCTTACCCTAAGGAGTGTTGAGTACAGAGTTGACTACCTTACCCTAAGGAGTGTTGAGTACAGAGCTGACTACCTCACCTTAAGGAGTGTTGAGTACAGAGTTGACTACCTTACCCTAAGGAGTGTTGAGTACAGAGCTGACTACCTCACCTTAAGGAGTGTTGAGTACAGAGCTGACTACCTCACCTAAGGAGTGTTGAGTACAGAGCTGACTACCTCACCCTAAGGAGTGTTGAGTACAGAGCTGACTACCTCACCCTAAGGAGTGTTGAGTACAGAGCTGACTACCTCACCCTAAGGAGTGTTGAGTACAGAGCTGACTACCTTACCCTAAGGAGTGTTGAGTACAGAGCTGACTACCTCACCCTATGGAGTGTTGAGTACAGAGCTGACTACCTTACCCTAAGGAGTGTTGAGTACAGAGCTGACTACCTCACCCTAAGGAGTGTTGAGTACAGAGCTGACTACCTTACCCTAAGGAGTGTTGAGTTCAGAGCTGACTACCTCACCCTAAGGAGTGTTGAGTACAGAGCTGACTACCTCACCCTAAGGAGTGTTGAGTACAGAGCTGACTACCTCACCTTAAGGAGTGTTGAGTACAGAGCTGACTACCTTACCCTAAGGAGTGTTGAGTACAGAGCTGACTACCTTACCTTAAGGAGTGTTGAGTACAGAGCTGACTACCTTACCCTAAGGAGTGTTGAGTACAGAGCTGACTACCTTACCTTAAGGAGTGTTGAGTACAGAGCTGACTACCTTACCCTAAGGAGTGTTGAGTACAGAGCTGACTACCTCACCCTAAGGAGTGTTGAGTACAGAGCTGACTACCTTACCCTAAGGAGTGTTGAGTACAGAGCTGACTACCTTACCCTAAGGAGTGTTGAGTACAGAGCTGACTACCTTACCTTAAGGAGTGTTGAGTACAGAGCTGACTACCTTACCCTAAGGAGTGTTGAGTACAGAGCTGACTACCTCACCTTAAGGAGTGTTGAGTACAGAGCTGACTACCTTACCCTAAGGAGTGTTGAGTACAGAGCTGACTACCTCACCTTAAGGAGTGTTGAGTACAGAGCTGACTACCTCACCCTAAGGAGTGTTGAGTACAGAGCTGACTACCTTACCCTAAGGAGTGTTGAGTACAGAGCTGACTACCTCACCCTAAGGAGTGTTGAGTACAGAGCTGACTACCTCACCCTAAGGAGTGTTGAGTACAGAGCTGACTACCTTACCCTAAGGAGTGTTGAGTACAGAGCTGACTACCTTACCCTAAGGAGTGTTGAGTACAGAGCTGACTACCTTACCCTAAGGAGTGTTGAGTACAGAGCTGACTACCTCACCCTAAGGAGTGTTGAGTACAGAGCTGACTACCTTACCCTAAGGAGTGTTGAGTTCAGAGCTGACTACCTCACCCTAAGGAGTGTTGAGTACAGAGCTGACTACCTCATCCTAAGGATTGAGTACAGGGTTGGCTACCACTCCCTGTACAAAAACTCAGCAGGCATGAAATGTACAATAAAAAAAAAAAATGACAACCCTAACCATGTCTGAGAATGGTCCTCCTGCAAGAGGACACTTCACAAGTTTGGAATATCCAAAGTTGCATGCTTATCTTCTCTCTGCCAATAAATTCTCCAGTTCGTTGCCCGGAATTTTGGATTCTGAAATGAACACAAAAAAGCTGCACTTACAGCAACTAAAATGAAAAATTACAACAGAGACATCTCAGAAGCTATGAACGAGGAACTCAGAGAAATAACTAAGCAGATACCAGTGGAGAAAGAGCTAAGGAAGAGACGCTGGCGATGGATTTCACATACATTGAGAAGACCAACCAGAAACATTGCAAGACAGGCACTGTTTTGGAACCCACAGGAAATGAGGAGATGGGCAAGGCCTAGACAGACATGGAGAAGAGAACTGGAGGCTGATATTAAAAGGATAGGTAAACATGGAAAGAATTGGAAGGGATGGCAAGAGAGGAAGACCTGTCCTCCGTTGGGAGTTGACAGGGGAAGAAGAAATCGTACACGGTTGTTGTACAGTGTTCCTGATCCTTTACTTGAGGATCTAAATTACAAATACCTCAGAAGTCAGAGTAAGGCTTCGCCCGAGTGGTTACCGTGCCCAAATTTTGGGTGTAAAGAATAGAACCACTGTTACCTGCCACACATGTCGTAGGCGGCTACGGAGGTTTGGCTGAAATCGGATGCACATGTCCTAAAGCGTGTAGAAGTCAATGCGTTTAGGGGCCTACCAAACCAATGTGCAACGTATACACGTTCTTGGCAAAGATCAAATATCACAAAGAGTGATTAAAATTGGTCATAAAGAACGCAAAGAAGAAGAAGAAGAGAGTACGGCTTGCCTGAATGGTGAAGGGACTGACTATACGGAATGCAAGCCGTCACACAAAAATTAGTAAAGTGGTACCATATTAGGCGCCAGAACTCATACTGGGTGGGACAGAAAAAATACTAAACTTATTTCACTATAAACTAATGTTTCCATTTTTGTTACCTAATATCAGAAAACTGCGTCAAGTTTTGACCACCAGAATCCTCAAATTCTTTGTCGAGCAGTCCAAGAAGGACAGTGTCACGTATAAAAAGTTCTATGAAGACTATGGACTATTTTTCCGTGAGGGCATCGTCACAACTGCTGAGCAGGAACAGAGGGTAAGTACTCATCTTCTTCTGGGATCAGGTCATTGGTTCCTTATTACAATTCGCTCTAGAACAACCATTTGTTCTCTGTGGTTACGCCCTTTGCCTTGTGAGTCGTAGGTTCGAGTCCGGACCGCGCAATTCTGTTCACGAGTGCAGTTTTTTCTAGAGACCCTTAGGATTGTTGTTGTGCAATACTCTCGGCAGGTGGCGTGCCATTTCTGCGGAGAGGGACCGATCCGTATGGGGTAAAACCCGGAGCAATGAAGTCAATCCTTCAGCTTTTAAACCCTTTTTTTTAGTTGTGATCTGATTTGTGCTGAAGACCCTTTTGTTGTACGTTGTGTCTCAGTTTACAGTAGTTAAGCTGCAATAGTTTGCTCATACATTGTGCTGCAGTTATGTTGTGATAAATTATTCTTCGTTTTGCCGCAGTTATGCTGCGATAATTTGCTCATGCATTGGGTCGCAGTTATGCTGTGATAGTTTGCTTGTACATTTTGCCGCAGTTATGTTGTGATAAAATGAACCTTTTGGTCCAGCATATTCTATTTGAGCTTGGAAGCCATTTGTCAGGCTGTATCATCAAGCTAGTCATCAGGACTAAGTCCACAGTCCTCTTCAGACACAGGCGGCAGCCTCGTAATGGTCGTCTACTTGGTTGTATCTGATAGTAGCATTCTCATGAGGATAAATATTCAGTTGATAGACAAGAACAATCATCTTCCGTCTCAGGACAAGGCATCTCTGGTCAAACTACAGAACGTTCTGCAAGACTGTCCCCTGTATGTCCTCCCTAGAAAAGAATGCTGACCCCCCACAACACTACATTCAAAGCTTGCGATCGATGGATGGCTATTATTAGTAGTATTAGTACATTCAAAACTACATGGCACCAGAGATGAGCTGCAGACAGTGTATAATCATCAAAATAGCAATCTCAAAAATTAGAATAGATATTGTTGCATGTCCATTGCGTGCATTTTCTTCTTGTGTCCTAGTTTAAGCTTGTTGTGTACATGGACACAGTCATCATTCTTGCATCCTGTCCACTTATCTGTCACTTTTATTGATATCCAGGAGGACATAGCCAAGCTGCTGAGGTTCGAGTCCTCAAATCTGGGTTCTGGAGATGTGACTAGCCTGGAGGAGTACGCACAGAGAATGAAAGCTGGAGAGAGAAACATTTATTTTTTGTCTGCGCCAAGGTAGGTTTCATGGTTGTCTGTCACACACATGCTTCACAAGATCCAGAAGGGCAGGTTTCGGTATGAGTGGATGTCGTCTATAGAAGTTTATAACCTACAGAGGCTTACATGGATATACTGTCCTGGGTATGCGGGTGTTTACGGTAATGAGAGAATGGACAGGCTTGCATCAGCAGCATCGATTGTTGTGGAGTTAAAGATGGATAAGGGGGATGTTCTTCGGTCTCTTCGCGACTGTCTTTTGTATGAGGACACTAAAATAAATGTTGTCAATCCAACGATTTAGGCAGTTTGGAGTTACCCGTTGTACAAGTAGAACTGAGGGGCAGAGTGAGAAGTGTGTTTAATCATTTAGCCACAGGAACCATCAGTATGCATACTCTTTGATATCTGTTGGTGGAGACTGAGCACCTATGGCTCTGCCTGTAATGTAATGACATCCGTTTAGTAACCAATAACCACATACATTCAGTTGTCACTTAACTTGTCACATACATTCTGTTATCGGTTGTCTCACCACACATACATTTTTTTAGAATTTTAGTATAGTCGCCGGATCATCATCACTGCACATCGAACCAATTGTTCCATAAGTGCTCCATTTTCCTCCTCATGTCTCTCAGCGTGTGGCAACTAACAACAGCGTTGGGGAGTTAACTTTGTTAGTTTACTATTCTTCTTTGGCTATCAGTATAGTTTTCTTGTCTAGCTACACCACATTTGTCCAGGAATTCTTGCAGTCTGGTTGGGATTGTAGATTCACCACTATTATTTTAATCATTTACACATCCTCTCTCCCTTAGGGAATTTATAATATCAGCATGGTCCATTGTTCACCCGCTCGCCCGAGTGGTTACTGGGGTCCAAATTTGGGGTGTAAAGAATAGGACCAATGTTACCTGCCATGCATGTCGTATGAGGCGACTAAGGAGGTTTGGCTGAAATCGGATGCATGTGTCCTAAACATGTAGAAGTCTATGCATTTAGGGGCCTACAAACCAATGTGCAACGTATACACGTTCTTGACAAAGATCAAACATGTCACAAAGTGATTAAAATTGGTCGTAAAGAACGAACGCAAAGAAGAAGAAGAAGCTCACCCACTTTTTACAGCAGCCATACCTGCAAACCTATCTTTGCGTTCATTTTCCCTTACACCTGCATGCCCTTGCATAAAAATAGAACTAATTTTTTTCGGCCTAGACCTCTTTAGCGACTCCAACCATTGTCTCCGAGCCCAGTCTGTTTCACTATTCCTAAGCATACTCTTCTTCTTCTTCTTCTGCTAACATTCTTCACGGCCAATTTGATCATTCTTATTGTGATGTATAATTGGTCCACTGGCAAGAACGGAGTGATCTACGTCGGGCCGATTGTGCGCCCATGGTGACTAGGCCCGCCCGTCCGTTTTCAGCCAGCTTTGATTTACTAGGGTGAGCTTTCCCTAGGTACGATCCTTTCGGATCTACGCCTTTTCTATCAACTTTGCCGTATATTTGGGCTTTGTGATCTACGCCAAGACAGTGAGTTACGCTGCTTTACCCGCTCTGACTGAGAAATATTCTCGGGCTTGTCAGCTTGTCCTCGGACGGCGCTTACTCGTATAAAACACCGTGTAAAGTATCGGCTTCGCCAATGTTCAGGACCCGGCTTCCTGTTTGATCCGTACATTGTCGGCCTTGCTTTACCGACATTTTTGAGTTTGATCCGGGGAAGGAACATTCTCAGCCTTTTCTAGACGCGATCGGTGCGTGGCAATTTGCAATTTACTCAAAGCACTGGCATGGGGCCGAGTACAAGCAATGTAGAGGGTCGTTTCAGTGGGCACTATAAGCGTAACTGAGGATTTTGCGCCGCGCCATCACCCGCCCCAGTTATTCCGGGGATGTTAGTTACGACTGCAATCGAACCTTGCCCAGTTGCCCCAAGGCTGGCAGTTCCGTAGGCATCACCAACCTCAGTTCTTCCGGGATGTTAATTTTAATCGCACAGTACCTTGCACGGTTTTCCCAGGCCGGGTAGTTTCGTTATGCACTAAACGCAACTTGTTCTTTTGCGCTCGGCAAACCTTGCCCAGTACATGTATCTGCACCAGGCTACCAATGCGGGTCAGCTGCAATCTTCTCTCGCACCAACACGAGGGTAGACTTTCATTCGTTACGGTCCTGTCTTATTTATTCTTGCCGACGGGCTGGCAATGTTTGCCCTCTCCTCAGGGCTTCGAGCTTCGCCCTACGTGGGCATACGCTTGGTCACTGGATGCACCTCTCATCCATGTCTGAGACGTTCGTTGCTGTTTCTTTGCATTCAGGGACTTGGGCAATATCTTGTTGGACATCGGTCAGAAGAATTGTGCATTTTATTTGTATGTATCTTTATCGTATTTCCGTAATTGCACTGCTACCACTACCAGTAGTTTCTCTCCCGATCCCTGCCCCTCTTAGCCAGACCAGAACTAGAGTCTGTTTCCAGGGTCACCGCGTGGAGGTTAGGGGCAGGGTCTTGGTTAGCGCGCCCTCTCGCTAACCCTGGCTCATGTTACCACCATGACCTCATGAGCCTTTGACCCCTAAGCATACTCATTGAGTCACTGAGAAAACATGCAAGGATTAAATGTCTGTAAGAATCATCCCTATAACAAAATAAGTAAACCCTTGTTACCTCAGAAATCTATGGACATATCTGGTGTGCTATGATGATAGTCCTCATATGATCGCCACCTGCAATCATCATTCTGCGATTCGCCTATTTATTGTCTGTCTTTCCCATTGACTTATTTAGCCGACAGCTTGCAGAGACATCTCCCCCTATATTTATTTTCTGTTCTTCCCATCGACTTATTTAGCCGACAGCTTGCAGAATCTCCATATTTATTTTCTGTTCTTCCCATCGACATATTTAGCCGACAGCTTGCAGAGATATCTCCATATTTATTGTCTGTTCTTCCCATCGACTTATTTAGCCGACAGCTTGCAGAGATATCTCCATATTTATTTTCTGTTCTTCCCATCGACTTATTTAGCCGACAGCTTGCAGAGATATCTCCATATTTATTTTCTGTTCTTCCCATCGACTTATTTAGCCGACAGCTTGCAGAGATATCTCCATATTTATTTTCTGTTCTTCCCATCGACTTATTTAGCCTACAGCTTGCAAAGACATCTCCATATTTATTGTCTGTTCTTCCCATCGACTTATTTAGCCGACAGCTTGCAAAGACATCTCCATATTTATTTTCTGTTCTTCCCATCGACTTATTTAGCCGACAGCTTGCAGAGACATCTCCATATTTTGAAGCGCTGAAGAAGAGAGACATTGAAGTGCTTTTCTTGTACGAGTCGTATGATGAGCTGGTGTTGATGAACCTGGGCCAGTTTGACCGAAAGAATTTGAAATCTGTAGAAAGCGAACTTTATGATGACAAAGAAGACACAGATACAATAGATGAGAAAGGTAGGTGGCTTTTATTTATTACAAGTTTTTGTCAAATTTGTTTTAGTTTTGTTATCAGTGGTCCTCATTAGGGTCTTGGAGGCTCTTCTTCTTTGCGATCGCGCTTAGACTGATGTACCAGATTTCCCATAAATCTCATTCATGTGGAAATCTGATTCATGCAGCCTTAGCATGATTTTCGTCACATCTTCAGCACTATTTGGAGCTCTGGTGCTTATCCTTCGGCAATGTGTCCGGTTTCAGCCAGCGTTTACTGGGTTCGCTCTCCGTCAGTCTTTGGCTGTCCCCAGCCAACCTGCAAGGCAGCAGGTTGCTATTTTCTTTTAGGTAGCTACCCTTAGACAACCTTCCCTCCCGGGTTGTTAAGCGTAATCTGCCCAGGTTACCTGTCTTTTTTTGGTCTACTTGGTTTGCCTGCCTTCCAGTTTTGTGTACGGTTTGCTCCGCTAGCCTTTGATTGTCCCCAATCAAACTACAAGGCAGTAGTAGTTCTCTGCGAGGGGAACATGGTTATTGTTAGAGAATATGAGCACCATCATCCAAAAGAGATGCTGGAGATGGATCAGACATGTGATATATAAAATATTTTCACAATAGTCTACATTACATCAACGACTCCCAGCCGAGCTATGGAGTTCTGCACTGCCATTGAGATCTTCCTATATAAGAAAGAGATTGGAGCACACTTAGTTACTCACTGATCATAATGTCACTGATGATCAGTCAATAGAATCATTCCATCAATAAATTGTTGTGATATATGTCCTATCAATGATCTCTCACTGACATCCTCGTCTTATGATCTTCTCTCACTGCCATCCTGTCTATGATCTCTCACTGCCATCCTGTCTATGATCTCTCACTGCCATCCTGTCTATGATCTCTCACTGCCATCCTGTCTATGATCTCTCACTGCCATCCTGTTTATGATCTCTCACTACCATCCTGTTTATGATCTCTCACTGCCATCCTGTCAATGATCTCTCGCTGCCCTCCTGTCTATGATCTCTCGCTGCCCTCCTGTCTGATCTCATTGCCATCCTGTCTATGATCTCACGCCATCCTGTCTATGATCTCTCACTGCCATCCTGTCTATGATTTAAAACTGACCTCCACCACTTTCTCCATTAGATGAGAAAAGCCTGAAACAGAATGAATCTGATGACCTGAAAGTTTGGCTCAAGTCCATTCTGCTAAACAAAGTCAACAAAATTAAGGTAAACGATAGTTGCAGTTTGTATATACAAGCAACAAATTGTATTATCAATATAAGGGAAGACTGCAGTAAAACTATGTAGCAATGGCGAAACACATAAAAACAAAATACTGTAGTTTTACAAAAACTATAACAATACACAGTGATGTTTCAACCAAAAGGCCGTTATCAAGCAAAGGATACAACAGAAGTGAAAAATCATTTTTCGGGCATGTGATGAGAAAGGGAGGTTTCGAAAATATTGTAACAACTGGTAAAATCGAGGGGGAGATGAGACAAAGGAAAGACAGAGAGAGAAAATTTTGGAGAGCCTGACTTCATGGCACGGAAGAGCGTCAACATCTGAGATGATAGCAAACACCAGAGATTTGTGGAGATCCATGACCGTCTACGCTAGCACTTGATGATGATATTTTTCAATCCTTCCGGCACATGGAAGCTTAGTATTCTACACGCCCGAGTGGTTACCAGGGCCCAAATTTGTGGTGTAAAGAATAGAACCACTGTTACCTACCACGCATGTCGTAAGAGGCAACTAAGGAGGTTTGGCTAGAATCGGATGCATGTGTCAAACGTGTAGAAGCCTATGCGTTTAGGGGCCTACCAAACCAATGTGCAACGTATACACGTTCTTGGCAAAGATCAAACATATCACAAAGAGTGTTTAAAATTGGTCATAAAGAACGAACGCAAAGAAGAAGAGTATTCTACAGTCTCAGACACTGGAACGAGTCCAAGAATTCTGAGTTACGTTTGAACATGCCAGACGGTATCGTCTTCGTGGTTGAGAGAGAAGGTATACTAATCAACTTCTCATGGGTACGGAGACCATGTGGACTTCACAATGGCTGCTGCCGAGCATGAATGGTATGCCCAATGTGTCATGACATTGATCACATAACATTAGTATTCTACATTTTGTGGTATGTCCTACTAGGTCCTTCCTTTCGTTCGCTTGAAATATTGTCTATATATTCAACGTTGTCTCTTGTATAAACTTCACTGTCTTTTGTAGCTCACACAGAGGTCCATGTAGTTTTCTGTCGAGTGTTGTTTCGTTAGGCCAGTGAGTTTGTCTCAGCGTTTGTATCATATTCGGGGCAGTCTTGAAGTATGTGCTCTGCAGTCTGATGTGCCTGTCCACATGTAAATGTGGCTGCGGAATCGATTGTGTCCTGTTCTAAGGCTCAGAATGACAACTTGTTCCAATCTGTCATATTATAGTAGTCATCTTGTGTTGGTATTTGTGACTTTAAGATTGATTTAATCATCCTTTTCTTTTGGTCCTACTAGATCACAAGAAGACTATCAAGTCACCCTTGTATCATTACTGTTATGGAGATGGGATCAGCTAGACACTTCTTGAGGACAACGTTGGCAGACAAGAGTCAAGATGAGAGATTGCGACTGCTGCAGCCTACACTGGAGCTCAACCTAAGGTAGGTATCTTCTTATATATCCTGCTCGCCTGTGTGTTGTCGGAGCCCTCAAGGGAAGCAAGGAATAGTACCACTGCGACCTACAAGGCATGTTGTAAGAGACGACTAATGTAGGGGCCTAGGAAGCTACTCTAGTAAATAAAAGCATCGCAGAAATCGGATGTGCTGACCTACTTGTAGGCGCATAACTGGCACAATCGCTCTTAGGCTCAGATCACATACAAATCACACAGATTGGTTGACAAGTGGTTGATATAGAGCATTCGAAGAACTGTCCTGCTTATTTTTTGATGGGACCAACTTTGCACTTCAGTGAGTAACCATGTGTACTTCGATCTCTTTCTTACGCAGGAAGATCTCAGCTGCAGTGCACAAACACTGTAGCACTGGCGATTGTCCCAGTGTCATTTTGATCCCTGCACCACACGGACGAGAGACAACGTTGATTATAAAGACAATATTTCAAGAGAACGAATGAAAGAAAGGAATGATTCCTGTTTATAAAACTGTATTACTTCATGTTTTGTCTGTTCTTCATCTTGAAATGTAAGATACTGTTATATAATAATAATAATAATTCCTCTCGACGTATAATGCTACATAGGGCCTGCAAGTAATTTCTCCATACCGCTCTATCCTGGGCAACTCGCTCATTTTCCTCCATGGAACTGAGACCGTTATTTCCTGCCTCTCTCAGCAAAGTTCGTTTCAGGGTCTCTTTAGGTCGACCTCTCTTTCTTGAACCCTTTGCATCCCACTTTAATGCCTGCTTTCATATTCGTTGATCATTTCTCCTCAAGGTGTGCCCAACATGTCTCCATCTTCTCTTTCTTATAACAGTTGTCACTAGTGGTTGACCAGACATGTCTCTGATTTCATCACTTCTGAATTGCTCCATTTTATATTCATTATTTTTCGCAGACATCTATTTTCAAATGCATTCAACTTGCTTTCTATATCTTTAGTCATTTTCCAACTCTCGCTGGCATATGTTAGGATTGATACAACATTTGAATTGAAAATTCGTAATTTAGTTTTAATATTGTTATATGTTTGCTAGAATCTCATGTGACAGTTGTTCTTTTATTGTTCATTTACAGTCATCCCTTGATTGTGAAGTTGTACAAGTTAATGCAGTCAGATCCAGTGGTGGCTTCTCTACTCGCAGAACAGGTATGTGGGGACATTGTTATCTACCTCTCTCTCTCTCTCTGTGCCTTTTTAACCCGGATTGGAGCATAGGCCCTCGACCAACTCATGCCAAGTCTTCCTATCTCTATCTCCTGCAGCTCCCTCCAGCTCTTCTTTATATTGTTGATCTCTACCTCCAAATCCCGTCTCCATGTATTTCTTGGTCTCCCCTTCTGTCCCTGCTGGTTTTAAAAGAGGACCCTTTCTTGTTATATTCCCCTAATGTTTTCCCATAGTATGTCCTATCCAGCACCAGAGTCTTTTTTTTTTAAACCTCTTGGTTCACTGAAATCTATCTTGTTCTCTCCATAAGTTCCTCATTTGTGACCCTATCATACCATCTTATTCCCTCTATTCTGCGCAGACACCAGTTGATGAATGTTTGCAATTTATGCGTTATTGTTTTAGTAGTTCTCCATGTTTCTGACCCATACAGTAAAACTGCTTTAACATTAGAGTTAAATATCCAAATTTTTGTTCCAGATTTGATTTCTTTAGACTTCCATATGTTTCCCAGTGCAATGAAAGCTTCTCTTGATGTCTCTATTCTTATTTTGACATCTCTTATCTATTCCACCCTCTTTGTCTACATTGTTACCCAAGTATATTTAGTTTAGTTTAGTCGTCGGATCACCATCACTGCACGTCGAACAAATTAGTCCATAAGTGCTCCGATCTCTCCCTCAGTATGTCCATCAGCGTGTGGCGACTAACGACACCGGTTCTTTGTTGGTTTACAATTCTTCTTTGTCTGCCAGCATAGCGTTCTTGTCGAGCTACACCACACTTAACTTTGAGTTCTTGCAGTCTGGTTAGTGTTGTGGATTCACCGCTATTACGTGAATCATGTACACGCCCTCTCTCCTTAAGGAATTTATAATATCAGCCTGGTCCATTGCTCGTCCGCTTTGGACAGCAGCCATACCTGCAAGCCTATCCGCACGTTCATTCCCCCTTACACCTGCATGCCCTGGTACAAAAATAAAACTGATCTTTGTCAGCTTAGACCTCCCAGCGATTCTATCCAATGTCTCCTAGCCCATCCTGTTTCAATCTTCCTGAGCATACTCATTGAGTCACTGAGAAAACATGCATGGATAAAAGTCTGTGATTCTAGCCAAATCATCGCTTTGGTAACCGCCATGATTTCCATAGTGAGACTGCTTGTAGTCACGGCAAACCACCACTGTCTTCCTTCACAACATCACCTCCGACCCGAGTTTATATATGATTCTACCTATGATTCCCCAGTATGCTACGTGGTCATCATCATCAGGGGCCGTGCCAGCTGGCGTAGGCGATCATTGATCTCCACAAATCTCTGTTGTTGGTGTTTGCTATCAACTCAGATCGTGGTCATCATTAGGTGCCATGCCGGCTGGCGTAGGCGATCATGGATCTCCACAAATCTCTGTCGTTGGTGTTTGCTATCGGCTCAGATGTTGACGATCTACCGTGCCATGAAGTCAGGCTATCCAAAATTTTCTCTCTCTGTCTAGTCTACCCTCGGTTTTACCGATTGTCACAATGTGTTCTAAACCTCCCTTCCTCATCACATGCCGGAAAATGATGACTGCCTCTTTTTTATATTGATGATAAGCTTACTCTGTGTCTTGATCTCATTCAACACTTCAACATCTTTTAGTAGTCCATGGGATTCTCATTATTCTTCTGTAAAACCACATTTCTGTGGCCCTCAGAAATTTTTCGATCTGTGTGTTCATTGTCCATGACTCGCATCCGTATGTCAGTATTGGTTCTATGCAGCACTGAATAACTCGCATTCTGATCGGGATTGACAAGGACTTGTTGCAGATAATGCTCTCATTTTCAGGAACAATGCTACATGGTATGAAAGCAGAATCTTCGAATAAAAATCGTGTCATATCCTTTGCAGGACGTCACCATTGACCACAGTAAACGAGTCTTTGCTTTTCTAGACACCCCTTATACTTACAGTAGTTTGCCATTGCTTTATGAACGGTGCGGTCTATATTTAAAAGTAAGTAAGTAAAGGAACCCTTTCATACCTTGTGGTATATAGGGCAATACAGTGTTAGGCCTGTATTTTTCATTGACCGTCGGCACACGATGGGTGATGTGGTCAGCATCACGCCGACCGCCTTTACTTTCCCAGAGCATGTCTGGTACTCAGTTGAGGCTGGGCGACCTGAGAGCCGCCGCGGTCTGGAAAAATTCCACGCATATTGCGGAAGCTGAACCCAGACCACCAGCCTTGCGAAGCGAGTTCACTAACAACTACGCTACAGAGGCTCTCGGCCTATATTTACTTAACGTAAAAATCTTTACTAAATCATCTCGAATTTTACTACTTTTGTTCTCTTCTCTCCTTCTTTGATCATCCACCCTTACATTGTCATTGCATCTTCTTACGCTCTCACAATAGAGACAAAAGAAAACATCCAACTTTATCAAACTGTTCATGTTACATGATGTGCCTATGCTTCATCCACAGCTTTACGACAACGCCATGGTCAATGCTGGACTAATTGATGATCCCCGACTAGGCCTGTCCAGACTACAGACACTCCTGGAGAAAGTCCTAGAGAAAGTTGAAGCCTAATGTCTATCAACATTGACTTGGTGGACCCATTATTGTTATTATTGTGTTTATGTATTACCTTCTATGTGGGTGTCTGTAGCTTAAGCGATAGTGAGCTCGATCACAATCCAAGAGCACCTGGTTCGAACTCTGCGACAGGCAGTTTGGAAGCAAATTTGTTCTCGTAGATTTTTATAAATGATAAGAATAGACCTGACCGCTCAGAAAGCAATGGCAAGCTTCTGAATGTATAAATGGTGCCTAGAAAATCAACAACTCGTTTAATGTGGTTGATGACGAAGTCATGGAAAGGATATGCCATGATTTTTATTACCTTCTAAGTCAGGACGATTGTATTTGTTAGTGACTTCTGTAACTTGTTTTATTACCAGAAACAAACAAAATTAAAGAAACTGGTTACAGACTAGATTGACAAAGAAACATCTGATCATGATTTATAATTTTGCATCTGATTAATATTTAGTGTTCCGGGTGTAGGGGCTGCACATTTCTGGTATAAATGTTGAGTTTGGTTTCAGGTTTCAGTTTGGAATATCTCCTTTGCACTCCGGACATGTCCATAGGTGCTCCGATCTTCTTCGCATTAGCGACTGACCATACCAGTTTGATTTTTATTGATGAGCCTACTCATATATTTGTTGTGCTGTTCTTTTCTTACTACTCCAATCTCCAGCACCTGCTCTTGCAATCTAGTAGTTGACATGGATTGTTGAGTTTGGTTTATTCTGGTGTAAGCACTATTACTTGTGATTATTGATAAAGAGATCAATTGATGTATGTAATTATAAATGATGATTTGTACTAGCACCATCAAATAAATAAACATTCACTGAATTTTTGGTTTATTATTATTTATTTATTTGTTTTTCGTTCTCTATGAATTCAGACATAGTCGAGGTGCCTATCATGGCAACTCTAACTTCTTCTTTGCGTTCGTTCTTTACGACCAATTTGAATCACTCTTTGTGATATGTTTGATCTTTGCCAAGAACGTGTATACGTTGCACATTGGTTTGGTAGGCCCCTAAACGCATAGACTTCTACAAGTTTAGGACATGTGCATCTGATTTCAGCCAAACCTCCTTAGTCGCCTCTTACAACATGCATGGCGGGTAACAGTGGTTCTATTCTTTACACCCCAAATTTGGGCCCGGTAATCACTCGGGCGGCACCTCTAACTGATTTTTGCGTAAATGATTGCTTGTTTTCCTTATCACCAGTGTTCCTTCCCCATTCTTCTTCCCTTCAACTCCAAACAGAGTACAGGTCTTCAACAAACTTCTTCCGGCTCTTTCTCTCTCCTGCCATCCCCTCCAATTCTTTTCGTGTTTTACCTATCCTTTTAATATCAGCCTCCAGCTCTCTTCTCCAGGTCTGTCTAGGCCTTCTCCTACTCCTCTTTCCCTGCGGGTTCCAAAACAGTGCCTGTCTTGCACTGCTTACTGTCGGTCTTCTCAATGTGTGTCCTATCCATCGCCAGCGTCTTTTCCTTAACTCTTTCTTCACTGGTATCTTCTTAGTTCTTTCTCTTCTTATCATACCATCTCAGTCCCCCCCTCCCCATTCAGTCGAGCCTTACTCCGACTTCAGCAGTACCTGACTTGTAATTTAGATCTTCAAGTTAAGGATCAGGGAAACCTGTAGTACAATCGCACACCAAACATTTTTTGGCCCAAGCTGGTCTCCAACTTCAGAATTTCTACTGCCAGTTATCGCAGCACACTACTATACCCTTAGCATTTATTTGATATTCAAGTTACATATCCGTAGTGGGGGACTGCCTAGAGTAGTTGATAGTAGCTCGGCCTGCTAGCTGTGAGACGCCTCATAGCTCGGGTTCGAACCTACTGTCCGGCATTTGTTCGAGTCCCTGGTCTTACTCAGGACGATAACTTGAGTACCTCTGAAGTCGGAGAAAATCTGCCTGTATGGCGAGGGAATACTAATTACGAGTACATTGAGCACACGGCTGCCAGTGTAAAGTAATTTACAATGTGCACGTTGCTGCCATTGTAAGAAATTGGAAAAAACGGATTTTCACGCAAAATCAGTTTCAGAGATGAAACTTCGTTTGAGTTGAAAGCGGACGAAAGAAAAGAAAAAAAAAAAAAAACATCCGTAGTTTTATATTTCTTTTGAATTCCATATGTATATCAGGTGGCGTAGGCGATCATAGTAAAAGTAAGTAAAGGAACCCTTTCATACATTGTGGTATATAGGGCAATACAGTGTTAGGCCTGTATTTTCATTGACAGTCGGCACACGATGGGTGATGTGGTCAGCATCACACCGACCGCCTTTACTTTCCCAGAGCATGTCTGGTACCCAGTTGAGGCTGGGTCGACCTGAGACCGTCGCAGTCAGGAAAATTCCAGCGCACTTCGGGAGTTGAAACCAGACCACCAGCCTTGAGAAGCGAGTTCACTAACAACTATGCTACCACGGCTCTCAGGCGATCATGGACCCCCACAAATCTGTCTCTGGTGTTTACTATCGTCTCAGATGATGCTCTTCCATGCCATGATATCAGACTATCCAAAATTTTTCTCTGTCTCGATTTTACCAGTTGTTACAATGTGTTCTAAACCTCTCTTCCTCATCACATGCCCGAAAAATGATGACCATCTTTTCTGATATTGATACGCTTTCTCTGTGTCTTGACCTCATTCAACACCTCCACATTAGTCATTTTAGCAGTCCATGGGATTCTCATCATTCTTCTGTAAAACCATTTCTTGCAAGTTTTTCGATTTTATATATTTATACATCTAAATTTAAGGTCTCTGTTGTTGCGCCTTGCCCGAATCTTGCAGGTTTGAACCCGGACCATAACGTTTTGTTCGCGAATGCATTTTTTTCAGAGACCTAGGATGAAGTCAATCCTTCAGCTTTAAAACCTTTTCTATCTAAATCCTCCAGAACGGTTAAAGGGTCTCTCTCGCGATCACCGCCCAGACCGATGTACAAGACTTCCCCATAAATTCTATTCATGTGAAAATCTGATTCATGCAGCCTTAGCATTGGTGTGTTTTACATCACATCTTCAGCACCATTTGGAGTTCTGGTGCTTATCCTTCGATGATGTGTCCGGTTTCAGCCAGCGTTTACTCGGTCCGCTCTCCATTCTGTAGCCATCTAGTGTTTTTACGGTGTGGGGTAGCTAGCCCCACCTCCTTAGTCACCTCTTGTGGCAGGTAAACAGTGGTTCTATTCTTCACACCCCAATTTGGGCCCCGGTAACCACTCAGGTGTTAAAGCCGAAAGATTTTCTTCATTGCACCAAGTTTTACCCCATAGAGCTTGGTCCCACTCCAAAGAAACGGCATGTCACCTGCCAAGAGTATTGCATGACCCCCATAGCTCTGACAATACTCCTATGAGTCTCTGGAAAAGATGCACATGTAAACTGAACAACGCTGCCCGGACTCGAACCCATGACTTAGGGTAATCTGGTTACCGTTTGTTGCCATTTATTCTCATAATCTTTTCTTTGTGTTTATGTTTAAACCCATTTACTTCGATCTTTTCTCTTAATATACTAAATTTTATCTTGGATCTGAGAGCCGTTAAGGGAAAGATTCTTCAAACGCTCCATATCGACCTCTTTTTAACCACCCTTTGTGATTTGTATGTGATCTGAGCCTAAGAGTGGTTGTGTGCCTGTTATGCGTCTACAAGTAGGCCAGCATATCCAATGCTTTTTATTTACTAGGGTAGCGGGGACTGCCTAGAGTAGTTGATAGTAGCTCGGCCTGCTAGCTGTGAGACGCCTCATAGCTCGGGTTCGAACCTACTGTCCGGCATTTGTTCGAGTCCCTGGTCTTACTCAGGACGATAACATGAGTACCTCTGAAGTCGGAGAAAATCTGCCTGTATGGCGAGGGAATACTAATTACGAGTACATTGAGCACACGGCTGCCAGTGTAAAGTAATTTACAATGTGCACGCTGCTGCCATTGTAAGAAATTGGAAAAACAGATTTTCACGCAAAAATCAGTTTCAGAGATGAAACTTCGTCTGAGTTGAAAGCAGACGAACGAAAGAAAAACAAAAAAAAAAAAAAACTAGGGTAGCTTTCCTAGACTCCTACCTCAGTCGCTACTTACGACATGTCTTGTAGGTTGCAGTGTTCCTATTCTTTGCTTCCCATGTAGATCCAGGCAACACATTGGCATAAGGGAAATATGAGTGAGATCATCCACAAAATACAGAACAATCTGGCCAGTCATGGTCCATTTAACTCCATTTCTGTTTTATTCTTTCTGCTCTGTCTCTTCTTCTTTGCGTTCATTCTTTACGACCAATTTTAATCCCTCTTTGTGATATGTTTGATCTTTCCCAAGAATGTGTATACGTTGCACATTGGTTTGGTAGGCCCCTAAACATAGACTTCTACATGTTTAGGACATGTGCATCCTTAGTCACCTCTTACGACATGCGTAATCCCAAATTTGGGCCCCGGTAACCACTCGGGCGATTCTTTCTGCAATCATTCTAGACTGGAATTTTGTTGTTTACTTTTCATTCACTATGAATGCAGGCGTAGTCATGGCATCTCTAGCTGAATTTTGCGCGAAGGCTTGGGTTCTTTGATATATTCTGTTTCAGTTCCACCATACATGCCTCTATGGTGCCGGGGCCTGCAAGGGAAGCAAAGAATAGTACCACTGCAAACTACAAAGCATGGCGTAAGAGGCGACTAATGTAGGACCTAGGGAAGCTACCATAGTAAATAAAAGCATCGCAGAAATCGGATGTGCTAGCCTACTTGTAGGTGCATAACTGGCACAGTGTACAATCGCTCTAAGGCTCAGATCGCATACAGATCACACATGGTGGTTAACAAGTGGTCAATATGGAGCGTGCAAAGAAGTTCCACCTAAAGTCACTGAACACAGACAAGATAGTTGCATTCCACCTAAAGTCACTAAACACAGACAGGACAGTCGCTGAACACAGACAAGACTGTTGCAGTCACTGAACACAGACACGACAGTTGCAGTCACTGAACACAGACACGACAGTTGCAGTCACTGAACACAGACACGACAGTTGCAGTCACTGAACACAGACAAGACAGTTGCAGTCACTAAACACAGACAAGACAGTCGCTGAGCACAGACAAGACAGTTGCAGTCACTGAACACAACCGACAGTTGCAGTCACTGAACACGACCGACAGTTGCAGTCACTGAACACAGACACGACAGTTGCATTACTGTTTTATTTATGAACTGCATGACATCAATGGAAAAAAGTATAACCTATTGACCTCATATCGCACACAACCAGCAAACACCAACACTAAACCAAAAATGCCACTAGGACTAGGTATAAAGAAATGAACAATTTGTCATAAACAGGCTTAGAAGATTACATTCAATATCACTTTCCAAGCATGGACAAAAAATATTGCACAAGTATACCAAATAACACAAAAATAATGAATAAAACAATTTACAACAGCAAAAATAGGAAATATTCAAGTTGAAATACTCCAACAGTTGAAGATGTTTTTAGTTAAATAAAAAACAAAGGTTGCTTTATAATTGCACAAGGTCCCAACTTTAATATATATTTATTTTTTGTGGAGAGGAAAAAGGGTTGTAGGTGGGTGGTTAAATACTATATCATAGGGTAGGGATGTCCAACGTTTTTATATAATAGGGAGCATCTAAGTGATGGTTGTGGGGAGCATCTAAGTGATGGTTGTGGGCGCATCTAAGTGATGGTTGTGGGGAGCATCTAAGTGATGGTTGTGGGGAGCATCTAAGTGATGGTTGTGGGGAGCATCTAAGTGATGGTTGTGGGGAGCATCTAAGTGATGGTTGTGGGGAGCATCTAAGTGATGGTTGTGGGGAGCATCTAAGTGATGGTTGTGGACAGCATGTGATGATTACAATATTACTTATAATAGTAATTCTAATATAGTTGAGACGCAGACTTTCTCCAGTGAAGAAGCAAAAGTTAGGGGCAGTAGAACGGTTACAAAATAAAACAGGATAGAAAAAAGTGAGATGATCGTGTTCATGGGAGTGCTACGAAATACTGAAAAATGTTTTGTTTTTTAAAAATCTGATTAATGTTAAAGCCGGCAGAGTAAAATAGGGACGCCAAGAATGTATGATGCGGGTGCTGTGTTGGACAGCGCTGTCATACTGTCTGTTAAGGGCTAGTCTGGGAGATCTAAAGGGCTAGAGGCATGAACCCTAATAGAAAATCCCTACTGCACTGTGGGTCAGCACGGTTATGCAGAAGGCTAGAGGAGTAAACCTTGACAACAAATCTGGAGGGAGAGACCCTAAGGCAGTTGATAGTTATGCGTGTGTTCTATTTTATCTTCTCGCAAACCCTGTAAAACATGCTTGATTCTAAACATGGACTTTGTCTTTCCTTTAGATGAAACGGTAGGGTAGAGAGGGGGCTTGTGCAAAATGGACACTGCACATTCCCATTTTCAGTAGGCTATGCATAAATGGAGGACACTTCATCCTTGCTTTCGGCTCGGACACAACGTGGAAAGCAAGTCACAGGCTATAAGTTGGCGGAGGGAGGGTGTCCGGATTGATTTTGACGGTGCGAGTGGCTATTCGGCTGCAATGGTCAGTAATGTGCTGATCCGCCACATTTGTCTGCCTTGTAGGAATATCATTACAAAACTTGTCACGTATTGATTTTGACGGTGCAAGTGGCTGTTTAGTTGCACTGGTCAGTAATGTGCTGATCCGCCACATTTGTCTGTCTTGTAGGAATAGCATTACAAAATTTGTTGCAGCTGTAATCTTTTCAGATGTAATCAAACTAATATCATGTTATACATCAAACAGTGAGAACCAACAACAGAAATATTTCTGCAAAGATGCACACATGAAAGGTGAGAGAGAATGCTAAAGACAAAAATTCAACCATATGACAGAAATGCTGAGGTTGAAACAGGTGAATTATCTAAATAAACATACAAAACAAACTTTCAAAACTGGATATAAATTATCTTCAAAACTTTCTTTCTCGAATCCTGTATGCCTCACAGCGTCAGGTCAAGAAGAGATTTCTAAAACGGGCCCTTGTATGCGCTTCGTAGATAGTCTCTTTCGTCGCCTCTGAGATCCATCTTTTGCGTGGCCGGCCTTTTGCTTTGTACCCATTGTATCGGAGCAGCATTGCTCTTTGAGGTGAACTGTCTGTTTGTAATCTGCTTACGTGGCCGAACCATTTACTTTGTTGTTTCTTGATGAAGTCTAGTACTGATGTTGTACCCACTTTTGTCCTGATGTCTTCATTTCTCAACCGGTCTCCTCTTGTTACACCCAGCATTCTGCGTAGACACTTCATCTCTGTCATGACTAGTATAAAACAATCTTCAAAATTATACTACAATATCAGATATATTAAAAAAGTATAAGTGCCATATTTGAAGACGTAATATCCCAAAAGTACAGATGTTCAGTCTAAATGCAATGTCTAGTACACTACACTGCGTCATTCATTTATCTAATCCTATTTTGCCTCATGGCATCAAGATAAATGACTGATTTCTAGAACAGGCTTTTGTGCGTGTTTCAAAAATAGTATTTTTACTGCCTGTTATTTTCAAGGTCTACCTTTTTGCTTCGTTTCCACTATATCGATTGGAGTAACGCTGCACTTTGAGGCATACTGTCTGTTGGTAATCTGCTTGTGTGGCCGAACCATTTAATTTGTTGTTTCTTGATGAAGTTCAGTACTGATGATATAAATTATCATTATTACAAAATCGTTACAGCTAACATATATTAATAAAAAGTTATTGCTAATTTATGAGTTCCAATATTGCTCCATACTTGTTATTGGTATGTCACAAAAACTATGTTACAATAAATGTCCATCCGCATATGCATATCCTTCATGGTTAAATGTCTTCATTTAATTGCACCCTGTATTCAATTATAAATGTCTTCATTTAATTGCACCCTGTATTCAATTATAAATGTCTTCATTTAATTGTACCCTGTATTCAATTATAAATAATTTCCTAGTTATGAATTAAACATGAGGGGAATATAACAACAAGGATCCTTTCCTGGAACCCGAGGACAGCGAAAGAAGGGAGGCTGAGAAATACATGGAGGCAAAATTTGGAGACAGAGATCAACAATATAAAGAAGAGCTGGAGGAAGCTGCAGGAGATAGGAAGACTTGGTATGAATTGGTTGAGGGCCTATGCCCCAACCTGGGTTAAAAGACAGAGAGAGAGAGATGGTCGCTATCAATCAAAAGTACCAGTACTTTATGTTTATATATATATAGTTTGACCAATTCGGGAAAAATAGAACCACTACTACCTACACATGCTGTTTACAGCGAAGAGGTTTGCGCGTCATTAGCTACCCCACCCTGTAAAAACACTTCACTTTAAATAACGTGCAAGCGCATGAGAGCTTGCAAGGTTTTGATTGTGGACCTATGCCTCCTCGGAGGTGAAAGGGTAAATAAGAATATAGTTTCTCCAGTAGATTTACTTGAAATGAAAATGCTCGCATATCCTTTACAGGATGTAACCACCAACCACATTAAACGAGTCGATTTTCTAGACACCACTTATACGTTCAGTAGTTTGCCATTGCTTTCTGAACGGTGAGGTCTATATTACCTTTTGTAAAAATCCCACGGAAATTAATTTGCTTCCAAACTTACCCACCTTGGGGTTTGAACTAGGTACGCTTGGGTTTGTGATCAAGCTCACTGTCGCTTGAGCTACAGTTACTACCGCTTGAGCAACAGATTTACTTACATTGCTTAAAAAAATGAGCCCACCAAAGACACTCAGACACTCAAACATTTGATAACTTTTCATTCAGAACAAAATGAATACTAGATAAACACTAGGAAAGGTTTGGCTATAAATACATGCTGAACAACAAATGACCATAAGCAGTTTGATAATATGATTATGAGATTTGAACACTGACAGCAGACAACAAGAATCAAATCTGAGCAAATAAAAATGAGATTACTGTGCAAAGTAGTGTGTAGTATTATCATACATGGTCGAGTTGCCCATTGAGAAGTTGATATGTCTAATTGTTGAGAGATATGTACCATATGAGAAATTAATGTACTTCTGAAGTCGGAGGTGGCATGACTGTATGGTGGGGAAACACAGATAAAAATGAAAGCAGGCATTCACGTAAAAATTAGTAAGATACCAGACTATGTCTGAATTCAAAGCGGGCAAATTTCGCCAGTGTGGTCCGGGTCCGAAGGGAAGCAAAGAATAGTAACACTGTGACCTAGAAGGCATGTCGTAAGAGGCGACTGATGTAGGACCTATGGAAGCTACCTAGTAAATAAAAAGCATTGCAGATATTGAATGTGCTGGCCTACTTGTAGGCGCATAACTGGCTAAACGACAATCACTCTTAGGCTGACATGACATACACATCGTACAGAGTGGTTAACAAGTGGTCGATATGGAGCATTTGAAGAAGAATAGTGAGTAAATGCAAGAAGAAATGATTATCATGCGAGACAAAACTGAATCAGTGTGGACAGTTGACCAGCAGAACTATTTTAGACATTGTTAAAATTATTTATCAAGAAACCTGAACGTTAATGAAAGATAATAAGGACAGAATGAATTGATAACATTAACTCTTAGTGGACCAGGACACAAGCCATGTTTTTACAAGCCATTTGTTTTAGAATAAAACGCCTTAGTGTGGCTCTTAGTAAAAACATGTCCAAACAAAGCCACAAAGTGTGGTGTTCGCTCCACAGGGAGTTAAAGCATGGAAAGGACTCGGCACGAAGCAATATTCAGAAGAAGAAAAACATCCACAACAGACTGACCTGGCAGAAACTGACAGGAAGATCATCCTCATAAGTACCCCATGACATCAGTGGCATTAGAAGATGGAAAAGCTACAAATAACTATAAATTATGTCTATAAAAGTAAAGAATTCATTTTCATACCCATGGATTTTTTGGACCAGCTACACATGATGGTCAACATCACTCTGCCCACCTTCACTTACAAGGTGTTTCTCTGGTAATGTAGAGGTTGGATCTACCTGAAATCCATTACTGTCTGAAAAAATACCAATCAAACTGGGAAATTTTGATCCTGGGACCATGTGTCTGCAAAACAAATGTACTAGCCACTATGCTACCACCGTTCTTATTTTCTGCCTCGATACCACAAAATGCTTACTCCAGTTCTCCGACATACACATAGGTGCACAGTCTCCCCAACAGATGTTGAAGGGTATGTATACTGATGGTTTCTATGGCTCGCTGATTAAACTCACTCCTTTCTCTGTCCCTCAAGCATCCAGCTCTACTTGTAAAACATGTAATTTCAAACTCCCTAAATCGCTGAATTGATTAACATCAATTTTAGTTTAGAAAATACAACATAAATTATGCTTGGGTTATACCAAAAGTAATTGTGTTCTTGTTGCATATTGAAACAGATCTTATGAGGGACACCAGTCAAATGGTAAGCAGACCTCACGCAAAAATCAGTCAGAAGTGCAATACCAGGCATCATGACTACCGCCTGAATTGACAGCAGGCGTTCGCAGAAGAAGAAACAGATCTCATTATGTAAATGATGAGTTTAGAGAAAATGTTACTGCGTTTATTCAACAAAACAAAATAAAATGTATTATGGACAGAACTTAATGAATATGCAAAAGCAATAATAAGTGGGTTTTTTTTACATATAAAACAAAAGATATGTACTGCAGTAACTCAAATCAGCAACTTGTTTCAAACATAATTTACAGTACACCAATTTGTGTGAGTATATCCATGGTATGTATATAAATGCTTTGAAAACATACAAAAATTAAGTATCCCAGGGTTAGTGACAGATTTCTGCCAGAACATCACAGATGATTGGTGAAAGTCTGCTTCACAGAATGGTGGGTTAAATATTGGGCACAATTGTTTCTCATAACACTTCAATAGAAGGGCAGGCTTCTATATTAAATTATCATAAAGATTATCTGTCAATTTTTCACTGGGTCTCTCTGACTAAGTGGTTAAGCCTTTCCCTTGTGTTCCAAAGGTTGTCGGTTTGAATCCGGGTGCATTGTTCACTAGTGCATTTTTTCGATCCCTGGGATTGTTTCGTGCTACGGAGTTTGTGCTTTGTGTAATACTCTTGGCAGGTAGTATGCCATTTCTGTGGAGAGGGACAGAGCCATATAGGGTAAAACCTGGTGCAATGAAGCCAATCCTTTGGCTTTAGATTTTTTTCTTAGCAACAGGATTCTGCAACATAGTTTGTGGACAGACAAAGTAATATAGGTGAATGAAATAAATGCAACTGGGATATCCTGAGTACTTCTGTTCTGTTTTAAACGATGCTTTCAATAAGATCTTCAAATTGATACCAAGTCATATACGCATTAATTTTGTAAATGTGATTGCCAAAATAAAACCAACTATCACCAAATGTACTTAAAGTACTCTTCAAGTCTATAAGAACAAAATGACTAGTAGAAAAATGTTCTTTTCTCCCCCCCTCTTCTTCACCTTGGACAGAGACAAATATAGCAGTCAAGTAGGGTCTTGAAGAGCAATAATAACAACCTCACCATAATGCTCGGTCCCTGGCCACCTTTCTCAGGTCCCCCAAGACTGTCCCACACTGTTCTCTGCTACATTGTCTTTGGTCCGCCCTTCTTCTGTCTTCCTTCCAGAGTACACCAGATGTCTAAATATGTGTTTGATACTCGTTCAAATCTCCAAGTGGAAATGTAATCACCCTGTGTTTTTTTTTAAGTATACTTGCACTTACACCTCAAACAATTGTGTTTTCACATTTACATTTTGTTGAAATAAATGAGGCAATAAACACAACACAACATCCACTAAGTTAACACTTGACATCAAGTTAAAATTGTCACAGAATCTACACATAATTTCTGAGAATCTATCAATTGAATGAGCCACTAACATATCAATCTTACAGTGAATGTTTCAATTCTTGTCCTACAAAATAGAGAGAAAGGAAAGATCTGGAAGTTGTCTACTTAACCGACAAAATGAGGGCAACGATGAGACCGTACAGACCCAAGACTTCTGCAAAAATCAGAATAAGAATCATTCCCACAAATAATCTGGGTTGTTGTGCTGTTCCTCTCACTCCAGCATCACCTACTATTCCAATAGCAAAACCAGCAGCCATCCCACTGAGCCCTACACTAAGGCCAGCACCTAGATGAAGGAAGCTCCTAAAAGAAGGACAAAACAAATTATTAGTATTGAATTACTTCATTCTCATCATGTCTTGTGGCACATATATATTTTCACAGACTCTTCTTGTCTATCATGGCCTTGTCTTGTACACAGCATTTCATGTCAGATACAAGTCATGCATTTATTCTGAAATAATGCATCGTCAAGTTGTTTCTGGGTCTTTCTATCTTTCCCATTTAGTGACCAAGCCATGGTTATTCTTGCAGATATCTCTCTTTTCTAGGCCTATGATGCCCTGACTCTTAGAGCAGCAAAAATGCACACCATTCTTCTCTATTCTTGGCCGTCCTCTGTATTGTGTTCCCACTGTTATTCATTTTAGCTCTTGTTCTGTTCTCCTCCAGGATGTTTTGGATCTTCCATGTTTACATTTACCCTCTGTTGTCCATCTCAGTGCAGTTTTTGTGACAAGAGTTAGTCCCCATGCATATCACATGTCTGATCCATCTCCAGCATCTCTTTTGGATGATGGTGCTCATATTCTCTAACAATAACCATGTTCCCCTCGCAGAGAACTACTACTGCCTTGTAGTTTGATTGGGGACAATCAAAGGCTAGCGGAGCAAACCGTACACAAAACTGGAAGGCAGGCAAACCAAGTAGTCCAAAAAAAGATGGTAACCTGGACAGATGACACTCAACATCCCAGGAGGGAAGGTTGTCTAAGGGTAGCTACCCTAAAAGAAAATAGCAACATGCTGCCTTGCAGGTCGGCTGAGGACAGCCAAAGGCTGGCGTAGAGCGAACTCAGTAAATGCTGGCTAAAACCGGACACATCGACGAAGGATAAGCACTAGAGCTCCAAATGGCGCTGAAGATGTGATGAAATACACACATGCTAAGGCTGCATGAATCAGATTTCCACATGAATGATATTTATGAGGAAACCTGGTACATCAGTCTAAGAGGTGATCGCAAGAGAGAGAGACCTTATGGTGAGGTATGAAGTCACTTCACATTTCTATCCTTCCCTAGTGCCCTCCTATCACATGGACACTAGGGAAGGACAAAAATGTGAGTGAGAGGGCTAATTCCTTTTCTCATGTGTGGAACGTCGAGTGCGTGATTGAACCCATAATCCTTTTGTGTCCGAGACAACAGGCGGTGTCCGAGACAACAGGCGAACACTTTTGCATTAGGCTAATCCATCCCACTCCCTGCTGACTGCCTGAAGTAAATATTTATATATAAATGGAGAAACAGGAAAGCTATACTTACTTGTAGAGTGTGTAGTCTTTAGCTGATATGTCCTGTGTGATGACTACAGAAACAACAAGACCATAAATGGCAATGATACCTGCCATGACTACTGGAATTACAGACTTCATAATAAGCTCTGGCTTCATGACAGCCATGGCCGAGATTCCTGTTCCTGATTTTGCTGTTCCATAAGCAGCTCCAAGAGCTAGATAAAGATATATAAATATGTAACATATAAGTTGGGACAAATCTCACAAAATGAATGACAAGTCTTTAATGCCTGTGTTATTCTTGCATTGTCAAATTTGCTGAATAAATAATATTTGATTGGACTGTCACCATTGTGCTTCAGAGAATAACCAGGTGAGCTCCAATCTCTGTCTTACACAGAAAGATTACAGCAGCAGAGCATAAACTACATAGCACTGCAGAGCATCATAGGTGTAATTTTGAATATGGTGAAAAAAAAATGTTTGTCATGAATTATCTCAATACAGTTGCTTTCCAGCATACTCTTATCGATTTTCAACTGCCAAGGGTTCTTTTATATGCTAAATGTGAACACAGGATCTACATTTTATCGTATGTATCTGATAGGACTAGGAACTTGATATCACCTACATTGAGATCAGGGATCTCTGAAGACATTTTTATACTAAATTTATTTATGTAAACAATATAATCAATAATATAGTTTTATCAAATAGTAACTTTACATTAATTACATAAAATATTTTTTAAATCTTGCCGGCATGATAGAAAAGCTTTTATAGAGTTAAAGGGTAGGCAGAATATGAAAATAAAACTTTCAAGCTATGCGATGTCAAGAAAATATACTATGTATCAAAAATAGAAAAACACGTAATAAAGTACTGTAGTTTTACAAAATACAAAAACAATTACAATACACAGAAACGTTTCGACCAAAAGACCTTTATCAAGCAAATGATATAACAGGAGTGATGAATCTCCCCCTATATCAAAATTTATCAAACATAGACAAAAGATTACTGAGGATCCTGTCTTAAAAAAATGAGGACTGTTGGATAAAGGATGGATTCCGTTTCGTTCAACCGTGAGCAGTCATCTATCTACTAGACTTGTCGACTGTGAATAAGGTTAAACCACATACACCAGTCAAACTAGGAAGATAAAATCCTTTCAGTTACAGCTCTTTCAAATATCTTGGAAGCGTTAGCCACAAAGGAAGAGCTGGATTTCAGGAAGTCTGGAAATTAGCCCAATATAGCATAAGAAAAAAAGATTAAAATATACCAAAGCTGCTGTATGCTATCAACTTTACTGTAAGGATCAGAATAATGGAGAATGACAGAACAAGATATGTCCAAACTTTCCACGCAACATAACTGTGAAAGATTTTACATGTGTTCTGGTCAAGAACTATCTCTAAAGAAGACTTGCTTACATTGTCAGCAAGAGAATAGGAACACCATTATGTAAAGAGATGCTAGAGATGTTTTGTGCATGTGCTAAGCATGGAGACCAAATGTCACAAAAACTGCACTGAGATGGAGACCAGAGGATAAATGAAAATGCAGAAAACCCCCAAAAAACCTAGAGAAGATCAGTAGAACATAAAGTGAAAGAAATGAATCACAGTTGGAACACAATACAGAGGACTGCAGACTGAGAGAATAGATGAATAATGTTGTGCATTTGTTGCAGCCCTAAGTGCATATGGTGTAACAGGCTAGAGAGAAAGATAGCTATGTATACATTATCAACCGTATGCTCCTCTCAACGTTAGTTATTGTTTCTTAAATATATCTTCAAAATAAAATCATTCATTGCAGGTAATCTAACAACAATTGACTGAAATCGGGTGCACATGTCCTAAACATGTAAACTCTAAGCGTTTAGGGGCCTACCAAACCAAGACCAATGTGCATATAGGCGTATACATTATATACACGTTCTTGGCAAAGATCAAACATATCACAAAGAGTGATTAAAATTGGTCGTAAAGAACGAACGCAAAGAAGAAGGGATCTAACAACAAGCTTATAAATCTCAGGCGACAAATAGATAATATATATCGATCTTCAAAAATAAAGTTATGCAACTGAATTGTATTTTGCAGACACAAAATTTTACTAAATTAATTACTTAAACTTTAAGAAAAATACTCTATCTGCATAACTGTAAACTATAAAATTACAATGCCATAGGCAAAATAAGAAAGTATGCAACAATTCATGGTGATCCTTACAACGGTTGTTGAGATATTACAGGAACCATAAAGGCATATGTTTCTAAACGAACTATTAGTTGAGTACCTCTCTAGACCACAAACGTGAGCGACGTGTCATACTACGGTACTCCAGTTCACACTACTACATTCACACAAATATCTCACCGCAAAAAGAAATAGCAGAAGTAACACCCATCACACCAAAGAAAGCAGCATATGGAGGTGCATTCATATTATAATCCGCCATGATAATTAAGTCAATGTCTTGTAAATGGTTGAATGTGTGACTTCTGCTGCAAAAATGTATTCAAAATGAGCGACCACAATTACGATGACGTAGTGTGTCACGTGATATGATTGCGACTACTAAATACTGCACATTGTCAAAGCTTGTTTCATTGGTTTGAGATGTCCAATCATGCAACGGTATACGGAATGTTATGGTAACTGAGGATTAGATCCATATTGCTCATGCAGTGCTGCATGCTTTGAGAAAACCTGAGGAGAATATAACAAGAAGGGTCCTTTCCTGGAACCCTTAGGGACAGCGAAAGAAGGGAGACCGAGAAATACATGGAGACGAGATTTGGAGGCAGAGATCTACAATATAAAGAAGAACTGGAGGGAGCTGCAGGAGATAGCTAGAGATAGGAAGACTTGGCATGAGTTGGTTGAGGGCCTATGCCCCAGTACGGGTTTTAAAAAGCTGAGAGAGAGAGAGTGCTGCATGCTATTTACTCTTTCTTTCGTCTCTTCGTTTCTGCTCGGTTTCGAGATAGTGCACGTTCGGTCGCTTGATATGCTGTGGTATTATGAAGTTTTAAGATGCCTGTAACTCCCATCATCCATCTTTTTCTTGGTCTGCCCCTTCCATTTTCAGGTTGTACGCTCTTGCAACTGGTGTATTCGGGTTCATTCTCACCAAATGGCCAAACCATTTGAGTCTCTGTTTTTCAATTAATCTAATAGCGGTCCTAGATGCTATTTACGGCCGCTCCAAAAACATGAGAAGGATCCTGGACTGCTTAGAAATACTTTGGGATTTTCCACAAGGAGTTAATTCTTTTTTTAAATGTTTGTTGGCTCACACTCTGATATAGCCCACAAAAACTCGTTCTTATGTTGAAAGTTGCGTACCTCGGCTTAAAGTTGTTTTTTTTCGGAAGCTCTTAATACTTGTACAATGTCTATTTGTTGATCATATTGCAGAGCAAAGCGGAGCATACGAAACAACTACTTCCAGTATGAAGATAAAGGTTGAGGCTGTTGCTGCTGCCCTCTATTGGCTCTTTGGGACTGTTTACTAGGGCCGTTGTTGTACCTTACCCTCAATCAATGCTTCGGTAGTTTCAAAATGGCAGGTTGTGGTATGTGGGAATGTCGTTTATAGATGTTTCCAACCTCCAGAGACTTACGAGAATATACAGTCCTAGTCAACTGTCTTGGACGTGATAGTGTCCGTGGCAATGAGAGCCGACAGACTTGATTTAATAGCATTCGTCGACGGGGACTTGCGAAGGGATAAGAGGTATGTTCTGTTGTCTCTTGGCGACCGCATGTTGGATGAGGACACTTAAATTGATGTTGAATCTTTTCAGTAATGTAAGGAGTTTTGAATTACACGTTGTACAAGTACAATTGTGTGCTTGAGAGACAGAGAGAGGAGTGTGTTTATCCAGCTTCTTCTTTGAACGTTCCATATCAACCACTTGTTAACCACTTGTGTGTGATCTAAGCCTAAGAGCGATTGAACATTGTGCCAGTTATGTACCTACAAGTAGGCAAGCACATCCAATTTCTGCGATGTTTTTGTTTACTAGGATAGCTTCCCAGGTCCTACATTAGTCGCTTCTTACGATATGCCTTGTAGGTCGCAGTGGTACTATTCTTTGCTTTACTTGCGGGTCCCACCACCACACGGCGGTTTATCCAGGGAGCCCCGGGAATCCTCAGACATCGTTTGGGGAGCTGAGAACATATGAGTCTGCCCGGAGTGACACGACATAAGCTTGTTAACCAGTCTTCTTCTTCTTCGCGTTCGTTCTTTAAGACCAATTTTAATCACTCTTTGTGATTTGTTTGATCTTTGCCAAAAACGTATATACGTTGCACATTGAGTTGGTAGGCCCCTAAACGCATAGACTTCTACACGCTTAGGACACATGCATCCGATTTCAGCCAAACCTCCTTAGTCGTCTCTTACGACATGCATGGCAAGTAACAGTGGTTCTATTCTTTACACCCCAAATTTGGTCCCCGGTAACCAGTCGGACGTGTTAACCAGTAATCAATCATAAAGATGAGGACAGACAGACACTTGATATTAACATCATGTCAACGTAAACGTATTACCCTAAGTCAGTGCGCATCAAAGAGCAATGTTACTCCAATACAGAGGATACAAAGCAAAAGACCAGCCTCGCAAAACAAAAAGACCTCAGAGATAACATAGGCAAAGAAAGACACTGTTTATGAAGCGCACACAAAAGCCCGTTCTATGAATCTCTTCTTATCCTGACGCTGTGAGGCAAAATAGGATTGGAGGGGATAAGAAATCAACGTATACAATATATCGTGTCTGTGTGATTTGTACCAAGAACACGAGTAAGTTGCGCCCCAACCCTTCATGTCTTTTTATATGTCCAAAATATCTCAATTTTCTCTTTCTTATTTGTAGCGTCAGCCAGTTTTCTTTGATTTTGAGTTCTTTCTGGATAGATCTACTTGTTCTCTTCTCTGTCCAAGATATACCAAGGACTCTTCTGTAACACTTATATTCAAAGCACATATATGTTTTTCCACTGCTTTATTAAATGTCCATGCTTCACACCCATACGTTGCCACTGTGAATATGCATGCTCTTAGTATTCTGATCTTTGTTTTCTTATCAGTTCCTTTCCATACTGTTTTGAGTTGTTTAATTTTTTTGTAAAACCATGTTTGTTCTTCTTTTAATTTCCTTTATCCCATTTCCATCTGTTGTTAGCAGTGAACCAATATATTCAAAACTGTTCACATTTTCTACTTTCTCTCCATTGATAAAAATATCACTTGTCATGTTCGTTTTATCTGTTGTCATTATTTTTGTTTTTGCCACATTGAGATATAGATTGTTTTTCGCTTTTATCTTTCACTTCTAATAATTTCTCAGTCCCTTTTTGTGATGTTGACAGTAACACTGTATCATCAGCATATTTTAGTTCAGGTATTTCTCTTCCTCCGATTATAAAAGGATCGTATTGTTCTTTTCCGCTATCTTCTGTAACATTCCTCATGATGTTGTCTGCATATATGTTAAACAGACTGTTCCGTACCCATCTATTAATGTATTTCTTGCAATTGTATCTCTTTTGCGCGCTTTGTACAGCAGCTAGCCTCTTTATGTGTCTAACTGTCTAAATAAGTCTCTATTTTAATTATTCGAAACTCCCTCTTCACTCCTAAAGTTGTCAGGACTTCTTAATTTGTTTGCTTGTGTTTCTATCATTGGCCTCTTCATCTCAGAGATATAGGTTTTGTGTCACGTAGTTTGTTCTGTGCTGAATTACAACGTATGTTCTGGCTGTAATGACCTATTCTGGAGTGGGAATCCTTGCCACAGTTGCTGCTGGTGAAAATTAAGAAAGCAGCTGATACCATAAACTACTCTTTAGCCTGTTACGCCCCTGGCGTTTAGGGCAACAACAAACGTACACCATTCTTCCCTGTTCATGGCCTTCCTCTGTATTGTGTTCCAGCTATGATTCATTTCCTTCAGCTCTTGCTCTATCGTTCTCCTCCAGGTCGTCTTGGGTCTTCCACGCTTTCGCCTACCCTCTGGAGTCCATCTCAGTGCAGTTTTCGTGTCGGAGCCAGTCTCCATGCGCATCACATGTCCAATCCATCTCCAGCGTCGTCTTCGGATGATAGTGCCCATATTCTCTTGTTGGCATCGTGCAAGCAATTCTTGATTCGAGATAGTAGTCGGCCAGTACACGCGTAAGATTTTTCGCAGACAAGTTGTATGAAAGGCGGAGAGTCTGGACATATCCTGTTCTGTCATTCTCCAGCATTCCGAACCATAAACTACACAAAACTATTATTTAAATCCACACTTCAAAGGCTGCACTTTTATATACTGATTTGTACTTTTAGTTTTATGCAATGACTTCACAATGAAGCCACAGAGATGTGGTTTTACAGAAGAATGCTGAAAATTCCATGGACAGCAACGAAAACAAATGTGGATGTTTTAAATCAGGCCTGCACAGAAAGAAACCTTATCAAAGGAATAAGAATCCGACAATCAAGATTCTTCGGGCATATAATGCGAAGAGAAGGTTTAGAACATCTGGTGACTACAGGTAAAATTCAGGGAAGGAGAGATCGTGGTAGACAGAGGGAGTAGATATTAGACGGCTTGACATGGTTCGACACTAGATCGACGTCAGAACTGATTACATGCACCAAGCAAAGAGAGTTGTGGAGAGACATGATCGCCTACGACGGCAGGCACGGCACTTGATTGATTGAATGACTTCACGTACACCATTATTGTACCGAACATCAGTCAGTATTGAAAAATTAAGATCACGAAACGAAAATTGTGAACTAACGAAAGCACGTTTCTATGTTATGTACTATACTACATGTGTGACTGGTATTGTTGTATCTTGGAAAATATGGTTGTTTGGTTGGTTCTAGAGATTTATTAATTTTCTTAGGGTATACTTATTCTCCGACAATATGAAGTTTGCTTTTCAGGTAAGTAACGTTTAATTTTGTGTATATTATTAGTATATTTAACGCGATGATCTAGTTTAAAGTTTAAAACTAGCTAGTCTACTCTAGTCAAGTGACAAGTCCGAAGTCGGAGTACTTGGAAGTAAAGTTGTACTAAGTTAACTTAACTAATTACTACTAAGTAGTAAGTCTAAGTACTAAAGTCCTAAGTTAAAGTAAGTAAGTTAGTCAGTAAAACTAAAACTAAGTAAAGTTAAATTTAAAGTAAACTAAAACTTAGATTTTAGATTCTTTAACACTAACCAGTATTATTCAATTACTCAGTATAACTTAGTTAAAGTTAGTTATAAACAATCAAGAAACCAACCAAAACGCATAAAAGACACAGCTTCCATCACTTGTCAAAATCACTCTCTGCAAAAACATGGACATCCTTCAAAAGACCAGCAACCTGGAAATGATAGTACCATTCAACAACACAGACCTACAGCCCAACTTCACAGTGATAACAAAATTCCAAATGTAGACAAAAGGGTGAAGAAACAGGTCCCATCTTGAGAGCAAAGACACTAGAACACATTGACACCTCATACCCCATCCTGAGTGGACACACAGACGGATCATCAGACACGACAGCGAGGAAAGGAGGGCCGGAACCATCATCATACTCCAAGATGGCACTACACTAACAAATTCAAGTGCCACTGGAGAACTATCAACAAATTTTAGAGCCGAACAACAGGCAATTGTGGATGCCTCAAAATACTGCAGCAAAGAAACATCCAAAACAACAAACTTGTCTTCCTTTGCGACTGCTTGTCAGTCCTGCAAGCCACACAAAGGAAACCACAAGATAACATGGAAAGAGAGCTGATACTACAGCTAAACAAGCTCTCAGAACACAACAAAATTATTCTCCAGTGGATACCAGCCCACTGTGGAGTTCCAGGAAATGAGAGAGCAGACATGCTGGCTAAGGAGGGAACAAAACTTACACAACAGAAACACCCAGTATCACTACCAGTAATCAAGACACATATCAAAAGAAAGTACAAAGAGGTATGGAGGCAACAAACCCACAGCAAACACCCACAAGATCCCATCAGCAGACTAAACAGAAAACAGCACACAACAATCTTTCGCCTAAGAACAGGTCACTGCAGGCTCAACCGCCACATGCACAGAATAAAGCCTGCTCAGACTGCACAGTGTGCATGCCAGACAGAAACACAGACTCCAGAGCACATCTTGCAGTCATGTCCATCATACATACACCAACTAAATGAAACATGGCCTCACGAACAAAGCTTACAGACCAAGCTATGGGAACTCTCGAAGAACTCCAACTGACATGCAGCTTCATAGAGGCAACCCATCTCATGATTTAGACGAGCATACGAACCCGAACGCAAAGAAGAAGAAGAAGAATATAATAAATAAGTAAAATATGATAACTGATAATAATCCTTTAATTAAAATTACCTACAACTCAGATGAGACGGGCGCACATAATAATAATACATATATTTATATAAATTTATTATTATTTGTAAGTTATAAATTGATTAAATTTTAAATACAAATCAAGACATCAAATAAATGTAACCTGCCCCAGTCGCTGCTGAGTTGTAGAGGTAGTTTATTTTGTTGGTTCATCAAACCTGAATTCAGACCAGACTGAGAAAAAGCACACACTCACAGGAGTACACTTGAGTACACTGACTGAGTAAGGTTTGCTGAGCGAAAATTGTTAGTTGTGAAAGTGAAAAAAGTGATATTTAATACAAATTAATCATGAATTTATGGGAACATCATCATAATTACGACTAAAATTATTAAATTATATTGGGGGACTGCCTAGAGTAGTTGATAGTAGCTCGGCCTGCTAACTGTGAGACGCCTCATAGCTCGGGTTCGAACCTACTGTCCGGCATTTGTTCGAGTCCTGGTCTTACTCAGGACGTCAACGTGAGTACCTCTGAATCGGTAAAATCTGCCTGTATGGCGGAGGAATACTAATTACGAGTACATTGGGCACACGTGCCAGTGTAAGTAATTTACTAATGTACGCTGCTGCCATTGTAGAAATTGGGAAAAGGATTTTCACGCAAAAATCAGTTTCAGAGATGAAACTTCGTCTAGTTGAAAGGACGAAAAAAAAATTAAATTATAAAATACAATAATTAATTAATTAGTAACTAATGAATACATGCTTTCTATTTCTAACCTTTAGGAATTTGTGTCACAAGTGTATGTGTCACTCACTTTCTTTACTTTTGTGACTTTCTCAGCTTTCTGAGTTGTATTCGACATTTGTCAAAACTAAAAAATGATTCAACTCACTAACAGTAACACTACTGATCACTACTCAGAACTGTGAGAACTACTCACTGCTGACCGCTACTACTGAGTACTACTACCACTGTCCACTACCTACTGACATTGAGTGCGACTTGCTCAACTACTGAACCCAACTGTACATACTGACTGAGTGTACTCTCACTTCACATTTGAGCATGCACCTTCAATAAATTTTCATCTCTTTCTCTCTTTTGCCATAATCCTTTCCCCTTCCAATTCTTTGCACGTCTTGCCTATATTTTTAATGTCTCCAGCTTTCTTCTCCAGGTATTTCTAGGTCTTCCCCATCTCCTCCTTCCCTGCGGATTGGTCAATGTGTACTGACTGTCATATCCACCACCAGCTCTCTTTCCTGACTTTCCACTGGTATCTGCTTAGTTCTTTCTCTGAGTTCATCATTTGTAATCTTACCATTTAAGTCTCTCTATTCTACATGGACATCCATTTACGTAGGTAGTTAGTTTTCTGGTGATTTATTTTGTTATCCTCCATGTTTCCGAGCCATACAACAGCACTGATTTCACATTTCACTCACCTGTACTCAATGTTTTTTTTATTAGTGTATGTATATTGTAATTTCGCCCGTGTGGTACCAAGGCCCGCAAAGGAAGCAAAGAATAGTACCACTGCGACCTACAAGGCATGTCGTAAGAGGCGATGATGTAGGGCCTAGGAAGCTACCCTAGTAAATAAAAAGCATCGCATAAATCGGATGTGTTGGCCTATTGTAGGCGCATAACTAGCACAATGTACAATCGCTCTAGGCACAGATCACTTGCAAATCACACAGAGTGGTTAACAAGTGGCCGATATGGAGTGTTCGAAGGTGATGATTCTAGTGTTATTATAAATATAATAGTAAAAACATTACTTTCTTATTCTATGTTTTAAAAAATATATTATGTCTTTTGTAGCATATTTTATCAATCCCAATCAGATAAGCTAGTTTCACGGACGGACCTAATTATTAAATCTTTAAACAAAGCGTACAAATATATATAGAAGCAGTTTGAGTTTTCCTGGGATTGATTGATAGAACTTAGGACCATCATCATTGCACTTTGGTGAGTAGTTATGTGTGCTCCGATCTCTTTCTGACATAGAAAGATCTCAGCTGCAGTGCACTAGCTCCGTAGCACCGGCAAGGGTCCCTGATGTAATTTTGAACATGCTGAAGACATTTTTATTTTATTACAAACTTTTTCTAATGAATTTTGCCAGAGCAGCGACTTTCCAGCCTGCTATTCTCAATTTTGAACTGCCAAGGGTCTTTAAGTGTCAAAAGGGGCATGAAGAAGATATAGATATACCTTTCTGTTCTTGCTAAGAGCTGATAAGGAACATTGCAAAATCTAGATTATTCTTTCTTTTCTCCAATCCTGTTTTGCCTCACAGCGTCCTTTGTGTGCGCTTCGTAGATAGTGTCTTTCATCGCCTCTGTTATCTCTGAGGTCCATCTTTTGCGTGGTCTGCCTTTTGCTTTGTACCCATTGTATCGGAGCAGCATTGCTCTTTGATGTGCACTGTCTTTTGGTGCTTAAGTGGCCGAACCATTTAATCTGTTGTTTCTTGATGAAGTTTAGTACTGATTTTTACTCACATTTTTCCTGATGTCTTCATTTCTCAACCGGTCTCTTCTTGTTACCCCCAGCATTCTGCCTAGACACTTAATCTCTGTCGTGACTTTCTTCTATCATTTGTTGCCACCGTCCAGGTTTGGGAGCATAATGTGGGGAGAAAGATTGTGTTGAACACAAGATTATAATTGTTAAAATTCATTAACATTTTCATTTGCAGTTTTCAAATTTGCTTGGCTCAGTGTACCGGAAAGGAAACATCACATTTACTCCAGATGGAAACAGTGTGATCAGTCCAGTGGGCAACCGTGTTTCTATATTTGATCTGAAAAGGTAGGTGCATGCAGTTTTGTTTGTTCTATCTTCTCTTTCCTATTTGTTCATATTATCGGATAAAATGGGTACTAGAAAACATCAATTATATGAGGACTGTCATCATAACACTCCATTCGTATCCATAGGTGCTCCAATCTCCGCCTCAATAAATCCAGCAGATTCCAACGGGACAACATGCTAGTTCAGTGTTGATTAATCAATCGTTTTTTTGCATATTTGGTATGTCGTTCTTTTCGGACAGTACCAATATAGACACCCATCTCTCAATTTAATGCTAATTCCAGAGACCCGATCATACTGGTAGGATCACCAATAAAGGAGGTGGACACATTTACATATCAGGGAAGTGTTATCAACATTCAAGGTGGCTCAGATGAAGATGTTAGGCCTAGAATACAAAAGGCAAGATCAGCCTTTGCCATTCTGAAGAACACATGGAGTTCAAGAATGATCAGGAATAAAACTAAGATAATCGCCCGAGTGGTTACCGGGCCCAAATTTGGGGTGTAAAGAATAGAACCACTGTTACCTGCCACGCATGTTGTAAGAGGTGACTAAGGAGGTTTGGCTGAAATCGGATGCATGTGTCCGCTAGGAATGCTAACCCGAAACAAATGCTTGCAGAAACGGATGCACCAGGCCGTAAGGCGCATAACATGGTGCAACGACCCCTCACAATGAGGAATGGGATAACGGATTCTACGGTTGCCAATCTGCCTCTGAGATTTAGCCACACGGTAAGAATGTCAGACCCACCATCACGAGGGTGGCCAAAACTTACTGCAGGAAGAGGTCGGCACAAACGGGAAGCAGAAATCATAGGAATTATATCCTACACCCTCCATATTAGCCTACCTTATCGTGGTTGGAGGGTTTGTGTGCCTTTAGGATCCTTCAGGCTATGTCGGCGGGAGTCTAACTCCTGGCAGGTCTAACCAAGCCGAACAGACTGAAGGTGAAAGGCCAGACCAAAAGGCGGGGAGCAGGATGGGGCCTCATAAGGTGACAGTGCAGAACCCACCGCGAGTGGTAAATGCTCTGGCTGCAACCAACCCATCCCCCAGCTATGGGACAAATAGCACTTGTCCTCTCTCTCTCTTGAGGAGGACATCCTTTTTCTTGTCTTGTCTTCTACTTCTATGACACTTTCCCTTAAGCATAAGGGATTAAACTACAGTGTCCAGGAAGCACACCCTGCAAAAAGCCTGGGTTGGTGAGCCCGGCAACAGAAGGCTGAAGTCATCTAGAGTAGGACGACTCCAGACAAACCCGGGAAGACAGATCTCGTCAGCAGGGGACTGCAACTGTCTAGAGAACAACCTCAAAAAAAGATGTCCTCAGAAACGGAATGTGTCAGCCATTATTGGCGGGAGGAATCGACACATACGAACAACTCAAATGGCCAATGGCCATGGCCATATCCTACAGAACTGCCCCCAATATGCAGACTTGAGAAGAAAGAGGTGGCCCACTTACACTAGTGTCCAAGACCAAACTGTATGGCGTGGCTGATAATCTGAGACAGACGGCTGTCTTTATTAGAGAATCTGAAATCCTAATCTAGTGAGAAAGCAGAAGAAGAAGAAAAACTAAGATAATGATTTTTAACTCAAATGTCAAGGCTGTCCTATATGGTGCGGAGACATGGAGAACAACTAAGGGGAACACCAAAAAGTTACAAACATTCATCAATAGATGCCTGCGCAGGATACTCTAGCTGCAATAGTATGACCGGACTACAAACAGGGAACTCTGGCATAGAACAGAACAACAACAGGTGGAACAAGAGATGAGGAGCAGAAGGTGGCGATGGATAGGACACACACTGAGGAAACTCCCTAACAGCATCACAAGACAAGCTCTCCGATGGAACCCCAGGGCAATAGAGGTAGGGGAAACCCAGGAACACCTGGAGACGGGAGTTGGAGATAGAATGCAAGAAAATTAGGAGAGAGTGGGGAGATCTGGAAAAGATGGCATTGGATAAGCGGGCTTGGAAGGCCTTGGTTGCTGACCTATGCTTCCCTAGGGGTGAAGGATGAAGAAGAATCTCTAAATCTGGTCAAACTGGGATTCACAACCCTGAAACTCCTCTGTTCTGAAAGATTCTCTCAATGCGTTAAGAATGTCATTTTCTTTGCGCTAAGAATGTCATTCGGTCCATTGCGACTCCCTCTGATATCCTATCCATGCTAATCAATCTATCAGCACGTTCATTGCTCCTGCATGCCTAGGGGCAAAATGTTGTTGAGAACTAGAGCTATTGAGCATGTCATTCATACATGTCAGTGCAGAATAGTGCTTGATATTGTGAAAATCTAGGGTTTTAAAAATGGTGTTCCTTACATTCTACAACATTTTGATAATCATACTGTCACTTTCTTGTGTACTTCATCTCATCACTACATGTGGGCATCAGTCAGCTTTAATGGCATCTGTGACTCGTGTAGCCACCTACTCATTTTAATGGAATGGACCATTTGGGAGCTCGATATCCAGGTCACAGACATGTTCCTCTGATGATTGGAGACGATATGCTCTAGAAAATCATTTTGACATCGTTATATGGTACCTTCCGGCCTCATGAACTCAACGTACTTCACTGCTATGCTTCTTGCTACTGTCTCATCTCATTCTCCATAATATATGTGTTTATGTTAAATGTATATATTTTAGGAATATATTTGGGGTTTTAAAGAAAACTGGCTGATGCTACAAATAAGAAAGAGAAAAATTAGATATTTTGGACATATAAAAAGACATGAAGAGCTGCAGAAGACCATCTTGGAAGGAGGCATACCGGCAAAGAGAAGAAGAGGAAGACCACAGAGAAGATGGATTCAGGATGTAACTGATGGTTTGAACATGACGACTGCAGAGGCAGGACATCTGGCCTATTAGAGAAATTCCGGAGGACTGTCTGAGAGTTGATAGTGCTCGGACACTGTGAGTTGTGAGATCGCCTCTGCCTTTCGAATGCAAACTGCCGGCATTTGTTAGAAAACCGTGGCTTACTCATTTACTGATTGTATGAGTAAGTCTTTTAAGAGTCAGAGAAAATCTGCCTGTATGCGAGGAATACTAATCTCGAGTACATTGAGCACCGGCTGCCAGTGTAAGTACATTTACAATGCACTCTTGATGCCATTGTGAGAAATTGGAAAACGGATTTTCACGCAAAATCAGTTTCAGAGATGAAACTTCGTCTGAGTTGAAAGCGGACGAAAGAAAAAAAGAAGAAAAAAAGAGAAATTCGGGGGACTGTTGGAGTGGCAAAGTTCTGCTCAGGACAAGCTATTTGATGATGATTTGGTTTTACGAATAGTAAAAATTGACCTCGCCTTTCAGAAAGCAATGGCAAACTGCTGAACATATAAGTGATGATAGAAAATCGGTGACTCATCATTTACTGTTGTTGCTAGCTAAGTCTTGTAAAGGATATGTCATGATTTTGATTTTTAATTTTCATCATCAAATAGCTTGTCCTGAGCAGAACTTTGCCACCCCAACAGTCCTCCCAAATTTCTCTCTCTCATAGGCCAGATGTCCTGCCTCTGCAGTCATGTTCAAACCATCAGTTACATCCTGAATCCATTTTCTCTGTGGTCTTCCTCTTCTTCTCTTTGCTGGTATACCTCCTTCCATGATGGTCTTCTCCAGCCCTTCAATTTTTTAATTTTCTAATATTAGGGCAGTTAAATAAACTATATAATATCAGTTATTTTACAATATTACATACATTGTTTTAAGTTTAAAAAAAATTAATTTATCTTGCAATTAATAAAAGTCTCTTAACATACTGTTAAAAAATTCTTCTTTGCGATTGGTTTCATATGCTCATTCTAAACTTTTGAGATGGGTTGTCTCTATGAAGCTGCAAGCCAGTTTCACAAGGTTCCCATAGCTTGTTCTGTAGACTTCGTTCATGAGCAATGTTTCGTTTCGCTGGTGTATGCATAATGGTCGTGGGTTTGAATCTGCACTGTGACGTTCGGTTCATGTGTGCACTTTTTTCAGAACCCCTTAGGATTGTTGCAGGAGCTACAGAGTTTATGCTTTGTGCAATACTCTTGGCAAGTGGTGGGCTATTTCTGCAGAAAGTACTGAACAAGGTGGAATGAAGTCAATTCTTTGTCTTCTGACTCTTTTTAGGTATGTTTGACTGGACGGCAGAATATGCTCTGGAGTCTGTTTCAGTCTGACATGCACACTATGCAGTCTGAGTTATCTTCGCTCTGTTGTGGTTGAGCTAGTGGTGACTTCGTTCTTCTTTTGTCATCACACTGCATGTTGTTCTGTTTTTGTCTTGCGCTGTTCTAGTGTTATTTTTGCTCTTTGACAGGATTCTGCTATGCCATCTAACCATCGTTTCGTGGTCTTCCTCTGCCTTCTTTCCTGATGACTGCGAAAGCTACCCTAGTCAATAAAATGCTGGCACTAAATCGGATGTGCTGACCTAGTCACCATATGCACATAACTTGGCACAACGTACGCTTACTCTTAGGCTCAGATCACATCCAAACGCAAAGAGTGGTTTAATAAGCGGTCGATATGGAGCGTTCGAGGAAGAAGTGTACTGTGGAGTTTGGATGCATTTTTATTAAGCGGCCAAATCACTTCATTCTTTGTTTCTCAGTGTAATTCAAGCAAGGTTCTATGCCAACTTTCTTTCTTTTGCTCATGTTGGTGACTCTGTCTCTTCTGGTGCTGTTGGTAACTTTTTGCAGGCAGCGCATTTCACATGTAGTTATTTTTGTGACTGCGCTTTGCTCATTGTCCATATTGAATAATTGAAATGGATGATTGAAGAAGAAAAATATCAGTAGTATTGACTAATTTGTTTTATAAAATATATGAGCTAATTACTCTAATCTGTTATGTATTTCCAGCAATAAATCCCAGACACTGCCAGTAGAGACAAGGATTAATATAACATGTACAGCCCTGTCTCCTGATGGACATACAGCAATTCTTGTCAATGAAGGTAAGACTTTATTATGCATGACAGGCATTCCACCCCATCCCCATAAATTTCTGGGAAAAGATTTGTTTTGATGCTGGAAAGAAACCAGATCAGTAGGCATAGTAATTTACAATATTTAAGATATCCTGCAAAAAAGGGCTCACTAGCTAAGTGGTTAAGCCCTTTGCAGTGTGAGTCGACGGTCGTGGGTTTGAATCCAAACCGCACCGTTATGTTCACAAGTGCATTTTTTCTAGAGACCCTAGTATTGTTGCTAGAGCTACGGAGTTCATGCTTTGTACAATACTCTCGACATTTGGCATGCCATTTCTTCGGAGAGGGACCGAGACATATGGGGTAAAACCCGGTTCAGCGAAGTCAATCCTTCGGCTTAAAAACCCTTTTAGGACTATCAATTCAGCATGGTAGGGTTGTTGCAGAATGAAAGGAGCATACAGGACAACTACTTTCAGTATGAGGATGGAGGATGAGGCCATTACTGCTGTCCTCCATTGGCTAGCTGGGACTCTGTTTACTGGGACTGTTGTTTCTCACTCGATGTTTCAGAAGATCCAGTGGCAGGTTGTGTTGTGAGTGGATGTCGTCTATAGAGGTTTCCAACCTCTGGAGACTCAGGTGGATCTACTGTCCTGATCATGCGGGTGTTTGCGGCAGTGAGAGAGTGGACATGCTTGCATCGATTATTGAAAAGTTTAGGATGGGGAAGTTCTTCGGTCTCTTAGTGATCTACTGTTAGATGAGGACACCGCCCGAGTGGTTACCGGGCCCAAATTTGGGGTGTAAAGAATAGAACCACTATTACCTGCCATGCATGTCGTAAGAGGCGACTAAGGAGGTGTGGCTGAAATCATATGCACATGTCCTAAACGTGTAGAAGTCTATGCGTTTAGGGGCCTACCAAACCAATGTGCAACGTATACACGTTCTTGGCAAAGATCAAACTAATCACAAAGAGTGATTAAAATTGGCCGTAAAGAACGAACGCAAAGAAGAAGTTCTATAACCAATGCCGCACACTGCTCAGAGGTTCTTATACTTGTTCTGCAATAAACCCCAGCTATGTTTTTATTCCAGGATGGGTCATGAACAGGATGGTGTGGTGAAATCAGATTAAAATTACGTTGGGGGAAAGGGGGGAGAAATTTCAAGAGTTTTTCCGGAGGACTTGCTACATAAGGGAGAATATATTTTTACTTATTAGTAAAGAAAAAAGTGTAAAGGAACCCTTTTTTATACCACATGGTATATTCCGTGGGCTGACAGGAAAGCCACAGGTTCTCCAGATTTACGGTGTCCGTGGCACCGAACCGAAGGGTTACGATGTCCATGGCACCGCCGAAGAGCTGAGAGCTCAAGTGCTTCTGGATCTAAAAATTCCCCCACCCCCAAAACCCCACGTGGTATATAGCGTAATAAGGTGTTAGTCCGTACTTTTCATTGACACGTTAGGTGATGTGGTCAACATCATGTCAGCCCCCTTTACTTCCCAGTGCTTTTCCTGTTATCAGTTATATGAGGACTATCATCATAGCACTCCGGACATGTCCATAGGTGCTCCGATCTCTGCCTCAGCAAATCCAGCAGCGTCCAGCGACCCAACACATTCGATGTATCATGTTGATTAATCAATCTCTTTGCATATTTAGTATGTCGTTCTTTTCGGCTGCACCAATACTGTCGGAGCCACTACTGTAGGAAGATTCCACGCCTACTCATGGAACTGAATCCATACCACTAGCCTAAGAAGCGAGTTCACTAACAACTACGCTACGCTCTTTTTTACTAATACTTTTTGTATTTCAGAGGTGAAGCTCTCCTTGTTAGTCTTGTAAGCCACAGTGTTTTGGGCAACTACAATTTTCACAATCAAGTTCACCAGGTCAAGTTTTCTCCTGATGGAAGGTAGGATGCTGGCAATGTAGTACAAATTTTTCATCAATTACTTTCAGATTATATCAGCTTAAATGTCTATGTTATGTTCCGCTATTCAATCGACGTTATGGTACATTGGGCATTCCCATGCGTGCTCAGTCCTCCGCTACAGCAGCAGCCATCCTAAATTCCACTTGCTCATCATACCAATAAGAAGTTGATTAGTATATCTTCTCTCTCTTGTTTGAATGTGCATGTTATGTCTGGCGTATTGGAAGACTGTATTTCTTTGCTTCTTTTGTATCCTATGCTTGATAAAGGCTTTTTGGTCTTCTTTTTCTTCGAACTCTCCACGACATGCTTTGTAGGTCACAGTGTTATTATTGTTTGCTCCCCGACAACACACGGGTGGCCTTTTGGTCAAAACATCGCTGTATATTGTTTGTGCGTACTTTGTAAAACTATTGTACTTTGTTGTTTTTATATGTTTGTATTGTTAGTGCTTAGTTGGACTGTAGATAAGCTATGAAAAAACAAATATAATGAAGACACCTACGTCAAGTAATGCAGATATCACACTGGAATCTAAAATGATAAAAATAACAGAGCAGTTCACCTATTTGGGTAGCAATTTTGATTGCACAGGAAATGTTAAAAAGAAATTATGATACGAATTGGCAAAGCAACATCAGCTTTTAAAAGTCTAAATAAAATATGGAACTGCAAGTTATATAGTATTAAAACTAAATTACGAATTTTCAATTCAAATGTTGAATCAATCCTAACATATGCCAGCGAGTTGGAAAATGACTAAAGATATAGAAAGCAAGTTGAATGCATTTAAAAATAGATGTCTGCGAAAAATAATGAATATAAAATGGAACGAATTCAGGAGAAGTGATAAAACTCAGAGACATGTCTGGTCAACCACTAGTGACAACTGTTATAAGAAAGAGAAGATGGAGATATGTTGGGCACACCTTGAGGAGAAATGATCAACGAATATCAAAGCAGGCATTGAAGTGGGATGCAAAGGGTTCAAGAAAGAAGGTCGACCTAAGGAGACCCTGAAGCGAACTTTGCTGAGAGAGGCAGGAAATATCGGTCTCAGTTCCATGGAGGAGATTGAGCGAGTTGCCCAGGATAGAGCGGTATGGAGAAATTACTTGCAGGCCCTATGTAACATATAACGGTACGAGAGGAATTATTATTATTGTTAGTGCTACATAGTTTTACTTCAGTCTTCCCATATATCGATAAAATGTTTGTCAAAACATGTATTGGTTATCTATCCACATGTCTAGTCAGTATTATACTAACTTCTATCCAGTATCAGTCTAGATTCTATCCGACCAAAGAAGGTGCATGTAAATTGTCCATCAAGACACACATTTGCACAGATACTCATCATAAAACAGTTTGTCCTGGGTAGAACTTTGCCAGCGTAACTGTCCTTTGAAATTTCTCTCTCTAATAGGCCAGATGTCCTGCCTCTGCAGCCGTCATGCTCAAATCATCAGTTACATTCTGAATCCATCTTCTTCGTGGTTTTCCTATTTGCAAGGATGCCTCCTTCCATGATGTTCTTCTCCAACCCTTCATGTCTCTTTATATGTCCAAAATACTTCAATTTTCTGATTCTTTTTTGGCAGCTGGATGTCACATTGATAATATTTTACAAACAAGAGAACCCCACTTTATAGTAATACATCTTCTCTGTTATACTGCAGCATGATTCCCAGATTTTATTGGTCATATGGGAGTTCATCTGCCTGTGTGGTTACCGGGGCCCAAATCAGGGGTGTAAAGAATAGAAACACTATTACCTGCCATGCATGCCACAAGAGGCGACTAAGTAGGTTGAGCGTGTGTCTAGCTACCCTACCTCGTAAGCAGCGAAGAAGGAGGTTGGCATGGGGCTAGCTACCACACACTGCAAAAAAACACTAGATAGCTACTGAAACCATAACCAAGGAAATTCATAGCTCGCCACCCGAGGAAGAAGAGAACCCTGCAAGGAAGGAAATAGAATGCAAAAAATGGGAGTGATCTGGAAAAGATGACCTTGGATAGAAGGGTTAAATCTTGGTTGCGGACATATGCCTCCCTAGGGGTGAAGGGTGAAGAATAAAATAGACTAGGAGTTCATCAAAGCCAACTCATGCCAGAACTTTCTTTCCATTCCAACAAGACTGCTCGATCCGAGCAATGTGTTGGCAAAATTCATTCTTCTTACTTCTTTGCTTTCGTTCTTTACGACCAATTTTAATCACTCTTTGTGATATGTTTGATCTTTGCCAAGAACGTGTATACGTTGCACATTGGTTTGGTAGACCCCTAAACGCATAGACTTCTACACGTTTAGAACATGTGCATCCGATTTCAGCCAAACCTCCTTAAACGCCTCTTACGACATGCGGGGCAGGTAAAAGTGGTTCTATTCTTTACATCCCAAATTTGGGCCCCACTCGCGGCAAATTCATTAAACGGACTAAAAATGTAATTCCGACAACATTTTTACTATCTTCAAAATTACATTGGGGACCCTCTCTGGGGCTATGTCTTGTTCTTTGAACACTCCACATCGACCACTTGTTAACCACTCTTTGTGAATCGTGAGCGATTGTACGCTGTGCAAGTTATGCGCCTAAAAGTACGCCCATCACTTCTGATTTCTGCGGTGCTTTTTATTTACTAAGGTAGCTTCGCTAGACCCCTACTCTCAGCCGCCACTTACGAATATGCTGTGTTGGTCACAGTGTTACTATTCTTTGCCCCACTTGGGCCCCCGCAACACACAGGCGTCTCCTAAGTGCAAAATGATGATGATCCAATCAATGAGTTAATCAAACATTCTTCCATAACGATTTTTTATCCATTGTTTTTTTTGCAGCAAATTTGCAGTCACTCGTGACACAGTAGTTCAAGTGTTTTATTCACCAGGCAAGACCAGAGAGTTTAATCCGTTTGTTTTGTACAGAACATTTCCTGGTCATGTGGACGATACTGTGTCCATCGATTGGACTTCAGACTCAAGGTTTGTTTCAATATTTTAGCTTTCATTTTTTCCTTCAGTTTATACTGATTAAATAAATTATTTTCTATTATATTTTCCCAGGTGGTTGATGGAATTGGTTGTCCACTCTTGCCGTTAAGCGTAAGGTGGGAGCTTTAATTTGCATGCCAGATGAGACGTCCTTGTTGTTATATCCGTGCTTATATAGTGTGGTCTTGATATTGTCTATCCGTCTTTTTCTTCGCTCTTCTCTGGCTCTAGTACCTGATCTATTTTTATTGTATGCTGTTAGTGGTGGTTGGTTGTATTCCATTCTCATTAAATGTCCAAACCACTGCATTTGTTGTCTTTCGATGTATTCGTGCATGAAGTTATGCCCACTCTGCTTCTGATGTTCTCATTTCGTAGTTTGTCTTTCCTGGTGACTCCCATTGCTTTCCTCAAGCATTTCATTTCACACATGGTGAGCTTTCATGTGTGTTGCTGTAAGAGGCCAAGTTTGGCACTGGTAACAAAGTGTTGGTAAGAAAATACTTTTTATCATCTGTCTTTTTACTTCCATCTTGATCTTTGGGTGTTGTAGTAATGGTGCCAGCTGGTAGGTCACTGCATTTGCTTTTGACACCTTGTCTCTATTTCTCTATCGAGTTTGTCGTCCCTCTGTGAAAATGCTGCCTAAATATTTGAATTAAGAGACTTGTTTTACTCTGGTGTTGTCTATTTGTATGTTTGCTTGGCTTGGTGTTCTGCTGATTTTCATGGTCTCGGTCTTTTGTTTGTTGATTTTTCGTGATGTACTTCCTGTATGCTATTAAGGGGGGATTCGGGTCTTGAAAATCAAGAATCTATTTTCGTTGTTTTCATATTAATATAAAATTTGTATAAGCATTTTGAAAGAGTATGACTTAGAATAGTAGAAAAAATTAGTAAAAAAAAATGTCAAAGTGTTCCATGGAAACAATACAAAATGGCCACTAAAAACAAAATTTCAAATCCCTAAGGCTCTGAATCTAATGAATGTAAATGAATTCTGTTTCACTCTAAGGTGCGCAATTGTAATATCTAAAATATTACACATGATTTTTAGGATATATTAAATATTTAATTTTTATAAATTTTTGGTAAAAATTCCCTCAAAATGTGGTCAAAAAAAGCTGTTTTTGGAGGATGTGTTTACACAAAAATTCATAAAAATGTAATATTTAATATATCCTAAAAAGGATCAGTAATTTGTAGACATTACATTGCGCACCTTAGAGTGAAACAGAATTCATTTATATTCATTAACTTCAGAGCCTTAGGGATTTGAAATTTGTGCTTACGGCCATTTTGTATTGTTTCCATGGCAACGCTTGACTTTTTTTTTTTTCTAATTTTTTTACTATTCTAAGTCATAATCTTTTAAAATTGTTATACAAATTCTACATTAATACCAAAGCAAAGAAAATAGTTTCCAGACCAGAGTCCCCCCTTAAGTGGTAATGTTTATAAATGTCTATGTTAAAGGGGAAAAACAAAAATTGAATATTAATGCCCTTTTATGTGTCTATTTCAGAGTTTTGTGCACAGGATCAAAGGACAGACGCACACGTGTGATTGCAACACAGAGGTTGAAGAATCTCAATGTGTATGATCTTGGAGGTCTTCGTGATACTGTCGTTGGTGCCTTCTTTGCATACAACTCCTTGGATGTATCCTTTATTTATGTGTTCATTAATATCAATAATTATGGGACCATACTTGTATTTTATCATTAAGCCTACAGTAGAAGAAGAAACGGTAGCCCTAACCTACACCGTGATGGTACCATAGACAAAGTAAGGGTCTAATTTCAACAGGGGTTCAATGTCAGTCATTCTTGTCATAGATCAATTATATGTCACAATAAGAATGATAAAATTAGCCAAGAACGAACAAGAAAAAAGAAGAAGATTTAACCATACAGCATGGTTGGTTGGTTATTCCATGCCCTGACAACTTACGGTCGACAAGCTCGGACACAAATTCTAGGAAATAAGTCCACAAGCATCTTGTGACCTTGCATTCCAGTATTGTTGTATAAAGACTGCTCAAGTGGTTACGCCCAAATTTGGGGTGTAAAGAATAAACCACTTTTACCTGCCACGCATGTCGTAAGAGGCGACTAAGGAGGTTTGGCTGAAATCGGATGCATATGTCCTAAACGTGTGAAATATATGCGTTTAGGGGCCAACCAAACCAATGTGCAACGTATACACGTTCTTGGCAAGGAGCAAACATATCACAAAGAGTGATTAAAATTGGTCGTAAAGAACGAACGCGAAAAAGGAGTTGTATAAAGACAAATTAATTTTAAAACACAACAGCATGCCAAAACAAGGTTATATTATATTACACATTAACTGATTGTCTTCCATAAGCCACTGCGAACGTCACTGTTTATTTGTTTTAGATCTATCTTAAAGAAAATTCATTTACCTACAAAATGGTATATTACTCATAAAAATCTGTTAATAATTAAGAAAACTGCAGCTGAATTTGTACATACACCTGCAATGAGGAATTAGGATCTAAATTTCATTCACCCAAACCTGCTTTCTTCTTCTTCTTTGCTTCGTTCTTTACGACCAATTTTAATCACTCTTTGTGATATGTTTGTTCTTTGCCAAGAACGTGTATACGTTGCACATTGGTTTGGTAGGCCCCTAAACGCATATATTTCTACATGTTTAGGACATGTGCATCCAATTTCAGCCAAACCTCCTTAGTTGCCTCTTACGACATGCTTGGCAGGTAACAGTGGTTCTATTCTTTACACCCCAAATTTGAGCCCGGTAACCACTCGGGCGAAACCTGCTTTCAATTCAGTAGCTAATCAGTGAAGTTTAACACTAAGGAATATCAGTATTATTAATATTATTTATCAATATATAACCATGGGCTCATGTAACAGTATGGATGTTTGTGAATCCTATACTGTACATTTAAACATGTAGTGTTTACTATCCTAAGCACTTAGAACCTGTAAACATGTGGTATCAGATTATCATATACGTAAGTTTCTTTATTCTTAAGATTCTATTCTTTGCATCTAAAAGGTTATCAATATACTTGCATCTCTAATTATTCGTTCAAGTTACAAACATACACGTTTTGGATTCACTACTGCAGCCATTTTAAATCCGACCAATTAACTTGAAGCGACCAGTTAACTTGAAGCTTGAGTTAATTGACGAAGTAGAACTGGATCATCCTCTCTCACTAAACCAAAGTCTAATGATTGACAGATTGACAACTGACCTACATGGTAACTATTGCTCTGAACAGTGTGAGTCAGGTTGAGTGATGATTAAATGCGACAAACTCACACGTTCTCAAGGAACGACTGTAGAACCAAAGTCTAATGAAAGACTGTCAACCTAAGATAGACCTTCTGCCACATGGTTGATGGCTACTGGTCTGCAGCAATTAACACAAGCTGAGGCTTGGCGGAACTTGAAGCGAAATTATCTGTCGCCATGTGATGACAACCAGCTCTCTGACACGTTATATCCACGCTGAGTAATATAATAAATATGAGGAGGTGGACACTCTGGTATATATCAAACCTAACAAACTCAGCTTTACTTGATCTAACACTTCATTAATTTCTTATAATATGTTCCTACTACCTGTATCACTTTCCTGCCTGTGCGAATCTTCCGTGCTTATGTTGTGTTCCGGGGTTCTCTATCCCTTTCAAGTCTTGGGTTCTATGTCCTTCTCTTGTGATCTTCCATGTGTTGACTGAGTCCCACCTTATATAGCACCCTCATCCGGATATTGGATTGCCCAATCACCAGCCTGCTGACCCATCTGGTCGTAAATTACATTATGTATTTGTTGTTTCTTGATGAAGTTCAGTACTGATGTTGTACCCACTTTTTTATCCTGATGTCTTCATTTCTCAACCGGTCTCTTCTTGTTACCCCCAGATTCTGCGTAGACACTTCATCTCTGTTGTGACAAGTTTTCTTCTATCTTTTGGTGTCAGCGTCCAGGTTTGGCACTGATAGCATAATGTGGGGAGAAAGATTGTGTTGAACATTGCTCTTTTTGTGTTCATGGCGACATGTTTGCATTTTAAAATTAGCATCATCTGTCCTATCATTTGCTTTGTTGTATCTTTAATATTGTTATAATAATGAAAACAAAAGCAATGTAACAGTGAACCTTAACATGTGCTCTCAGATTTACTGTGTGGCACGTGATGGTTATGTCTTTGTGTGGCAGTGTGATACACCCCTTAGTGAACTTGAACCATGGGAAGACGAGAAGAAAGAAGAAGAGGAGGAGGACAATGAGTCACCTAAGAAGAAGACAATTAAGAGACGACAAGAACTAGGTGAAACTTCTGTGATTTCATCATCACAGTTATTACCAGCACTTCTATAAAAGTAAATGGTGAAGATAAGAAGAGTTATTACCAGCACTTCTATAAAGAAGTAAATGGTGGAAGATAAGAAGTTATTACCAGCACTTCTATAAAGAAGTAAATGGTGGAAGATAAGAAAGTTATTACAGCACTTCTATAAAGAAGTAAATGGTGAAGATAAGAAGAAGTTATTACCAGCACTTCTATAAAGAAGTAAATGGTGGAAGATAAGAAGAAGTTATTACCAGACTTCTATAAAGAAGTAAATGGTGGAAGATAAGTTATTACAGCACTTCTATAAAGTAAATGGTGGAAGATAAGAAAAGTTATTACCAGCACTTCTATAAAGAAGTAAATGGTGAAGATAAGAAGAAGTTATTACCAGCACTTCTATAAAGAAGTAAATGGTGGAAGATAAGAAAAGTTATTACCAGAGATAGTACTGTATAGTTTATATTAGAATACACCCATGTGGTGCCAGGGCCTGCAGGGGAAGCAAAGAATAGTGCCACTGTGACCTACAAGGCATGTCGTTAGAGGCGACTGATGTAGGCCCTAGAGAAGCTACCCTAGTAAATAAAAAGCGTAGCAGAAATCAAATGTGCTGGTCTACTTGTAGGTGCATAAGTGGCACAGCGTACAATCGCTCTTAGACTCAGATCATATACAAATCACACAGAGAGTGATTAACAAGTGGTCGATATGGAGCGTTTGAAGCAGAAGTTAGTATGCGAAACAGACCATATAAGAGTTTTAAGGCCGAAGGATTGACTTCGTTGCACCAGGTTTTACCCCATATGGCTCGGTCCTTCTCCGCAGAAATGGCACACCACCTGCCGAGAGTATTGCATAAAGCACGAACTCCGTAGCTCCAGCAACAATCCTAGGGGTCTGGAAAATATTACACCAGTGAACAGGACTAGTGCGGTCCGGATTCGAACCCACGACCTTCGACTCACAAGGCAAAGGCGTAGCCACAGAGAAACTGACAATATCTAAGAACCAATGGATACAGCTGACATTCTGAATGCTCTTATAGAGTGGCCGCAAAGAGGATTTTCAGTTAAACCAACCAACATCAACTGATAGATTGCAAGAGCTTGGATTGAAGATTGGAGAGCCAGAAAAAAATAGCACAGTAGGTATATAAGTAGGCTCATCAATCGTCAAACTGATATGGTCAGTTGCTGGACGCTGTTAGAGATATTGCAAAGATTGGAACACCTATCGACAAGTCTGGAGTGCAATGAAGATATCGGAAACTGGCTTATGTTAGTAGTGATTAATTAACCAATACGCCTGAGTGGTTACCGGGGCCCAAATTTGTGGTGTAAAGAATAGAACCACTGTTACCTGCCATGCATGTCGTAAGAGGCGACTAAGGAGGTTTGGCTGAAATCGGATGCATGTGTCCTAAACGTGTAGAAGTCTATGCGTTTAGGGGCCTACAAACCAATGTGCAACGTATACACGTTCTTGGTAAAGATCAAACATATCACGAGTGATTAAAATTGGTGGTAAAGAACAAATGCAAAGAAGAAGAATTAGCCAATGAAACTGTTATACAGACTTACTCTGCGGCATTGCCAAATAGATATTAATATTTCCTTTTATTTTGAATCAACAGAGGAAAAATTAGAGACAAGAATCCTGTACAAATCTGGTGGAAAGTAAGTATCGTTTGGTGACTGCACAATTTTTTTTTTTTTTCGCAGCTATGTATAACCATTGTCACGCAACATTCAGGCAAGACTTACTCGACTTCAGATGTATTTGTAGTTTAGATCCCCAAGTAAAAGATCATGGTACAACATCTGTAATACAACAGTGTTCTGTGTGCACGTCTAGAATTATTTGGTGGTCAACTTGGACCCGAACCTGGAATTTTTACTGCATATGGTCACTAGCACAGAGTATTATCAAGTTGGCTATTCGTGATCCCACTTCCCAATGTTTCTTCCCTTCTCTTGTACGTCCGCTGTTAATTCTGCGAAAAGTCATGATGCCTGGTATTGCGCTTCTGACTGATATTTACGTGACCTAAATTACCCTTTTACAGGCATCCCTCAACCATACAGACTTCAGAGGTACTAGAAGCTTAGATCCTCCAAGTGTGATCACTGCAGGACACCTGTTGTCCGCGTACCATTGGTACTTTTACGGCCAGAGTTAATTAGTGAAGTGCGACTTCTCTTTCGGATTTCCTGCCTTTGGTGAGGTCGTTCCGTACGCATCTTATGATAAACACTCTTTAATGATATTTTAGTGCCATAATTTGACTTCCTAATGTTACAGTGAAGATATCAGAAGATAGCTAACATTGTTTCGTCTTCAAACACTCCACATCGACCACTTGTTAACTGCTCAATGTGATCTTAGCATAAGACAATTTCGCCAGTTATGCACCTACAATTAGGCCAGCACATCCGATATCTGTGATGATTTTTATTTACTTGGCTAGCTTCCCTAGGTCCCTACCTTGTTGCCTCTTACGACATGCTTTGTATGTCATAGTGCCACTATTATTTGCTCCCATTGCAAGCCCGGCAACACACAGTTGTCTAACATTGTTTGATCTGGATGTTTCTTTAGTCATGCTGCCTACCAATTGTAATGTTTTCTTTAGTCATGCTGCCTACTAATTGTAATGGGTAGCAGGACTGCTGAAGATGTGTGTGTCCCTGCTTTACTCATACTGGAAAAGTTAAACATAAGCTTCTAGCCTGTATGCCCTGGAGCTTAGGAAGCAACAAATGCACACTATTCTTCTATATTCTTGGCAATCCTCTGTATTATGTTCCAGCTATGACTCATTTCTTTCAGCTCTAGTTTTACATAGCTCTTAAGTAACAAAGGAATCAAATAATCACTTTCCAGGAAAAGAAACGCTCATCAAGGCCATTAGAAAAAAAGACCAGCAAAGAGATAATTACCACTGTCTAGATAGAGCAAGGCAGGTAATATTGTTTCGACTCAGAACTGGACACAACAGACTAAACAGATACTTACACAAAGACTAGTTCCATCACCCACATGTGCTTGTGGACAGACAGTCGAACACATCCTACAAGATTGTCACCTGATGAATTAACTGCGGAAAGAACACTGGCCAACAGAGACAGACATCAACACAACGCTGATTGGAAGCCTTGATGAACTAACAAAGACAACAACATACATCCAGAGAACCATAATCATTGTGTAGACATTGAATATCAGTGAACTAGAAGAAAACATAGCTCTTGATAATGATTTCACTGACTTGCAGGCTCAATCTTGGAAGTATCCAGATTTGCAGACAGACATCCCCAGTGGTTACGGGCCCAAATTTGGAGTGTAAGAATAGAACCACTGTTACCTGCCACGCATGTCGTAGGAAGCGACTAAGGAGGTTTGGCTGAAATCGGATGCACATGTCCTAAACATTGTCTATGCGTTTAGGGGCCTACCAAACCAATGTGCAACGTATACAGGTTCTTGGCCAAGATCAAACATATCACAAAGAGTGATTAAAATTGGTCGTAAGAACAAACGCAAAGAAGAAGAAGAGAGAGCAGACAGCGTGGATCACCCACACAATGTTGCGTAGCTCTTGATAATGATTTCATTGACTTGCAGGCTCAATATTGGAAGCATCCAGATTTGCAGACAGACGTGGATCACCCACACAATCTTGATAATGATTTATTTTTTAGATCCAGAAACGCACTTTCGTTCGATGCCGAACACCATAAATCTGGAGATCCTGTGGCTTTTCTACCAGCCCGCGGAATTGAACCGCACTCACAGGGAGCTTGTCGTCGTCCAACGCCTACTGAACACACTGTGCAGGCGGGCTGATAATTATATTACTGACCTGCATACTAAATATTGAAAACATATAGATCTGCAGATAGACATGAATCACCACATGTTGACATGCTCTTGATGATGATTTTCTCATGTTCATGCTTTAAATATATATCGTAATGCATTTGTTTCAGATTCAGCTACAGAGATGCCAGGAAAGATTCAGGATATGCAGAATTGACATGTGCTGCATTTCACAAGTCTTCACATCTGTTGGTTTCTGGTTTTTCTGATGGCACATTTTTCCTTCATGAGATGCCAGAGTTCAACATGATTCATTCTTTGAGGTAGGTTTTCTCATTTTCATGAAGTCTATCTTAGTTAGTTAAGAATTTTTCTGTTATCCACATACTATGGATTTAAGCCTAGACAGGGTGCCTAATATGGCACAGCTGACTGATAAGAAAACAAAGATCAGAATACTAAGAATGCATATTCCCAGTGGCAACGTATGGGTGTGAAGCATGGACATTTAATAAAGCAGTAGAAAAATAATAAGTGAATAAGTGTTACAGAAGAGTCCTTTGTATATCTTGGACAGAAAAGAGAACAAATAGATCTATCCAGAAAGAACTCAAAATCAAAGAAAACTGGCTGATGCTACAAATAAGAAAGAGAAAATTGAGATATTTTGGACACATATAAAAAGACATGAAGGGCTGGAGAAGACCATCATGGAAGGAGGCATACCGTGAAGAAGAAGAAGAGGAAGACCACGGAGAAGATGGATTCAGGATGTAACTGATGGTTTGAACATGCGGCTGTAGAGCAGGACATCTGGCCTATGAGAGAGAAATTCGAGGACTGTTGGGGTGCAAAGTTCGGCTCAGGACAAACTATTTGATGATGACTGATTTTTTAATGAAAGTTTCTTCTTTTATCTAACCTTCTTCTGCATTCACCCCTATAAGTTCAGTGTAGCCATGGTGCCTGTGTGGTGTTTTGACTGATTTTGCTGGTAACCTGCTTACCGTTTATTTTTTCCTGCCATACAGGCGGCTTCTCCGACTTCAGATGTTTTCTGTAATCTAATTCTTATTCTGCGATCATCTTTTGCTATGTGACTACTCCAGCATGTGTCATAAACAGTGTGATGCGCTTGAGGTCTTCACGGTCTCCATAGTTTGTTTTGCTACGTTGTTTATTGTGCCATATTTCCGTTCTGAATTGCTCAGGCTGGGGTAGTCTTGTAGGATGTGCTCTTGGGACTGCTTTGGTGCTCCACAGGTGCAGACAGCCGAATCCCTGAGACCCATTCTATGGAAGTGTCCTGAGACTGCAGTGTCCGTTCTAAGTCTGAAGACTGGTCTGTGCTTTTCATTTAGTGTATTTATACTGTCGTGCTCTGGGTTGTATCCTCCATTTGTTTTTTCCACATCATTTTTCTGGATTGTTTGAGTGAGTCTTTACTTCTTGTAAAACTTTGTTGGGTGGTGTCTAATCTAATAAATTGTTGTTGCCTCACAGCGTCGGGATAAAAAAAGATTTATAGAAACAGGTTTTTGTGTGTTTCTTGTTCTTCACCCTTGGCCCTAGGGAAACATAGGTCCGAACCAAGAGCTTCCAAGTCCGCCTATCCAAGGCCATCCTTTCCAGATCTCTCCACTCTCTCCTAATTTTCTTGCATTCCATCGTTTTGTCTGCACTTCATAAATAATACTTTCACTGCCTGTTATTTCTGCTGAAGTCTACTAGTGTGAGGCTAGCTTTCTTATCATTCAGTGCTCCTCGCCATTCAGTGCTCCTGCCATTCAGTGCTCCTCACCACTCAGTGCCCTCACCACTCAGTGCTCCTCGCTCAGTGCTCCTGCCACTCAGTGCTCCTCGCCAGTCAGTGCTCTCGCCAGTCAGTGCTCCTCACCGCCCAGTGCTCCTCACCACCCAGTGCTCCTCACCACCCAGTGCTCCTCGCTGCTCAGTGCTCCTCACCACCAGGGAAGCCACACTCCAACTTCTGAGGTACCTGTAATTTAGATCCTCAAGTAAAGTTTCAGGAAACCAACCTGAAGTTGAACCGCATACCACATGCAGGACAAAATTTTGTTTTGAAGCGAGTTGGCCTCAAACCTTGGAATTATCACATGGCTACTGGCGAAGGAAGTTTGCTACTTGCAATCAACTTTGCTACCTGCACCCAAAAACCAGATCTTCCATTATAGGGAATGCTAACCCGAAACAAATGCTTGCACAAAACGGATGCACCAGGCCGTAAGGCGCATAACATGGTGCAACGACCCTCACAATGAGGAATGGGATAAAGGATTCTACGGTTGCCAATCTGCCTCGGAGATTTAGCCACGCAGTAAGAATGTCAGAACTACCATCACTAGGGTGGCCAAAACTTACTGCGGAAAGAGGTCAGCACAAACGGGGAAGCAGAAATCATAGAAATTATATCCTACAGAACTGCCCCCAGTATGCAAACTTGAGAAGAAATAGGTGGCCCACTTACACTAGCGTCCAAGACAAACTTTATTGCGTGGCTGATAATCTGAGGCTGATGGCTGCCTTTATTAAAGAATCCGAAATCCCAATCTAGTGAGAACAAAGAAGAAGAAGATCTTCCATTAGTCTTTTCTTCCAACCAATGTGTACAAAGGGCACAGAGAAATTCGCCAAACCAACGCAGCTGTAAATGACTGTTATGGGGCAAGGTCATGTAACCGCCCGAGTGGTTACCGGGCCCAAATTTGGGGTGTAAAGAATAGAACCACTGTTACCTGCCACACATGTCGTAAGAGGCGACTAAGGACGTTTGGCTGAAATCGGATGCATGTTCCCTAAGCGTGTAGAAGTCTATGCGCTTAGGGGCCTACCAAACCAATGTACAACGTACACAGTTTTTGGCAAAGATCAAACATATCACAAAGAGTGATTAAAATTGGTCGTAAAGAACGAACGCAAAGAAGAAGAAGGTCATGTAACAGTCTCATCTCAGTCTGACTCCATATGTTATATGTTTAGGAGATGACCCCACAGACAAGGACACATTGTCTGCTTGTGTCTATATGTTTACTTAACAGTCTCAGTCTGTGTCTATATGATATATGTTTGGGAGATAATTTAGTTGTCGGATCATCATCACTGCACATCGAACCAATTAGTTCATAAGTTATGTTATGCCATCGATGTCATCCCAAAGTACATTTGCTCACTGTACCCATGAGAAGCTAATTAGTATATCTTATCTCTCTACCACGAAGACGACACTGTATGACATGTCCAAACTTAATGCCTAATTCTCGAACTCGTTCCAGTGTGTGAGACTCGCTTGTGTCACATAAATGAGAGCGCACGCATTGATGATGTCAGCTCTGTCGATGCTTCTGACCGCTTGAGTTGGGGCGTTGTTTGCAAGAAAGTCAGCAGCACATAGTTCACAAGTGCTCCGATCTCCTCAGTATGTCTCTCAGCATGTGGCATCTTCGCCCGAGTGGTTACCGGGACCCAAATTTGGGGTGTAAAGAATAGAACCACTGTTACCTGCCATGCATGTCGTAAGAGGCAACTAAGGAGGTTTGGCTGAAATTGGATGCATGTGTCCTAAACGTGTAGAAGTCTATGCGCTTAGGGACCTACCGGGGGACTGCCTAGAGTAGTTGATAGTAGCTCGGCCTGCTAGCTGTGAGACGCCTCATAGCTCGGGTTCGAACCTACTGTCCGGCATTTGTTCGAGTCCCTGGTCTTACTCAGGACGATAACGTGAGTACCTCTGAAGTCGGAGAAAATCTGCCTGTATGGCGAGGGAATACTAATTACGAGTACATTGAGCACACGCTGCCAGTGTAAAGTAATTTACAATGTGCACGCTGCTGCCATTGTAAGAAATTGGAAAACGGATTTTCACGCAAAAATCAGTTTCAGAGATGAAACTTCGCCTGAGTTGAAAGCGGACGAAAGAAAAGAAAAAAGAAAAAAAAAAAGGGGGCCTACCAAACCAATGTGCAACGATACACGTTCTTGGCAAAGATCAAACATATCACAAAGAGTGATTAAAATTGGTCGTAAAGAACGAACGCAAAGGAGAAGAAGAAGAAGAGGCATGTGGCAACTAACCTACCTTTGTTGGTTTCAATTCTTCTTTGACTTCCAGTATAGTACTCTTGTCTAGCTACACCACAGTTGACTTGGTATTCGTGTAGTCTTGTTAGGGTTGTAGATTCACCACTATTATTTGAATCATTTAGACATCCCACCAGTGTAGTGCCGAGGCCCTCAAGGGAAGCAAAGAATAGTAATACTGCAACCTACAAGGCATGTCGTAAGAGGCGACTGATGTAGGACCTAGGTAAGTTACCCAAGTAAATAAGAAGTATTGCAGACATCGAATGTACTTGCCAACTTGTAGGCGCATAACTGGCACAACGTACAATTGATCTTAGGCTCAGATCACATACAAATCACACAGTGATTAACAAGTGATCGATATGAAGCGTTCGAAGAAGAACTTACACATCCTCTCTCCCGTAGGGAATTTATAATATCAGCCTGGTACAATATTTGGGAGAGTATGAAACTAATCAATATTATATCATCATCAGGTGCCGGCTGGCGTAGGCGATCATGGATCTCCACAAATCTCTGTCGTTGGTGTTTGCTATCAACTCAGATCTTGACGCTCTACCGTGCCATGAAGTCAGGCTATCCAAAATTTTCTCTCTCTGTCTTCCCCTGCTCGTCTACCCCGATTTTACCAGTTGTCACAATGTGTTCTAAACCTCCCTCCTCATCACATGCCCGAAAATGATGACTGCCTCTTTCTTATATTGATGATAAGCTTTCTCTGTGTCTTGATCTCATTCAACACCTCAACATTAGTTATTTTAGCAATCAACAGGATTCTCATCATTCTTCTATATTATATCGCTGCTCTCAAACTGCAGTGAAGATAGAAAAACGCCAGAGTGGTTACCGGGGCCCAAATTGGGATCTAAAGAATAGAACCACTGTTACCTGCCATGCATGTTGTAAGAGGTGACTAAGGAGGTGGGGCATGGGACTAGCCACCACACCCCATAAGAAAACACCAGAAACCACAACCAGGAAAATTCATAGCTCGCCATCCGAGGAAGAAGAAGGACCCTGCAAGGAGGAGAACTGGAAAAGATGTCCTTGGGTAGGTGGGCGTGGAAGGCCTTGGTTGCGGATATATGCCTCCTGGGGCAAAGGGTGTAGAAGAAGCTCTCAAACTTAGGTTTGTTTTCATTCATTTTTATCACCTTCTTCTTCTCCTGACTTAAGCATTTCAGAACAGAGTGTGGACTCTGTAGCCATCAACAATACAGGGATTGGATCGCCTGGCTTGTGGCAAGTTGGGTCAGCTGCTGGTATGGGGGTGGCAGTCAGAGTCTTACATACTGAAGCAACAAGGTCATTTCAATGACATGACCTAGGTCACATACTCTCCTGATGGCCAGAATATTGTTACAGGAGGAGGGGATGGGAAGGTAATAATGCAGTTATTGTTTTGAGTCACTTCACTTTCAACCACAGATTGTACTTTTAGTTATATAAGGGCATATTAATATGTTTATCCTCAGCTTGATGGATGGCTCGGGTTCAATTCCAAAGTGGGTGTGGAATATTTTTCCGCCTGTGTGGTGCTGGGGCCCGCAAGGAAGCAAAGAATAGTACCACTGCAACCTACAAGGCATGTTGTAAGAGGCGACTGATGTAGGGGTCTTCTTCTTTGCATTCGTTCTTTACAATCAATTTTAATCACTCTTTGTGATATATTTGATCTTTGCCAAGAACGTGTATACGTTGCACATTGGTTTGGTAGGCCCCAAACGCATAAACTTCTACACGCTTAGGACATGTGCATCCGATTTCAGCCAAACCTCCTTAATCGCCTCTTACGACATGCATGGCAGGTAACAGTGGTTCTATTCTTTACACCCCAAGTTTGGGCCCTGGTAACCACTCAGGCGATGTAGGGTCTAGGAAGCTACTCTAGTAAATAAAAGCATAGCATAAATCAGATGGGCTGGCCTACTTGTAGGCGTATAACTGGAACATCATAAAATCGCTCTTAGGCTCAGATCACATTGAAATCACACAGTGGTTAACAAGTGGTCAATATGGAGCTTTCGAAGAAGAAAGTGTAGTACGTGGCCATCACACGCTCTTTCTCCGAATCATGTGTGACAGTGCTAATGAAAATCGTGTCATATCCATTATAAGACTTAGCCATCAACCACAGTAAATGAGTCATTGATTTTCTAGTCACCACTTATACATTCAGTAGTTTGTCATTGCTTTCTGTATGGTGACTTTAGTAAATAAAGCATCGCAGAAACCGGATGTGCTGGCCTACTTGTAGGCGCATAACTGGCACAACTTACAATCGCTCTTAGGCTCAGATCACATATAGATCACAAAGAGGGGTTTAACAACTGGCTGATGTGGAGCATAAGAAGAAGAAGCCATCAACCAGTAAACGAGTCGTAGATTTTCTAATCACCACTTATACATTCAGTAATTTGTCATTGCTTTCTGAATGGTGAGGTCTATTTTTACCGTTCTTTTCCACTAGAACGAATTTGCTTCCAAACTGCCGACCACGGAGTTTGAAACAGGTACGCTTATGTTATGATCGGGCCACATGTCCAAGTGTTCGTAGCGCGTTGGACTACGGGTGACAAGCTCCTGTAAATGCGGGTTCAATTCCGCGGCTGGCAGAAAAGCCACAGGCTCACCAGATTTGCGGTGTTCGTGGCACTGAACCGAAGGGTTACGATGTCCATGGCACCAAGCCGAAGAGCTGAAAAATGCTCAAGTGCTTCTGGATCGGTAAAAAAAAAAGTTATGATTGAGTTTACTACCACTTAATCTACAGACCCCACAACAATGCTAATAGCCACCATTATTAGGGTAATTAATTTTGAAATTTGGAAACAATGTACATAGGTACAATTGTATTTTTATTCGCCAGGTCAAAGTGTGGAATTCCATGACAGGTTTTTGTTTTGTGACCTTCAGTGAGCATGCGGGAGAGATCACTGGGGTAAAGGTCACACAAAATGGAAAAAGTGTAATGTCCAGTTCACTTGATGGAACTGTTAGAGCTTTTGATCTTACCAGGTGAGTGTAGGTCTTTAGATTTTACCGGGTGAGTGTAGGGCCTTTGATCTTATCAAGTGAGTGTAGATCTTTTGTGATCTTACCAGGTGAGTGTAGGTCTTTTTTTTTAATCATACCAGGTGAGTGTAGGGCCTTTGATCTTATCAAGTGAGTGTAGATCTCTTGTGATCTTACCAGGTGAGTGTAGGTCTTTTTTTTATCATACCAGGTGAGTGTAGGAGGATCAGTTTTGTTTAGTGTACAAAGATTTCTTAGATCAGGGTAACATGAAGCCAAGAGGGAACTTTTTTGTTTTTTCTCCATTTCTCTAATCCTGTTTTTCCTCACAGCATCAGGATAAGAAGAGATTTCTAGAACATGCTTCTGTGTGCACTTCATAAACAGTGTTATTCGTAGTCTCTGAGGTCCACTCTTTGTTTCGGACAGCCTTTTGCTTTGTATCCACTGTATCGGATCACTGCCGTGGTGAATTGAGCTTAAAGATAACGCCAGGTTTTGTCAGTTACCTTTCTCTGTCTCTGGCTTGTAGCGACGTTGACTTTTAGAACAGCAACAAATGCACACCATTTCTCTCAGTCCCTCTGTATTCTGTTCCAGGCGTAATTTTTTTCAGTTTCTTTTTCTGCTGTTCTCTTTGTCGTTTTGTGTATTCCACATTTACGTTTATCCTCTGGTGCATCTCAGTGCAGTTTTCAGGACATAGTCTCCATGCATCACATGTCCGATCTCTCCCCAGCATTTTTGCAAATTATAAGAAACATAAGTGGGCTCTTCCAATGGGTATCACAAATAATAAGAAATATCGCCCATGTGGTGCCGGGACCCGCAAGAGAAGCAAAGAATAGTACCACTGCAACCTACAATGCATGTCACAAGAGGCAACTGATATAGGCTGTAGGGATGCTACCCTAGTATATAAAAAGCAGCGCAAAAATCGGATGTGCTGTCTTACTTGTAGGCGCATAACTGGCACAACATACAATCGCTCTTAGGATCAGATCACATACAATTGACAAGTGGTAGATATGGAGCGTTCGAAGAAGAAGATATAAGAAATATAAGTGTGCTCTACCAATGGGTATCATAAACTTTGAGACATGTTAAGTGTTTTCTTCCATCAGGTATCACAATTGTAAGACAAAGAAGTGTGTTCTTTCAACAGGTACCGTAACTACAAGACATTGACTTCCCCAAAACCTGATCAGTTTTCTTGCCTGGCTGTAGATGGCGCTGGTGAGATTGTGTGTGCAGGTGGTAGCAATGAATTCATGATCTATGTCTGGACAATGAAGACTGGACGTTTGCTGCAGGTGACTATTTACATACTATTGATATCATTTATCTAGACTTTCTGGGTTAGTTCTCAGCTTTACAGAAAACCAACCTCCCATTGAGACCATTACCGTGTTCTGTTATTCTATTGATGTCATGGCACATTAGACATTTCCGTGAGTGCTCCGTCTTTCGCTGCAGCAGCCTTCCCAAAGTCCACTTGTTCACCGCACCCATGGGAAGTTGATTAGAAGTTGATTTCAATGTAGTGGTGATTCTCAAATGATACATTTGCCTAGTTTGACGGGAACTTATGTTCCTAGCAGGGTCACCGTGGCTGGACAGGTCTCTAGATATTGCCAGACTAAATATTGCTTCCTGGTGCTTCAGGTTGGGGGTTTGGTGTAAGACTAACAATCCCATCCTGTATAACTCTTTACGTTATATAAAACTACCACACTCATAATTTGGACCATTCCAAATCTGCACTACGTGATTACCAAGATGATCTGTTTCATCTGGGGGTGATTATCACAGAATTTGGGCCTTCTCAAAGTTAGAAGCTAAAAATAGGATAGGTTGTGACCAGGTCAGTTTGAGACACAGCCAACTCTAGATAACTAGACCAGACAACTGACTGGGGAATCCTTGACCTAGATCAGAGCGGGTCCTGGAATCTATATATGTTTGATAGAGCACTGCAAGATTTTTTTGCAATTTTACTCAATTCTGTCGCCCGAGTGATTACCGGGGCCCAAATTTGGTGTGTAAAGAATAGAACCACTGTTACCTGCCATGCATGTCGTAAGAGGCACTAAGGAGGTTTGGCTGAAATCGGATGCATGTGTCCTAAACGTGTAGAAGTCTATGCGTTTAGGGGCCCACCAAACCAATGTGCAACGTATCACGTTCTTGGCAAAGATCAAACATATCACAAAGAGTGATTAAAATTGGTCGTAAAGAACGAACGCAAAGAAGAAGACTCAATTCTGTGAGTCTATGGTTATTGATTAGTGAAAAATATTCATAATTTTCATATTCCTTATTGTTAAACTGAACTTGTTGGATAATATAACTCCGATTTAGCATTCTGTGTTGTTTTAAAATGAATTCGCATATATTTGAATGAATATACAACAATACTGGAATGCAAGGTCATGTGGTGTAGTTGTGTTCTGTTTTCCCATAACTCTTACCTGAGTCAGAAGGCCCATAAGTTTATAGTTGACTCTGATTTGAGATTAAGTCACATGTTTATTAACTAAATAAAGGGAATCCCTTCCACAAGATTGTCAAATGTGGTGCTGTAACAACACAAGAGGATTTAGCATTGCTGAGAATCGTCGTAGTCGAGGTGTAGAGAAAGCAAGCTGCGCAAAAAGACAAAACACACACAACACCCACATGTCTTCGAACGCTCCATATCGACCACTTGTTAACCACTCTGTGTGATCTGAGCCTAAGAGTGATTGTACGTTGTGCCAGTTATGCGCCTACAAGTAAGCCAGCACATTTGATTTCTGCGCTGTTTTTTATTTACTATGGTAGCATCCCTTGGTCCTACATCAGTCGCCTTTTACGACATGCCTTGTAGGTTGCAGTGGTACTATTCTTCGCTTCCTTGCGGGCCCGGCAACACATGAGCGTGCCCACATGTCTAACCTTGATCATGTATGCCCCACCTGTGGTAGAGGATTGTGTTTGAGGATTGAACTTTACAGTCACCTTCGTACACGCTAGAGAGGTGCAGCAGTGCACGTCTGAGACTGTTATCATCATCGCTTACGATGGATGGCTATTAACTAAATATAGTTCATAGCTGAACCACATGGAGATACAGGGTGTTCAAGATAATTGTGCCCCATTGACAATTCGAATGTTGCCAGGTACAAATTGAGTTGTGTTTATTTACTATTTAAACCGGTTCTGACTAGCTTGTCCTATGTCACATTTGTTCATCGCCCCTTCCCGCAGTACAATTACACACTGTCACACAACCTTGACCTATACTACATCATAACTGAACCTTCTCATTTCCATACATATATGCCAGATTAGCTCCATTCACGGACTGCTTTAAAGTTGAACACCCTGTATAAGTGAAGTAGGTGGTTAACTTTGTTGATGGGGGACTGCCTAGAGTAGTTGATAGTAGCTCGGCCTGCTAGCTGTGAGACGCCTCATAGCTCGGGTTCGAACCTACTGTCCGGCATTTGTTCGAGTCCCCTGGTCTTACTCAGGACGATAACGTGAGTACCTCTGAAGTCGGAGAAAATCTGCCTGTATGGCGAGGAATACTAATTACGAGTACATTGAGCACACGGCTGCCAGTGTAAAGTAATTTACAATGTGCACGCTGCTGCCATTGTAAGAAATTGGAAAAACAGATTTTCACGCAAAATCAGTTTCAGAGATGAAACTTCGTCTGAGTTGAAAGCGGACGAAAGAAAAAAAGAAAGAAAAAAGAAAAAGAAAAAAAAACTTTGTTGATGAAGGGTGGTAGAACTGCTTGATCTAAGTACATATAGTGCACTTCGAGGTATGGTGGGGTCTCTACTATACCCTCTCCTTTACTTTACTGATATGATTGATTCAGTGCTGTACATCTACCTGTGGCTATCCACTACATAAGGACAATGATTTTGTTGAAAACATGTTCCAAACTATGTCAACGGAGATATGGGTTGTATCTGAGTGACATATTTGATTGATTGATTGATATGACTTGGTTGGAGCGCCACCTTTGGGGCGATGGATAGAAGAAGAAGAAAATTGATTTCCATTACTGACTAATGTTTGACATTTTGTGCATCTTCTACTCAGACATTAGCTGGTCATGAAGGCCCCATCAGTGCCCTAGATTTCAGCCCATCAGATGGTGTTTTGGCAGCGCTTTTGGGACAAGACTGTCAAGTTGTGGGAAATTTATGAACATTCTGGTGTGAGGGAAACTATTCATCTTAACTCTGACGGTAAGATTAGGTCTATAAATATCCTTTTTATATTGTAGTTGACACATAAGACATTCACAAGTGATTCTCCAGGATCTGTAGATCTGTCTTTATATTCATGGTATCCCCTATCAAACATTCAACAACTGGTGTCTGCTCAGATTAGAGGAACTGAGATGGTATCATCGCCCGCGTGCCCAGCGTGTTCGTAGCGCGTTGGACTACAGGTGACAAGTCCTCTGTAAGTGCGGGTTCAACTCCGCGGACTGGCAGAAAAGCTACAGGTTCCCCAGATGTACGGTGTTCGTGGCACCGAACCGAAGGGTTACGATGTCCATGACACGAGCCAAGAGCTTTCAGCTCAAGTGCTTCTGGATCGGAAAAAAAAAAAAAAGAGTATCATCATCAAATAGCTTGTCCTGAGCAGAACTTTGCCACCCCAACAGTCTGTCGGAATTTATCTCTCTCATGCGCCAGATGTCCCACCTCTGCAGCCGTCATGCTCAAACATTCAGCTACATCCTGAATCCATCTTCTCCGTGGTCTTCCTCTTCTTTGCCATGATGTTTCTTTCCATAAAGGTCTTCTCCAAACTTTTGTGTATCTCTATATGTCTAACACACCTCAATTCTCTCATTCTTATTTGCAGCATCAGCCAGTTTTCATTGATTTTGAGTTTGTTCTGTCCACAAGATACGGAGGGCTCTTCTGTAACACTTATATCCAAAAGCACATATGTTTTTTCATTGCCTTATTAAATGCTCATGATTTACACTCATACATTGCCACTAGGAATATGCATGCTCTTAGTATTCTGATCTTTGTTTTCTTATCAGTTTCATTTCATTCTGTTTAATAAATGTAATTCTTATGAAGAGATTAAGACAGATCTCAGTGAAACATGAGCTGAAGAGAAGACGCGGAAGCTGGATAGAACACATCCTGAGAAATCCCAAGGAGAACATATCAAGAATGATGTTCTTTTTGTGTCGTCCGCTATGAATGCAGGCGTAGTTAGGATGCTGGTTATGGCGCTTCTGACTGATTTTTACGTCAATGCCTGCTTTCCTTTTTTAATCAGTGGCCACAGTGGATTCACAACCCTGAAACTCCTCTGTTTGGAAAGACTCAATGTGTTAAGAATGTCATTTCGGTCTTTGTAGCTCTCTCTGATATTGTAGCCAAGCCAGCCAATCTATCAGCTCATTCATTACCCCTGACTCCTGCGTGCCCAGGGACAAAAATGAAGGTGATTTCTGATTCCTGTCTGTATCAGTACCTCCACCCAGTTTTGTCTCACCATTCCTGATTCGACTTTACGAATCATGCTCATGGAGTCACTGAGTAGAAAGCATGAGAGTAGTTATATATGGCGCCATTTATCATATTTTTTTATTATCTCAAAACAGTTTTAGCTTTGACATTCCGACCAGATGGGAGAGAGCTAGCTGTAGCCACATTAAATGCACACATAACATTTTGGGACACAAACACTGCCCAGCAGAAAGGAACGGTGGAAGGTAGACCAGATCTAGGATATTCACGTAAAGAAACGGACAAGATTTCTGCCAAAACTTCTGCAGAAGGAAAGTAAGTATTCTTGTTGTTGTAGTCAAGAGAAGTGAGATGTGTTGTATTATTGTCCATATAGAAATATTCTTCTTCTGCTTTCTCACTAGATTGGGATTTTGGATTCTCTAATAAAGGCAGCTGTCTGCCTCAGATTATCAGCCACGCCATACAGTTTGTCTTGGACGCTGGTGAAGTGGGTCACCTCTTTCTTCTCAAGTCTGCATACTGGGGCAGTTCTGTAGGATATAATTCCTATGATTTCTGTTTCCCGCTTGTGCGATCTCTTCCCGCAGTAAGTTTTTGCCACCTCGTGATGATAGGTCTGACATTCTTACTGCGTGGCTAAATCTCAGAGACAGATTGACGACCGTAGAATCGTATCCCATTCGCATTGTGAGAGGTCGTTCACCATGTTATGCGCCTACGGCCTGGTGCATCTGTTTTCTGCAAGCATTTGTTTCGGGTTAGCATTCCTAGGGAAATGTGCATCCGATTTCAGCCAAACCTCCTTAGTCACCTCTTACGACATACATAGCAGGTAACAGTGGTTCTATTCTTTACACCCCAAATTTGGGCCTCGTAACCATTCGGCCGATATAGAAATATGTTAGGAGCATACTATTTGTTATACTTAGTCAAGATAAGAAAGATTAGAACAGGCTTCAGAAATTTCCTCTATCCTGACTTAAGTACAACAAGCTTTTGTGAACGGTTCAAAATGGTGTTTTTCACTGCCTCTATTATTTCTGAGTTCACCTTTGCGGGACAGCCCTTTGCTTTGTATCCACTTTATCGAGTAACATTTCTCTTTGAAGTGCACTGTCTGTTGGTAATCTGCTTCTTAAAACAAGTTAAATGTTTATGTACAAAGACAGTGGATGTAATTAAGACAAAATGTGACAATCCAGACACTTACCTTCATCTTTGTACAAGGTCATTCTCGAGTGAAGGGCAATGCTACGACCCAGAATGGTTCTTCTATGGACAAAAGTGACATCATCAATACTCTAAGAACAAACATATGCTCTGAAGATTTCAACGAAGAAGGTAAAGTGTATTCTCTACCTCGATTGCACAAGTTATGTATACCTATAGGTGTGACAAGATGAGAATCCATGAGAGAAAATCCAGTATATACATCAACCAACACAGAAAGGAAGTTGTTAGTCTAAACACTGAAATACATGCTTGGGAGGCGATCGGAGCAATTATGGACATGTGCGATGAAGATGATACTCAAATGAACAATGAATTGTAAGCATTTTCTTATTGTAACTTATATTTCTTGATCAAACATTGCTATTCACCAACCGTTGATTGTGTCTTTAAACAGGGCTTTTGAGACGTTGTGCTACAGTGCAGATGGAGAGTGCATACTGGCTGGTGGAAGATCAAAACATGTGTGCATATACTCAGTCTCCGACCAGCTTCTTATGAAGAAGTTTGTAATCTCATGTAACCATTCATTGGATGGAATGGAGGTAATTTATCAGCATTTGTTGTTTTTCTGTTGTCATTATCATCTTTGTTTGACTTTAAAATCAGCAAAATCAGATCATGGAGAAGAGTGGATACCAATACCTACTGAACACAGACAATCCTTTGTAGTAGTCACCACGATAAACAAACCAAGTTGAGATTCGCTGCCCACAATAATCAATGCAGAAGTTGAAGCAGTAATAAATGACTTACACATCGGAGGAAGATGCTGTTGTCTTCACTGGTGGTTCTGTGAATTGACAGTCGGAGCGCATGGACCTTTACGGCTAGAGCGAAAGGAAAAGTCATCAAAGAGGCAAGTGGCGCATATACAACTACCAGCAGCATGACTATGGAGGTCATGGCGGTGACAAAATCCATGGAGTGGCTACAGACACATACATTCACGCATGCATTAAATGCATGCTCAGCGACTCTATGAGCGTGATAGAGAAGATCACGGTTATGTATGAAGGCAGTCGATGTAATTAATACAAAACTCGACAATCCAGATACTTACCTTCATCTTTGTCCCGGGTCACGCTGGAGTGAAGGGCAATGAGAGAGCAGACGCACTGGCGGGCAATGCTACGATCAAGAATGGGTCTTCTTTGGACAAAAGCAACATCATCAACACTCTAAGAGAAAACATACACTCTGAAGAGATTTCAGCAAAGAAGATAAAGGGTATCGTTTATCTCAAAGTTGTGCTAACGATAGGTGTGGCAAACAGGAAACCAGAGAGAAAACTCAGTGGATACATCAGTGGCTTGAGTGGAGATCGGAGCAATTATGGACATGTACGATGAAGATGGCCCTCAAATGAACAATTATGATATAAATCTATATATATATAAGTATATTACAGGGCAGACACGGTGTTCAAAAAATGTAAGTCACATGTTTATTTGCAGGAGTTTCTAGACAAACGGAAGATGACAGTTTGGGGCAGTCTTTCACTAGTTGACACTGGTGAAGGTGAGGAAGGGAAAGCGATAGCTCTGCCTGGAGTAAAAAGAGGTGATCATAGCTCTAGATTCTGGAGACCTGAGGTTCGGATCTATGCGTTGCAGTTTTCACCGACAGGTACATTTGGTTTGATAAGTTTGTTTTACTTCTTTGCATTCAGTTTCATATGCTTGTTTAAACCATGAGATGGGTTGCCTCTATGAAGCTGCATGTCTGTTAGAGTTCCTCATAGCTTGCTCTGTAAGCTTTGTTCATCAGGCCATGTTTCGTTTTGTTGGTGTATGTATAATGGACATGACTGCAGGATGTGCTCTGGAGTCTGTGTTTCTGTCTGACATGCACACTGTGCCGGCTTTATTCTGTGCATGTGATGGTAGAGCCTGCGGTGTCCTGTTCTGAGGCGAAAGATTGTTGTGTGCTGTTTTCTGTTTAGTCTGCTGATGGGATTTTGTGGGTGTTTGCTCTAGGTTTGTTTACTTCCACAACTCTTTGTACTTTTGCTTGATATGTTTTACTATGAGATAGTTCTACATGTAGCTGCTTTGTTTCACGAATATATTATCAGAGATAGGGTTTACATGACAGAACATTATCAAATAGCTTGTCCTGAGTAGAACTTTGCCACCCCAACAGTCCTCCCTCCGCAGCCGTCATGTTCAAACCATCCGTTACATCCTGAATCCATCTTTTCCGTGGTCTTCCTCTTCTCTTTGACGGTATTCCTCCTTCCATGAGAATCAGATAGAGAGAGACAAACATGTAGGAAACAAAGTTATATACTTCTGGGCCTGCAAGGGAAGCAAAGAATAATACCACTGCAACCTACAATGCATGTTGTAGAGGCGACTGAGTATGGGCCTAGGGAAGCCACCCACTAAATAAAAGCGTCGCAGAAATCGGATGTGCCGGCCTACTTGTAGGTGCATAACTGGCACACCGTACAATCACTCTTAGGCTTGGACCACATACAAATCACAAAGAGAGGTTTAACAAGGAGTCGATATGGAACATTCAAAGGTTTAACAGATTGTGAATTTGTTTCATTAGTGATGTATCACGCTTTATACATTTATATGTTACTAAATGACTGTTTTGTGTCTGCAGGGAGGTCATGGGTCGCCTGCTCAACTGAGGGACTGCTAGTCTATTCACTTGACCAGACTCTTGTGTTTGACCCTTATGACCTGGAAATGGACATCACACCAGAAGCCATCAGGGCTACGCTCAATAAGGGAGACTACTCTGCTGCTCTGATGTTGAGTTTCCGTCTGAATGAGCAGAATCTCATACAGGAGGTGTTTGAGTCCATTCCAGTTGACAGTGGTAAGTTGTGATGGTGTTTTAGTTTAGTCGTCGTATCAACGTCACTGCACATCAAACCAGTTAGTCCATAAATGCCATTGTGTTCGTAGCGCGTTGGACTACGGGTGACTAGTCCTCTGTAAGTGCAGGTTCAACTCTGCGGACTAGCAGAAAAGCTACAGGTTCCCCAGATTTACGGTGTTCGTGGAACCGAGCCGAAGGGTTACGATGTCCATGACACTGAGCCGAAGAGCTTTCAGCTCAAGTGCTTCTGGATCGAAAAAAAAATAGTCCTTAAATACTCTTCTCTTCAGTATTCTCTAAGTTTAGTTGTCGGATCATCATCACTGCACATTGAAGCAGTTAGCCCATACATGATCTGATCTCCTCAGTATATCTCTGAGTGTGCGACTAACACACCGGTTCCATGTTGGTTTACTATTCTTCTTTGGCTACCAATATAGTGCTCTTGTTTAGCTACACCACATTTGACTTGAAATTCTTGTAGTCTGGTTAGAGTTGTAGATTCACCACTATTATTTGAATTATTTACCCTGTCTCTCTCCCTTAGAAAATTTATAATATCAGCCAGGTCCATTGATCATCCGCATTTTACAGCATCCATAACTTGCGAAAAATAATGAATATAAAATGGAACGAATTCAGAAGTGATGAAATCAGAGACATGTCTGGTCAACCACTAGTGACAACTGTTATAAGAAAGAGAAGATGGAGATATGTTGGGCACATCTTGAGGAGAAATGATCAACGAATATCAAAGCAGGCATTGAAGTGGGATGCAAAGGGTTCAAGAAAGAGAGGTTGACCTAAAGAGACCCTGAAACGAACTTTGCTGAGAGAGGCAGGAAATATTGGTCTCAGTTCCATGGAGGAGATTGAGCAAGTTGCCCAGGATAGAGCGGTATGGAGAAATTACTTGCAGGCCCTATGTAACATATAACGGTCGAGAGAGGAATTATCATAACCTGCAAGCCTATAGTCGCGTTCATTTCCCTGTACACCTGCATGCCCTGGCAGAAAAGTAAAACTGAATTTTGTCAGCCTAGACGTCCTCAGCGACTCCAAACCCAACCTGTTTCAACCTGAGTCACTGAAAAAACACATGATGTGTAAATGTGACATCTGTTGTTGTGTTCTATTGTGTTTTAACCACTTCTGTTTACAGACTGTACCACAGTTAGGGGGTGTGTCTCTGGAGTAGAGGTTAGATGTTTGCCTCTCATGCCAAAGGGACTTGGTTTGCACCCTCTTGGAGCCATCAAGATATTTTTTCCAGAGATCCCTGATCGCAGTGTAGGTGAGATCGAGTCCCTAGTCATATCGGAGACGAACGATAAAGCGTAGGTTCCTTGTTCAATTTGAGCACGTAAAAGAACCCTTCTTCTTTTGTCGTCACACTGCTACCGGGTTGTTGCCCAGTGTCGTGGTTTTTGTTTTTGTCTTGCGCTGTTCTGGTGGCTTGGGTGATTGTTATTTTTGCTCTTTCACATGATTCTGCTACGCCATCTAACCATCTTTTCCGTGGTCTTCCTCTTTCCTTCTTTCCTGATGTTCTGTTGTAGAAGACTCTGTATACTGTGGAGTTTGGATGCATTCTTATTAAGTGGCCAAACCACTTCATTCTTTGTTTCTCAATGTAATTCAAGCACGGTTTTGTGCCAACTTTCTTTCTTATGCTGATGTTAGTGATTCTGTCTTTTCTGGTGTTGGTAACTTTTCGCAGGCAACGCATTTTACATGTAGTTATTTTTGTGACTGCGCTTTGCTCAATGTCCATGTTTGGCTCTGGTAACACAAAGTAGGTATCAAGAAGAGCAGGCTGGAAAGTCGATGCCAGGGCAAAATTCATTCGAAAAAGATTTAAAAAAATAAAATTCCTACAAAATATTTTCACCATCTTCAAAATTACATCAGGGACCCTTGCCGATGCTACAGAGTTCCTGCCGCTGAGATCTTCCTGTATCGGAGCACACATGGTTACTCACTGAAGTGCAATGATGATGGTCCTATCAATCAAACACAGTTGAACAACAGAGGGTCAATAGCATTTTCATGTCTACTTTGTGTTACCAGAACCAAACATGGACAATGTGCATAGCATAGTTGTATAAAATAACATGTGAAATGTGATGGTGTGAAAAGTTACAACACCAGAAAAGACAGTCTCCAACATCAACATAAGATAATGGCACAGAACATTGCTTGAATTACATTGAGAAACAAATAATGAAGTGGTTCTGCCAGTTAATAAGAATACAACCAAACACCACTATATACAGTCTTCTGCAACAGAACATTGGGAAAGAAGGCGAGAGAAAGACCATGAAAAAGATGGTTAGATGGCATAGCAGAATACTGTGAAAGAGCAAAAATAACTCACCCAAGCCACTAGAACGAGAGCCACAGTAGCGTAGTTGTTAGTGAACTCGCTTCTCAAGGCTGGTGGTCTGGGTTCAACCCCACAGTGCGCGTGGAATTTTTCCCGACCACTGCGGCTCTCATATCGACCCAACCTCAACTGGGTACCAGACATGCTCTGGGACAGTAAAGACGGCCGGCGTGATGCTGACCACATCACCCATCGTGTTCCGACTGTCAATGAAAAATACAGGCCTAACACTGTATTGACCTATATACCACAAAGTATGAAAGGGTTCAGAGAGAGAAGCCACTAGAACAGCGCAAGACATAAACGGAAAACCAAGACTCTGTACCAACCTGGTAACAGTGTGGCGACAAAAGAGCACACACTACAACTGTTAGTCGCCTTTTACGACATGTCTCGAGAAGAGACAGTGGTTCTATTCTTTCCTATTATTTATTATATTACTGTTCTTATTAGTTATTGGTAGTGAGTTCGATCACAACCCAAGCGTACCTGGTTCAAACTCTGCGGCAGGCAAGCTTAGAAGGAAATTAGTAGTTCCCTTGGATTTTTACAAACTGTAAAAATAGACATCACCGTTCAGAAAGCAAGAGCAAACTACTGAATGTATAAGTGGTACCTAGAAAATCCATCTCTCTTTTCTTCGCTCGTTCTTTATGATCAATTTTAATCACTCTTTGTGATATGTTTGATCTTTGCCAAGAACGTGTATACGTTGCACATTGGTTTGGTAGGCCCCTAAACGCATAGATTTCTACACGTTTAGGACATGTGCATCCGATTTCAGCCAAATCTTAGTCGCCTCTTACGATATGCATGGCGGGTAACAGTGGTTCTATTCTTTACACACCAAATTTGGGCCCGGGAACCAATCAGGCGATAGAAAATCCATGACTTGTTTACTGTAAAAAGGATATGTTACGATTTTCATTATATTAGTTATTAAATGCTTGTTTTCTGTTGTTACTGAAGAACTGTTTTGTCATACTACTACCAGCTCCAATCATAATTGATGCTCTCCCTGACACATACGTGGACAAGCTTCTGACATTTGCTGGTCATATGATCCAGAGCTCCGCCCATATAGAGTTCTACCTTCAATGGCTCCTCCCATTGCTGACCTTGCACGGTCCCAAGCTCAAGCAACGATCACAACAAATCATCACTTCTCTCAGAACACTTCAACAGAATGTGACTAGAAAATATGAGGACCTTCGTAAAATGTGAGTCTTGTCAATTTTTGTTTTCATTATAATTTTATATGAATGTTTAGACCACTCCATAAACATGGGAGTGATAGTAGACTGCTCAGCAGCTACCACATACTTTGCAAAATGTTAATGGCAATTTACTAAAGATGGTAGTGACTGCAAAGGTAATGTGTCACTTAGAGACAGAACACATCTTCTCTGATACTTTGGGTAGCTACTGGCCAATGAAAGTAACAATGCTGGCACGTTTGCTTATGATGTTTGTGAGGGCTTCCAATCCAAGCAAGAGACTATTTCTTTGGTCATTGACTTGGAGGCTGCTTATAACAAAATGGATTTTTGAGTCTTCTTTTTCTTCTAACCAGAGCTGCAAGTTTTCACTCTTGGGCAGCCAATGCCAAATTGTAGAATCTGCATGTGTTCTGTAATTGTGGAAGACTAGTGTAAACTGAACAGATGGGTGTGGTGGGAGGAGTTCTTGTCTAACTTTATGTAGTCCAGGGCATTCAAGCAAGATATGCTGTACTGTCTCACATGAATGACTGCACTTTATACAGTGTGGTAGGTGAGTGGGTTTAGACTTTGAGTCATGATTCTTTTGCTAAAATGTGGTTAACTTGGTGTGAACTGAATAACTGTTTCTTTGATGGAGATAACCACTGCCCTGTGTTTAGGAGCATGGATGTCAGATCCTGCACATGTATACCCAGGATTACCCCAGGGTTCTCTATCATCCGTGTTGTTTAATATTTACACAGTAAATGTAAACATTCAACCAACCGGGTTGTGTCGGACATTGACCTTTGCTTGCAGATGGCATATTAATATATAGGACTGGGTCAGATAGACGAGAAATAGTTGAAGACTGAGAAAACACTGCATACAATCTTGCTTTGGTGCATGGTGTTTTACTCTCAGGTAAATCCTGAGAAAGGCGTTTATGTTGTGGTAATCTTTGAATAATTTCTTAGTCAAGGTTGATCTACCCGGATCCACCTTTGCTAGACAGGCCACCGAGCATCGTACAGGCTATGCTATCTTGTAATAACCTTTGATCGTAGTCTTTTAAATACGTTGAACAAAGGTACAGCATGGACTTGCTGGATGCCTCCTTCCATAATGGTTTTCTTCAACCCTTTGTGTCTCTTTATATGTCCAAAATACTTCAATTTTCTTATTTGTAGCCTCGGCCAGTTTTCTTTGATTTTGAGTTCTTTCTGGGTAGATCTATTTGTTCTCTTCTCTGTCCATCATATACCCAGCTCTTATGGTTATGGTAGCTGCACACAATGAGCAGAGACTACTTGTCCTGTTTTATCAACTGGTTATGTCTGTGGTAGATTATGGACTTGGCATACTCACAATATCAAGATCACAATGTGAACGCCATATTAGGCACCATGACTGTGCCTGAATCATAAGGTGCAAAAGGAAAAGCAAAATAACAAAATTTCTGTTACTATAAAGTTTGTCTATTTTTGAATTTGTCACTGGCGAACAGGTCACTGCAGGCTCAACTATCACATGCACAGAATAAAGCCTGCTCAGACTGCACAGTTTGCATTCAGACAGAAACAGACTCCAGAGCATATCCTGCAGTCATGTCCATCATACATATACCAAAGAAATGAAACATGGGCGCATGAACAAAGCAAGCTATGGGGAACTCTCAAGGAACTCCAACTGACATGCAGCTTCATAGAGGCAACCCATCTCATGGTTTAGATGAGCATACAAAACCGAACGGAAAGAAGAAGAATTTGTTGCAAAAGAAAAGAACCCAACCCTTATAATGTGTGATGAGAGTGTGAACAAGCAGATTATATTTCTTAGAACCAAAACAGTCCACTGTCATCTCAGCAACTTTTTAACCCTTTAGCTGCTAAGGACGTATATAGATATGTTTTTCCCATTCACTTCTAAAGATGCATTAACATGTCTGTTATCTCTCATCTGTGTGCTAAAGATGCATTAACATTATACATTTCTACTGTCACTGCTATAGGCGTACATTCACGTTTGTGACCTAGAAACAAAGTAGCTATTTTTAGCCCAGCTACAAAGTATGTAGCAGCGAAAGGGTTAACATATGACACTAGGAATGGTAGTAATCCTTATATGATACATTATTATAGATACAATGGAAGACCCCAATGTTTTCTAGAAACTCTCAGGATTGTTGCAGAGGCTACAGAGTTCATTCTTTATGCAATACTTTCGGCAAGCGACATGCCTTTCTGCAGGAGATTGGTTACTAAACTGACGTCATTACACTCCGGGCAGAGTCATTGGTGCTCAGTCTCCTCCAACAGATATCGAAGAGTATGCATACTGATGGTTCCTGTGGTTTGCTGTTTAAACACACCTCTCACTCTGCCCCTCAGTTCTACTTGTACACCGGGTAACTCCAAACTGCCTAAATCGCTTGATCGATTCAACATCTATTTTAGTGTCCTCATCCAACAGACAGTCACAAAGAGACTGAAGAACATCCCCTGTATCCATCTTCAACTCCCCAACAATCGATGCTGTTGATACAAGCCTGTTCGCTCTCTCATTACCGTAAACACCTGCATGCCCAGGACAGTATATCCATGTAAGCCTCCGGAGGTTAGAAACTTCTATAGACGACATCCACTCATACTGAGACGCTGGAGATACTGAACCATATGGGGTAAACGAAGTAAATCCTTTGGCTTCAGTCACATACACTAAAAGTTGTCCAAAACACTAAATGTATGCAATTTTGGAGTGGGAAGGAAGAAAACACTAAATGTTTTTTTTCTTTCTTTGCTTTCAGAGCTGACCACAACAAATACATTAGCCAGTACCTGGTTGCTCTATCCCAGCTCAAGCGCAAGAGAAAACCCAAGGATCAGCAGAATTCCAGCGGAGAGACAGGCAGTGAAGAAGAGGAAGATAGTGAGGAGGAAGATGAGCTTCCATGGCACAGATCCAGTTCTGAAGATAGCATGGAGATGTCATAAATTGAAGTGTCATTTGTTGTAATGTTAAAATTTGAATAAATGATGGATTAATTAATTGGTGTCATTTGTTGTAATGTTAAAATTTGAATAAATGACGGATTAATTAATTGGTGTCATTTGTTGTAATGTTAAAATTTGAATAAATGATGGGATTAATTGGAGTCTGCAGTTATGCTATTCGATCGATTTTATGGCACGCTGGGCATTCCCATGCATTGTCCTCCGCTGCAGCAGCCATCCTAAAGTCGACTTACTCACCATACCCAAGAGAAGTTGATTAGTATTATCTTTTCTCTCTACCATGAAGACGACACTGCCTGGCATGTCCACACTCAACTCGTAATTCTCACACTCGTTCCAGCGTCTGAGACTCTACCATATCACATAAATGCGAGTGTACCGCACTGATATCGACTGTCTATACTTCTGCCAGCTTGAGTCTGGGCATTGTTTGCAAGAAAGCACGCTTGTTACTCTGCACTCCAGGTGTATACAGCCAAGTCATTGTCTTGAGATGTGATCTCCGAATGCTGTCCACCCATTCCACATGCATACTTCCAGATTCAATCCTTTGAAGCATATTCGAGTCTGATATGATAATCGTATGGGTTACCTGTTGATCAGCCACCCATGAGAGAGCTCGGGAAGCAGCTGTGATCTCCATAGTCATGCTCGGTGTTGTTGTTTTGAAAGCGACGCAGTCCTCATGAAGCGTGCTACCGTTTGAATAAGCCCGCAATGATCTGGTTCCGCGTCTGACAGAGCCATCGGAGTAAATAATATCACCTGGATGGGAGTGCTTATCCACGAGTGCAGGAATCTGCATTAGCGACGCTAGTAGTCCATTCCTTACAGCAGTATCCAAGTGTACTGACAACCCTGGTGTAATCAATCGTACCCTCTGATACAGGCAGTAATTGCACAAAATGTATTGAAATGAATGAAAATCGTGGCATATCCTTTACAGTACGCAGTCATCAAACGAGTCGATTTTCTAAGCACCACTTATATGTTCAGTAGTTTGTCATTGCTTTCTGAACGGTGAGGTCTATTTTTACCTTTTGTAAAGTTTCACGGAAACGAATTTGCTTCCAAACTTGCCCGCCAGGAGTTTGAACCAGGTACACTTGTGTTGTGATCAAGCTCACTACCGGGGGACTGCCTAGAGTAGTTGATAGTAGCTCGGCCCGCTAGCTGTGAGACGCCTCATAGCTCGGGTTCGAACCTACTGTCTGGCATTTGTTCGAGTCCCCTGGTCTTACTCAGGACGATAACGTGAGTACCTCTGAAGTCGGAGAAAATCTGCCTGTATGGCGAGGGAATACTAATTACGAGTACATTGAGCACATGGCTGCCAGTGTAAAATAATTTACAATGTGCACGCTGCTGCCATTGTAAGAAATTGGAAAAATGGATTTTCACGCAAAAATCAGTTTCAGAGATGAAACTTCGCCTGAGTTGAAAGCGGACAAAAGAAAAGAAAAAAACTCACTACCGCGTAAGCTACGGCGCTGACTATACAATAAACAATAAAAGTAATATTTTGAACAATCAATAATTTATTGTGATTTTAACACAGAAATACATAATTACAATTCATACTCAGAAGTGATTAGATGCAATGTTAAATTGAATGGACAAGATAGATATATCCTTGTTTTGATAACACATTTAGCAAGATGGATATATCCTTGTTTTGATAACACATTTAGGCACGGCCATTTGGATAAATGCGACTATACTTGTCACAGAAATGGTTGAAGGTTTTTACCCTCCTGTCCACAAATTCAAACACTTCAGCGAGATTTGACACGATGAAATGTGGTACGTACTACTTCAGTGTATTTATCTCTGAAGTAGAAGTAAGGCTCGTCTGAATGGTGAGAGACACTGGTGATAAAGAAAGCAAGCATTCACGCAAAAATCAGTCAGTTACCACATTAACCGCCCTGACTACGTCTGAAATCGTAGTGAGTGAAAAAAATAAATAAAAACTTCAGTGGATTGACCGGACCAACATCGCTGTAATTCTGTGAATCTTCCTCCTCCGTTTTCAGACATCAATTTGTATACTTTTAAAGTAGTTAGTGGTCAACCAGAGTCCATGTACATCTCTGTACAGCTTATCTTGGACTGACATCGATTTGTATACTTCTAAAGTAGTGGTCAACCAGAGTCCATCTCCATATAGCTTATCTGGGACAACCAGAGTCCATGTACATCTCCATATAGCTTATCTTGGACTGACATGGATTTGTATACTTCTAAAGTAGTTAGTGGTCTACTGGAGTCCATGTACATCTCCATATAGCTTATCTGGGACTGACATGGGGATTGGCACTTCGGCGAATAACCGTTTGTTTCAATCCATTTCTTACATAGGAAGATCTCAGCGGCAGTGTACAAACTTCCTAGAACCGGTGAGGGTCCAAGATGTGATTTTGAAGATAGTGAATATTTGTAGGATGTATTTCTGTAATTGTTAGTAACAATTTTTGTCCAGGCAGTGACTTTGCTGCTTACTCCTATAGATTTTCAGATGTCAAGGGATCTTTAGCGTGCTCAACTTTAACATGTGACATAACATTTACTGTCCATTTCCAGAAAGAACTAGGCACTCAGCTTTAGGGTAAGAGAACATATTATAATTCACTTTCTTACCAACAAGAGTTATATGTATAAACCAAATTACTGTTGTCTATGCCCAAGTGGATGATGGAATTGGTTGTCCACTCTTACAGTTAAGCATAGGGGGCGGGAGCTTTAACTTGCGTTCCAGGGCCAGATTCATCTCCATTGGTGTGTTATCCGTGTTTATTGTGTGTTGATATTGTCTTCCCATCTTTTTCTTGGTCTTCCCTTGGCTCTAGTACCTGATCTCTTTTTATTGTATGCTGTTATTGGTGGTTGGTTGTATTTCATTCTCATTAAATGTCCGAACCACTGCATTTTTTGTCTTTCAACGTATTTGATGCATGAAGTTATGCCAGCTCTGCTACTTGCTAGAGACAAGAGTTTTTCAGATGGGCTGTGATGAAAGTGACGTTCCGCAAGGGACATGCTACGATTTGATCTATGTAATCATCATATTTTTGCTTGCCATTTCTATCTTGTTTCTTTTATGTCATCTACGTAAATGTTCGGCACATTATCTCTATTCTTTATCCCTGCTTTGGCTTTTCGTGTCAGGCCAAAAAAAGGCACCTGGAGCGAGCCTCTTTATGCGATTTGTACAAAGTGGAATTTAATGCCTAGGATATTCTGTCGATCCATCGTTTACATGGTCCTCCTCTGGGTATGTTGCTGTTGTATCTGAGTGCTAGTGCTCTTTGTGGGAGACTGTCTTGTGGTAACCTTGATGCGTGTCTGAATCACTTACCTGTTGTTTGCTTATATATTGTAGCACTGGCAAGGATACCACTCTTGTTCTGTTTCACCGTTTCTGATCGATCTTACCTCTTCTTATAACATTTAGAATTCGTCGTAAACACTTTATCTCTGTCGTTTGAATATATTATCAACCATCTAATTTTTTGTTTCAATATAATCTTCTACCTCCTGTCCCCACATTTAATCCTTTGTGAAACACATTTCAACACATCTACATTTTGTAGCAATATAATCTTCTACCTCCTGCCCTAACATTTAATTTTTCTTCCTGAATCACATTTCAACCATTTACATTTTGTAGCAATATAATCTTGACTCAGTCCCCACATTTAATCATCCTTCTGAACACATTTCAACCATCTACATTTTATAGCAATATAATCTTCTACCTCCTGCCCTAACATTTAATCTTTCTTCCTGAACCACATTTCAACCATTTACATTTGTGGCAATATAATCTTCGACCTCCAGTCCCCACATTTAATCCTCCTTCCTGAATCACATTTCAACCATCTACATTTTGTAGCAATCAACTTCTATCTTCTGTTTCACACATTTCATCATTATTCATGAAACAAATTTGACACAAGTGACAAACATCAACAACTATAACAGACTTACAACAAATTTATATAGATATATATCTGCACCGATGATCAATAGGTTTTCTCTCTCTACTGCAAGGACTCACACACACAGAGATGATATGGAAGCTGTTTCAGCATTTTTAAACATTCTACTTGAATAAAAAGCTGAAAAGAAAGACAACAAAATATAATTGAGAGGTCTATAACTTGAGTACAAAAACTTTTTCCAACACTTCTGGATTTGCCTTCTATGAATTCAGGCGCAGCAATGGCGTCTGATTTTGACTGATTTTTGCGTGAAAGCTTGCTTACCTTTTATTGGTTTCCTCGCCATACAGCTGGGCCTTCTCAGACTTCTGAGGTTTCCAACACTCCATATCGACTACTCGTCAAACCTCTCTTTGTGGCTTGTATGCGATTTGAGCCTAAGAGCGATTGATTGTATGTTGTGCCAGTTATGCTGCGCCTACAAGTAGGCCAGCACATCCGATTTCTGCTACACTTTTTATTTCATAGGGTAGCTTCCCTAGGCCCCTACCTCAGTCACCGCTCATGATATGCCTTGTAGGTCGCAGTGTCACTATTCTTTGCTCCCCTTGTGAGCCCCAGCAACATACAGGTGAAATTGAGTACAAGAAAATGAACAGACCAGGTCATTATATTTCGACTACGCACCGGACACTGCAGACTCAACAAACACTTATATAGACTAGGAATAAGTCAAACAGCTCTCTGCCAGTGTCAGCAGGCAGAACAGACACCAGAGCATATCCTGCCCTCTTCTGTGTGAGCTGAGAAGCAACATGTGGCCACACCCAGTCAACTTGAAAACTAAGCTTTGGGGAAACCTGACAGACCTGAAGCTGACTGCCCAGTTTGTGGCCCACAGTAAATTAAGCGCATGACCAGAGATCGCCGAAGAAGAAGAGTACAAGAACAAAAGTGAATAAAATAACCCTGCCGTTACTGACTGTAATATTGCTGGTGTGGAGCCTCCGGCCAAATGGGTTAGAGCTACTACCACGTGGGAGACTCAGGTTTAATCCAGGGCAATGCCATGGAGTTTTTCTGTCGAGGCGTAAAGTAAACATTCTAACCTAAACAGTTTTACAGCGAATGCACTAGCTATGCAGCCATTAAATTCCACAGGTTCCTGCCCTACACTGCCTAAAAGTGGATTACAGGAGTAACGAGTTTTGGAGAAAAAAATACTGCTATTTAGGGCAGTGTGTTGTAGGGAGGAGCGTGAGAAATAAAATGAGAGTCGCAGAGAAACTGTTCAGGTTACGATCTGTTCATTATGCCCACGACAGAGAAAAACTTTTGGCCTAACCGGGAATTGAACCTGGATCTCCCAAATGGGAACCTCGCTTTTATCCATAGAAGGTCCATTCTTGATAGCAGCATTGCTTGCCAGTGCAACCACTCTCTCTTTGCCCTTCACCCCAGAATGACCTGGGACAAAGATAAAAGTTAAGTGCAAAAGATTGTCACATTTTTTATTATTAATTGCATCCACTGTCTTCGTACATAACTGGCCTTGATATTCTGTATCATAGAGTAGCTGAGCAAGCATGCACAAGTTAATGTTTAAAATACCTGTATGGGTAGCCTTGATATTTGGATCGAAATATAGACAGCAGCATACTGAAGAAGACTGTTACACAACCAAGACCAACCAGGGACAAAACTGAAATAGAAATATATTTTGGGTATTATTTTATGAAAAGAAAACAGTGGCATATCCTTTACAGGATGTAGCCATCAACAGTAAACGATTTTCTAGGCACCACTTATACGTTCAGTAGTTTGCCATTGCTTTCTGGGCGGTGAGGTCTATTTTTACAGTTCATAAAAATCCAAGGCAACTAATTTGCTTCCAAATTTGCCCACCGCGGACTTTGAGCCAGGTACGATTGGGTTGTGATCGAGCTCACTACTGCTTAAGCTACAGACACCAATTATTTTATACAATAGGTTTTATACAAATTTTGTGCCCGCCTGCCCAGCGTGTTCGACTGCGGGTGACTAGCCCTCTGTGAGTGCGGGTTCAATTCTGCGGGCTGGCAGAAAAGCTACAGGTTCCCCAGATTCACAGTGTTCGTGGCACCGAGCCGAAGGGTTACCATGTCCATTGCACTGAGCCGAAGAGCTGAAAGCTCAAGTGTTTCTGGATCGGAAAAAAAAGAAAAATTCAAATTTTGTTCATTGCAAGGCCTGATATTTCAGCCATGCTATCAACTCCTTCATTACTGATGACTTCAGCGTGCGCAGGGACAGACATGAATGCGATTTCCCTGATCCCTGTCTGTACCAGTACTCTTCACCCAGTTTCATCTCATCATTCCCTTCAGATTAGCCTACCTTACCGTGGTTGGAGGGTTTGAGTGCCTTGGTGATCATTCAGGCTATGTCGGCGGGAGTCTAACTCCTGGCAGGTCTAACCAAGCCGAACAGACTGAAGGTGAAAGGCCAGACCAAAGGCTCGGAGCAGGATGGGGCGTCATAAGGTGACAGCGCAGAACCCACCGGCGAGTGGTAAATGCTCTGGCTGCAACCAACCCACCCCCAGCTATGGGTTAAATGACAGCCCTCCTCTCTCTTGAGGAGGGCATCTTTTATCTTGTCTTAATCTCTTACTTCTTTTACAACTTTTCTATCCCTCGAGTTAGACCAGTCTTCTCTAGCAATAAGAGTGCTGAAGTCGGAGGCAACCAACCAAGAGGTGCACTATAGCAATCAGGTTGCCATGCACAAACGCTAATGAATGTCTATGTATTTGAAAAGGAAGGTTCTCATCATTCTTGATTCGACTTGACGATTGAACAAAATTTTTTCTTCATCAACCACTTTTCACTTTTGAGCTGTTCTAAAATGTACATAGTATTCTACCATTTTAAATACTCACAACACTGGACAGAAAAACTACATGGACCTAGGTGTGAGCTACAAAAACAGTAAAGATATACAGGGTGTTTGTAAAGTCTCACTACACTTTATATGTAGAACAAATGTGAAAAATAAAGCACATGACATCAAAAAATGTGCTCCATAGTCAACTGTGATGCAATATGTAGAGAATGACTTGTCTGCTGGAGTAATTATTTTCACTCAAACCATAATGTCCCCAGCTATGGGCAAATAACCCAACTGCCTTGTGGGAGAGGCAAAGATTATGGGAGTACGCCCAAACAGAAAATCAACCTGCTGCCTTGCAGATCGGCTGGGGACAGTCAACAGCTGACGCAGAGCGAACCCAGTAAACGCTGGCTAAAACCGGACACATCGCGAAGGATAAGCACCAGAGCTCCAAATGGCACTAAAGATGTGACGTAAACACACCAATACTAAGGCTGCATGAATCAGATTTCCACATGAATAGAATTTATGAGGAGGTCTGGTACATCGGTCTGGGCGGTGATCGCGAGGGAGGGAGAGAAACCACAATGTTGTTTTCAACTGAAGAAATAATATTTTTGGTGGAACAAGTGTTTCAGAATCGCGGTCAATACACACAAAATGTATTTGACAATATGAAGAAACTGTAGAAATATGTCTTGAAGCTCTTGGTGGATATTTCCAAAATCTGTTATAATGAATGTCATAATTAAATTCCTCAGGCTCTCCTACATCATCATCAAGGTGCGTATCCTTTATAGGACGTTGCTCTCTTTGCAGCACATCTGAAATTCACTCCGTCTCTAGCCAGTTCACCCACTTCGCCGATGGTCACATTCATGGTTTCTTTAATATCTTGTAGCCATCTTCTTCTTGGTCTGCCTCTGCGTCCTGGGACCATGCCCTCTAGTATTGTTCTTTCCAGGCCATCGTGACGCTTGATGTGACCAAAGTATGTAATTTTTCTGCATAGTATGTTGTTTATCAGCCAATTCTCTTTAACATTTAGTTATTTCAGGACATCAGTGTTTTTTCTTTTTCTGTCCATGGTATTCGTAGGATCTTTCTGTAGCATTTAGTTTCGAAGGACTGAATTTTCGTTCTGATTTTTTATAGTTAATTTCATGTTCTGCATCAAGGGGTAGGGCAGGAGATGGTAGGGATAGTACCTCACGGTGAGAGGCAGTTGTGTCCTTTCGAGGCGACCTGGGCCCATTTGGTTCCCCCACTCCTGCCCAGTTGCGATATGGCTCCTCGAGTCTGCTTGTGTAGCAGGCCAATTCTCTTTAACATTTAGTTATTTCAGGACATCAGTGTTTTTTTCTTTTTTTTCTGTCCATGGTATTCGTAGGATCTTTCTGTAGCATTTAGTTTCGAAGGACTGAATTTTCGTTCTTGATTTTTTTTATAGTTAATTTCATGTTCTGCATCAAGGGGGGTAGGGCAGGAGATGGTAGGGATAGTACCTCACGGTGAGAGGCAGTTGTGTCCTTTCGAGGGCGACCTGGAGCCTATTTGGTTCCCCCACTCCTGCCCAGTTCGCGTATGGCTCCTCGAGTCTGCTTGTGTACAGCAGCGCCCTTGATGCTTCTCAAACCTGTCCTAAAAGTGGTACTACAGGCTCAGGCACACCAGAAATCATCATGGTTAAGTGACCAGAACAAATCAGAAAGCAATGGATGCTCTCCTACAAGCTGTCCTAAAAAGCGGTACTACAGGCAGTAACAACAGTTTTTTTTGTCCAGTTTACTAAAAATAAAAACAACAGTAGACCATAGCAGTTTGACTATTGTAGCTAATTTCACTTCTTTGTTTTAGCCTATTTTTTTAATGATGTCATGTACTTCGTTTTTCAAGTTGTTCTATACAGTGGCGGCTCGTAGTCATTTTTCAAGTTGTTCTATACAGTGGCGGCTCGTAGTCATTTTTCAAGTTGTTCTATACAGTGGCGGCTCGTAGTCATTTTTCAAGTTGTTCTATACAGTGGCGGCTCGTAGTCATTTTTCAAGTTGTTCTATACAGTGGCGGCTCGTAGTCATTTTTCTTGGTGGGACCAGACACAAATTTTCCTGAAAAATCATGGTTTTTGGAGTATTTACTATTATTTGTCTGTTCCGGGAAGTTCTCCCCTTTCGATTATTGGTGGGGCTAGGCCCCACTGGCCCTTAATGACGAGCCATCCCTGGTTTTATATATAAAGTGTAGAGAGACTTTAAAAATACCCAGTACAAGAGACAACATTGAATATATAGACAATATTTCAAGCAAACAAAAGGAAGGAAATACTCACTTTTTTTCTTCCCAGGATCTGCTTTCATATTCTCAGCCTCATTCAACATTATGAAACCTACCCCAATAGCTGTGTCTATTTCCTGGTTAAGGAGAACAACAAACCCAACGACCAAGTTGAAATTTATATTACAGAATTAAAATCACCCCTTCAAGCGCTGATCAAACCACAGAACTTGTCCTGCAAGACTGTTTCCTGTATGTACTCCCTAGAAAGGAATGCTGGCCCTACAACTCAACATTACATTCTCTCTCTCAATCACCGCCTAGACCGATGTACCAGACATCCCCATAAATTCTATTCATGTGGAGATCTGATTCATGCAGCATTAGCATAGGTATGTTTTACAACACATCTTCAGCACCACTTGCAGCTCTGGAACTTATCCTTCGGCGATGTGTCCATTTTCAACCAGTGTTTACTAGGTTCGTTCTCCGTCAGGCTTTGACTGTCCCCAGCCTACCTTTAAAGCAGCAGGTGTAACATAAATATGAAATAAAATATCTAAAAAAATTCATTAATCTGTGATTATAAGTAAATAGTCTTAGACAAGGATACTTAGCAACATGACAATGTAGGTTTCCATAATAAACTGGCCCTGGCTGCTCCCATGAATGTAATGCTGTCAATAGAAGATAGTGATATTATATTATGGTAACAGAAAACAGCACACAACAATCTTTCACCTAATAACAGGTTACTGCAAGATCAATCACCACATGCACAGACTAAAGCCTGCTCAGAATGCTGTGGGATGGCATACTGTTTCGCCGTTGACCATTACCGACTTGCAGTTAGCAGTATCTATCATTAGCACTCCGGACATGTCCATAGATGCTCCAATCTCTGCTTCAGCAAATCCAGCAGCGTTCAGCGATCCAACACGCCAGTTCGATGTTGATTAATCAATCTCTTTGCATATTTAGTATGTCGTTCTTTTCGGGCTGCACCAATATGATATCCATCTCTCTCAATCTGGTCAGCGAGTGGGATTCACAGCCCTGAAACTTCTGTTCGGAAAGACTCTCTCAATGTGTAAAGAGCAAGGAGGTTCAGGGATGAGCCCTCTCTGAAAATGTGCGGAAGTTGGCGATACTAAGCCAGAAAGGCATCAGAAAACATAGTATCACCCACCTAATGCTTATGTATGATGATTATACTGTCTGAAAAAATGTATGCTATTCATCGTCCTACCAAACCTATTAGTTATGTTGCTACATTCAGAACTACAAGGCGTCATAAATGAGCACCAGACAGTCCAGACAACAACAGTTGACATCATTGTAAGAACACACCTGACGGTACAATCATCCAAATAACGATAGCTGAAAGAAGTAGAAGAAGGAAGGCCTGCGATGAATGAACAATAACATACAATAACAACATATATTTTTATATTATAAATACTAACCATCTCGCCAGTGTTAGGATTCCTGTGCATCACAGGGGGACCTCGAATGTGGTTCCACATTTGACCAGATGTCATCGCAAATATCACAGCCTGAAAATCACATTTGTAAAGAAATGCAATAAGATGTGATGGTGATCAGGAATACATATTGTTTACCAACACAGAGCTACCAACATTTCTGATAAGACTAATGTGTATTACAGTAAAGATCAGCCTGCGTGGTGCCGGCGCCCTCAAGGGAATCAAAGAATAGTACCACTGCAACCTACAATGTATGTCGTAGAGAGGCAACTGATGTAGGCCCTAGGGATGCTACCCTCTCTTCTTCTTTTCGTTGTTCTTTCGACCAATTTTAATCACACTTTGTGATATGTTTGATCTTTGCCAAGAACGTGTATACGTTGCACATTGGTTTGGTAGGCCCCTAAACGCATAGAGTTCTACACGTTTAAGACACATGCATCCGATTTCAGCCAAACCTCCTTAGTCGCCTCTTACGACATGCGTGGCAGGTAACAGTGGCCTATTCTTTACACCCCAAATTTGGGCCCCGGTAACCACTCGGGCGGGATGCTACCTAGTAAATAAAAAGCAGCGGAAAAATCGGATGTGCTAGCCTACTTGCAGGCGCATAACTGGCACAACGTACAATCGCTCTTAGGCTCAGATCACATACAAATCACAGAGTGGTTGACAAGTGGTCGATATGGAGCGTTCGAAGAAGAAGACAGTAAAGATCAGTGGTTTTCAATCTGGGTGCTGTTTGGGATATTTATGGTGGACACTACAAACATGAATAACAAATGTAAATGATTCATGTAAGTGAGGGTTATACATTGTAGAAATATTAAAGAACTGTTGGTTATTGGTTAGTGAACCGATGTCGCAGCATTAGTTACATTTCGTTCTGCAATGAACATACCATCCCACGCTAGCCAAGAAACCCCACCTGACTTCTCACCATGATGCACAGACCCATCAGTATAAACAACATTATCATCACCTGCATTATCTGTCCCTCAAATAAACACTTGAACAACAGGCTGTTTTTAAGACATCCACTTCTCATGCACAGTCACCATTAAAAAAATAATTTGAGCTGTGTGACATCTAGCATCTGCTATCAAAACTAATTATCAAACTGGAAGTTGCTAACAAATGACACCTTCAGCAACTGTCATGTTCAGTTATCCCATTTATTATTTATTTACTGTCTCTTTATCGTGTTATATATGTATATATATATATTATATATATGAGGTAGCTGCTGGATAGTTAAAGATAGGAAGAGGTGGCATGAGTTGGTTGAGGGCCCATGCCCCAATCGGGGTTAAAAAGGCCTGAGAAATAAATATATATTTATTATTTATGTCTTTTTTAAACCTCAATTGGCATGTGTGTTGCCGGGGGAGGGGTGCGGGAATATTAACACCGCAACCATATACGGTGACTGAGGTAGGGCCTAGGAAGCCACCTAGTATATAACAAGCGTCGCAGTAATCAGATGGGCTGGCCTACTTGATCAAGCAATTGAAGGAGTTTTGAGTTACCTATTGTAACCATGTGAGCCATAGCATAGAAACCATCAGAATGCATATTCTTCTTCATCTGTTGGGGACTGAGCCCCTATGGGTCTGCCTGGAGTGTAATGACGTTGGTTCAATAACTAATACAAAATTAGCTAGTAAAATTAACAAATACAGCAAAAACCTACCAAAGCAATAATGCTCCAAGACGTTTTATTATACAAAAATTCCAGATTGTTCCGTTTGAAGTACAACAGTCCTCCTATCATTGCAAACAGTAGAGCGAGGGCTACAGTTCCTGAGTAGTTTGGAGGCCGAAATATACGAATCTGAAACAAAAATAAAATAGCATGATTACAGCCTGTGTGGAGCTGGGGCCCGAAGGAAGAAAGAATAGTACCAATGTGACCAACAAGGCACGTCATAAGAGAAACTGATGTAGGACCTAGGGAAGCTACCCTAGTAAATAAAAAGCATGGCAAAAATTGGATGTGCTGGCCTACTTGTAGGCGCATAACTGGTACAACATATAATCGCTCTTAGGTACAGATCACAGAGTGGTTAACAAGTGATCGATATGGAGCGTTCGAAGCAGAAGAAAGACAGCCGTGAATGGTACAATTTGAACCTTCTTTATGATGTAACTCAACCAATCCATACACCTGCTGCCTTGCAGGTCAGCTGGGGACAGCCAAAGGCTGACAGAGAGCAAACCCAGTAAACGCTGACTGAAACCAGAAACATCGCCGATGGATAAGCACCAGAGTACCAAAATAAGCGCTGAAGATGTGACAAAACCCACCCATGCTAAAGCTCCATGAATGAGATTTATGGGGAAATCTGGTACATCAGTCTAAAGGCGATCCTGAAGAAGAATCAATCCATCCATCCAACCAACCCATCCATCTATCTATATATCTATCAATCAATCAGCTCCTCTTCATGCCCCATTTGATAAATAAGGCTTCCACAAGTTATTTCCAGTGTTGCAGTTCTGCTGTCTTTCTGACAATTGTTTCCCCACATTCGAATGGTGGTGAATCTGCAACACTAACCAGACTGCAAGAATACCAAATCAAATGTGGTATAGCTAGACAAGAGCACTATACTGGAAGCTAAAAAAAAAATTGTAAACCAACAAAGAATTGGTGTCGTTAGTTGCCATGTGCTGAGAGACATGGAGCACTGGACTAACTGGTTTGATGTACATTGATGATGATCTGATCACTAAACTAAATTAATAATAATTTCTCTCGTACCGTTATATGTTACATAGGGCCTGCAAGTAATTTCTCCATACCGTTCTATCCTGTGCAACTCACTCAATCTCTTTCATAGAATTGAGACACATTTCTTAAACCCTTTGCATCCCACTTCAATGCCTGCTTTGGTATTCTTTGATCATTTCTTCTCAAGCTATGTCCAACATTTCATCTTCTCCCGCTTATAACAGTTGTTACTAGTGGTTAGATATTTCCCGATTTCATCCTTTCTGAATTCGTCCGATTTTATGTTTATTATTTTTTGCAGACATCTATTTTTAAATGCGTTTAACTTGCTTTCTATATCTTTAATCATTTTCCAACTCTCGCTGGCATATGTTATGTTATGCGATCGACGTCATGGCACATTGGGCATTCCCATTTGTGCTCTGTCCTCCGCTGCAGCAGCCATCACAAAGTCCATTTGCTCACCGTACCCATGAGAAGTTGATTACTATATCTTCTCTCTCTACCATGAAGACGACACTGTCTGGCATGTCCAAACTTCAACGCCTAATTCTCATACTCTTTCCAGTGTCTGAGACTTGCCCATGTCACATTATTGAGAGCATACCGCATTGATGATATCAGCTCTGTCCATACTTCTGCCTGCTTGAGTCGGGGCATTGTTTGCAAGAAGTCAGCACGCTCGTTACCCTGCACTCCAGCCAAGTCATTTTCTTGAGATGTGATCTCCGAATGATGTTCACCCATTCCACACGCATACTTCCAGATTCAATCATTTGAAGCATATTTCATCGAGTCTGATATGATAATCGCATGGGTTACCTGTTGTGCAGCCACCCATGACAGAGCCCTGGAGGCAGCAGTGATCTCCATAGTCATGCTCGGTGTTGTTGTCTCGAAAGCGCAGCAGTCCTCATGCAGTGCGCTACCGTTTCGGTGTGTTGAATAGTCCCACGATGATCGGATTCCGCGTCTGACAGAGCCATCGGTGTAGATAATGATATCACCTGGATGGAGTGCTGATCCATGAGTGCAAGAATATCTGCATTGACGACGCCTGGTGCATATTCTCTACAGCAGCATCTAAGTGTACTGATAACTCTGGTGTAATCAATCATATCCTCTGATATAGGCATCCATTATTCACCATGTCTCAGCTCATCTAGAGTACAGACTTGTTTAATAACATCCTCTGCCTCGGCCATCCAGAATAGGCATCTCTTCAATCGCCTGCCCTTGTTTTCATTTATGAATCGCTGGCATGTTAGGATTGATACAATATTTGAATTGAAAATTTGTAATTTAGTTTTGAAACTATATGACCTGCAGTTTCATATTTTATTTAGACTTTTAAAAGCTGATGCTTTGACAATTTGCAGCATAATTTCTTTTTTAACATTTCATGTGCAATCAAAATTGCTACCTAAATAGGTGAACTGCTCTATTATTTTTATCATTGTAGATACCAGGGTGATATATGCATTACTTGCCAAACTAAATTAGTTCATGATAATTTGATTCTGATTGTCATACCTGGATATCTGTTCTTTCTCCAATCCACTTAGCAAGCTGTTCAGCTGCAAAACCAACTCTGAAAAGTATACATTATGTAAATAAATTAACAAAACATGAAGGGCAAACAAACATAGCTAAACTTAAAACTTACTACTGCCTTGTAGTTTGACTGGGGACAATCAAAGGCTAACAGAGCAAACCGTACATAAAACTGGACAGCAGGCAAACCAAGTAGTCCAAAAAAAGACCGGTACCCTGTGCAGATGATGCTCAACAACCCGGGAGGAAGGTTGTCTAAGGGTAGCTACCCTAAAAGAAAATAGCAATCTGCTGCCTTGCAGGTTGGCTGGGGACAGACCAAGGCTGATGGAGAGCGAACGCTGGCTAAAACTGGACACATAGCCGAAGGATAAGCCCAAATGGCGCTGAAGATGTGACGAAACCCACCAATGCTAAGGCTGCATGAATCAGATTTCCACATGAATAAGAATTTATGAGGAAATCTGGTACATCAGTCTGGGCGGTGATCACGAGAGATAGAGAGAGAAACCCAAACTATAATCTAAAACAAATGTACTTCAAAGTAAAATAAAAAAAACTCTGTGACTAAGTGGTTAAGCTATTGCTGTGCGTTTGAAGGTTGTGGGTTCGAATCCGGACTACGCCATTCTGTTCACAAGTTCATTTTTTTCCAGAGATCCCTAGGATTGTTGCAGGGAGCTACGGAGTTGCAGTACTCTAGGCAGGTGGTTTGTTATTTCTGCAGAGAGGGACCGAGCCATATGGGGTAAAACCCAGTGCAATGAAATCAATCCTCCAACTTAAAAACCCCCTTTAGAAGAAACATATGAAGGATGGTGACATATCTGAGTTAAACCATAACTTCATCAGGAATCAGCAAACCATCCTGTTTTGTCTGAGAACCGACAACTGCGGAGCAAACTCTTATCAGTACAGGTTTCTCATACTCGGCAAGGATGGGAAGAACAGCATACAATACAAGACAGTCACTCTCAGTTTACTTGATGAAGAATACCCACATGATCTCTGGGTATACACGGATGGGTCAGTAGAAAATGCAGTGAAGAATGGAGAAGCAGGAGTGTACATAGAATATCCAAACAACGTTAGAGATGTGATTCAAGTACCAATGGGAAAGTAATGGAAAAATACAAACAGCTTTGAATATCTCGGTTCACTGCTAACAAGAGATGGAAATGAGATGAAAAAAAATTAAAAGAAGTAAAAACAAAGCCTTACAAACAAATTAAACAACTAAAAACAGTATGGAATAGAACTGATAAGAAAACAAAAATCAGAATACTACAAGCATGTATATTCCCAGTGACAACGTATAGGTGTGAAGCAAGGACATTTAACAAGACAATGGAAAAACATATGTGCTTTTGGAGATAAGTGTTACAGAACCGTGCTCTGTATATCATGGACAGAGAAGAGAACAAATAGAGCAATCCAGAAAGAACTTGAAATCATTGAAAACTGGATGATGCTACAAGTAGGAAAATTGTAGTTTGGACATATAGACCTGAAAGGTTGGAGAAGACCGTCATGGAAGAAGACATCCATGCAAAGAGGAAGACCATGAAGAAGATGGGATTCATGATGTAACTGATGGTTTGAGCATAACAACTGCAGAGGTGGGACATCTGACCTATGAAAGAGAAATTTCAAGGACTGTTGGAAAAGTTCTGCTCAGGACAAACTATTTGATGATGATGATAATGGGAACATAAAAACAAATAGAAGTGATAATGGAAAAAATTCAATATTTGCAGACAATAAAGAAATTTGAAAGAGACACATACCTGTGTATGTCCAGCGTGTCACCTTTCTTTTGTTTCCCTTGGCAGGAAGTGCATAAACACAGGGGCTGTGTTCAGTTTCATCTGCAAAATAATCAAACAGATTGATTGATTGGGCCATCATCATTGCACTTTAGTGAGTAACCATGTGTGCTCCAATCGCTTTTTTACACAGGAGGATCTCAGCTGCAGTGCACAAACTCCATAGCACCGCGGCGTCCCGATATAATTTTCAAGATGGTGAAGATATTTTTGCAGGATTTTTTTCAAATGAATTTTGCCAGGGCAGCAGCTTTTCAGCCTGCTCTTCTTGATTTTGAACTGCCTTTTCAAGGTTCTTTTACGTGCTCACATTGAACATGGTACCGACATTTTATCGTCCGTCTCTGATAAGATTAGGAACTTGATCTCGCATACACTGAGATCAAACAAATAGAACTACACAGGAACACACACATGACATAGATAGCAAGCAATTACATGAGACCTTGTTCATTAACAGAGATAAAGATATAAATAATAGCCGGCCATCACAAGCGATGATGACAACAGACTTAGATGTGTGCGAAGGTGACTGTAGAGTCCAATCTTAGAACACAATCCTCTATCACAGGTGATCAAGGTTAGACATGTAGGTGTTACGTGTTCTGTCTTTTCGCACAGCTCATTTTCTCTGTGCCTCAGCGGCATGATGATTCTCAGCTATGCGGGTTCCTCTTGTGTTGTTACAGCGCCACATTTGGCGATCTTGCCCCTGGGATTCCCAGTAGGTGGTGTCTATACCGAAGAATTTCAGGGACATTTAAGAGTGTCTTTAACTCTTTCCACGCTTTAAGCACACACTGCGCCCGGCGGAAGTCCGTTGCACACAATAAGCCGCACACTGCGGCATAGAGTTGCTTCCCTTATAAAAAGTCTTTCTTGTATTACTTCTACTGTTTTACTTATACTACTTTTCAACCTTGTTATTCTATTGGGCTGTCCAGTTTTCTTCAATTTAGTATATAATAATATATATGTTTATTTATTGAAGAGTAGTTGGGATCGTTTTATTTATTTTTAATATTTTTTACTTCCCTTGAATTAACCGCTTAAAAATTGAGGAAATAACTGTGCGTGGAAAGAGTTAAAGCATTTTTTCTGTCCACCAGCTGAACGTCAGCCCCCTTAAAGCTAACCATAAATCAACTGTTTTGGGATGCATTTATTAGACATCCGAGCAACATGACAGGCACTGTTAACAGAAATAAACTTATAGCAGTTCTATGAAATAATTAAGTCAACTGCAATGACAATAAGCAAATCTACATGATTTAACACTTTGCTACCTAAGTTTGAGAGCCGCTGTAGCGTACTTGTTAGTGAACTCGTTTCGCAAAGCTGGTGGTCTGGGTTCAGCTCCCGCAGTGCGCGTGGAATTTCTCCCAACCACAACGGCTCTCAAGTCGACCCAGCCTCAACTGGGTACCAGACATGCTCTGGGAAAGTAAAGGCGGCGGCGTGATGCTGACCACATCACCCATTGTGTGCCGACGGTCAATGAAAAATACAGGCCTAACACTGTATTGACCTATATACCATGAGGTATGAAAGGGTTCCGTTACCTTTTTTTACTACCTAAATTTACAAGAGAAATTTTCATATACAGGGTCATAGGAAACATGGATAAGGTGTCCTTCCTTTCATTCTCTATCATCATCAAATAGCTTGTCCTGAGCAGAACTGTGCCACTCTAACAGTCCTTCAAAATCTCTCTCTCTCATAGGCCATATGTCCCTCCTCTGCAGCCGTCATGTTCAAATCATTAGTTACATCCTGAAACTATCTGCTCCGAAGTCTTCTTCTTTTTCCCAGGATGCCTCCTTCCATGATGGCCTTCTCCAACCCTTTCTGTCTCTTTATATGTCCAAAATACTTCAATTTTCTCATTTTTATTTATAGCATCAGCCAGTTTTCTTTGATTTTGAGTTCTTTCTGGATAGATCTATTTGTTCTCTTTATATCCATGATATACAAGACTTTTCTGTAACATTTATATTCAAAAGCACATATATGTTTGCCAACTGCCTTGTTAAATGTTCATGCTTCACACCCATATGTTACCACAGGGAACATGCAAGCTCTTAGTATTCTGATCTTTGTTTTTCTATCATTAGCTTGAAATATTGTCTGTTTTTGATGTTATCTCTTATCCTCTTCTTCTTTGAACGCTACATATCGACCACTTGTTAACCACCCTGTGTGATTTGTATGTGATCTGAGGCTAAAAGCAATTGTACATTGTGCCAGTTATGCGCCTACAAGTAGGCCAGCACATCCGATTTCTGCGATGATTTTTATATACTAGAGTAGCTTACCTAGGTCCTACATCAGTTGCCTCTTATGCCTTGTAGGTCGCAGTGGTACTACTCTTTGCTTCCTTGCGGGTCCCGGTACCACATGGGCATGATTCTCAAATGAATAGTGTAATCAAATCATGATAAAGTTGTTACTTACATTCTGAAAGACATCAGATCCTTCATCATAATCAACCATAGCAAAGAAGAGTCTGTTTGAATACTGTTGTGAGTACCGCCAGGAGTTTGCAACTATCTGGAACTCATCGTTGGCTTGTCTGTCAAATAAATAAACATACCATAGTCACATACTGATGAGACAAGTCAGCACATGATGGACAATGTGGTGCTCCATGCTGGATGATTTGAATATGCAGATGACATCGCATTGACATTAGAAAAACTATCAACAGACTGAATAAACACTTTCACAGGCTACAATTGTCTCCATCCCCTCTGTGTCCCTGTGGCATCTCTAACTAAACCACAGAACATGTCCTGCAAGACTGTCCCCTGTATGTCCTACCTAGAAAAGGATGCTGGCCCTACAACACAACCCTACATTTAAAACTACATGGCAACAGAGATGAGCTCCAGACAACATTTTATGTTAGCGGTTTCCAAACTTTGCATTTCCGCAGACCCCCAAAACTTTCTATATATGAAAATGGACATGAATGAATTATCTGGGTGTTACAATAGTAAACAATGTCTGCAATTTAAAATTTTAATAAACAGGAAGAGGTTTCCTTTTGCCTTGAACAAGACGAGCCATCATTAGCATCATCAGTACATTTACTTTTCAATTTCAGCCAGTGATCCATCCTGAAGCTCAGCCAAAATATAATGTAGCAAAATCCAATGCACGCCACCGTTATTTATTTTATCTTTCCCAAGATCATTTCAGCCAATTACTTACTTAAATTTCATTCTTCTAGCAATGGAGTTATTATTACACCACACCAACAGTCAAGCTGGCCCCAATTTCCAAGATTGCAGGAAAATTCAAAAGATCTTTCATTGTGTCCAATCAGACACTTAGACTGGCTGTTTGTTCCAGGTCCTTTGATTTCGCAGCGAAACTAGTTTACCACTGTTTTTATCATTTATTTTTCTGTTTGAAATGTCAAAGGTCATAATATTTCTTCAAGCTGCTTGAGGACCCCATGTGATTACCTGGGAGACCCTTGGGGGTCAGCAGACCAGTTTGGGAAACGCTAGTCTACATCATCATAAGAACACGGCTGACAGTATAATAAACCAAATAGCAATCACAAGAAGAAGACATTGCATTGATGGCACATTTCTACCAACATATTCAGGAGAGAACAGGAGAAGTTTACATGCAAGTTTTGTTGAACATAAATCTCAAGAAAACAGAAGTGGATGACAATAAATTTAAGCAGCACAACATTAGCAAAGATAGGGAACCAGGATACATTCACATATTCAGTGGTTACCGGGGCCCAATTTGGGGTGTAAAGAATAGAACCACTGTTACCTGCCACGCATGTCGTAAGGCGACTAAGGAGGTTTGGCTGAAATCGGATGCACATGTCCTAAATGCGTAGAAGTCTATGCTTTTAGGGCCTACCAAAAATGTGCAACGTATACACGTTCTTGGCAAAGATCAAACATATCACAAAAAATGATTAAAATTGGTCGTAAAGAACGAACGCAAAGAAAGAAGAAGACATATTCAGAAAGCATAGGAACAAAAGGAAAGAGAAAAATTACCACCTGTGAAATGAAATGCTTGAGGAAAGCGGTAAATAAAACAAGAAGAAATCATTTAAGAAATGAGGAAATTAGAAGAACATTCGGAACAATACCTGCTATTAGATTTATTGAAAGACTCATTCATTCAGACTCAAATGGTTTGGCCACTTGGTGAGAATGAACCCGAATACACCAGTTGCAAAAGCGTACAACCTGAAAATGTAATCATCAAGAGGAAAGGTCAGACCAAGAAAAAGATGGATTGATGGAGTTACAGACATCTTAAAACTCTACAATACCACAGCATATCAAGCAACAGAGCGTGCACTATCTCGGAAACCGATCATCAGTTAAACCTGCTACACCTAACGGCAAAAAGCAGAGACAGACAAAAGAAAGAAGAGAAAAATGTGGAAAATGAACAAACAGATGTCAAGAAAAATTCCACTGGTGCTTGAATTACATTGAGAAACAGAATGAAGTGGTTTGGCCACTTAATAAGAATGAATCCAAACTCCACAGTATACAGAGTCTTCTACAACAGAACATCAGGAAAGAAGACAAGAGGAAAACCACGAAAAAGATGGTTAGGTAGCATAGTAAAATCCTGCCAAAGAACAAAAATCACTATCACCCAAGCCACGAGAATAGCACAAGAAAAAAACAGAAAACCATGATACTAGGCAACAACCCGGTAGCAGTGTGACGACAATAGAAAAACGAATAAGAAAGAATTATTCTCTTATCTACTGATTTCAACAGTAGATTAAGAAATGTTAAGTTGATGAAGGATGAATGAAATGATGGTGTACATACTTGCAGACAGAACAGCCTCTCTGAGGTTGCAGGGCAGTCAGCATAACAACTACAGAGTAATTCTTTGGAGCTGTCTTCACATACTGTCGAAACTTATCTCCGTTCAAGCGGATGATTGATTTCTTGCTGTTCCATTCCATCAACTGATGAACTTTTCCATCTAAGCTTTCCTGAAATGATAAGAAAAACACACTGAGACGTGATCTATCAATTAGAAAGAACCAATACTAACGCATCATAAAAAACTGTAGTTACTGCATGTAGTACCCCTTTTTAGGGCAATGTAGGACAGGGGGACAAGAGCCTGCGGAATTTAATGGCTGCATGGCTGGTGCAGTTCAGCATTTGCCATTCTGAAGAACATATGGAGTTCAAGAATGATCAGGAATAAAACTAAGATAATGATATTTAATTCAAATGTCAAGTCTGTCCTTCTGTATGGAGCGGAGACATGGAGAACAACTAAGGTGAATACCAAAAAGCTGCAGACATTCTTCAATAGATGCCTACGCAGGATACTCCATTTGAGATGGTATGACAAGACCACAAACAGAGAACTGTGGGATAGGACAGGACAACGGCAGGTGGAACAGGAGATAATGAGCAGAAGGTGGCGATGGATAGGACACACACTGAGGAAACCCCTGACAGCATCGCGAGACAGGCTCTCCGATGGAACCCCAGGGCAATAGAAGTAAGGAAGACCCAGAAACACCTGGAGACGGGAGTTAGAGATGGAACGCAAAAAACGGGGAGAGAGTGGCGAGATCTGGAAAAGATGGCCTTGGATAGGCGGGTTTGGAAGGCCTTGGTTGCGAACCTATGCTTCCCTAGGGGCGAAGAAGATGGCTAGTGCAGTCACCGCAAAACTTAAAGTTAGGATTTTCTTTTATGCCCTGAAAAACAATCCTTGTCATCGAGATTGAACACGGATCACTCGTGTGAGAGCAGCGCTCTAATTCATTTGACCAGATGCTAGTCACTAACGCATGATGATCACAAAAAAACATTCGCAACAGCAAACACGTAAACCCAAATTGCACTTTGTGTGAATAGTCATGTATGCTTGGATCTTTGTCTTATACATAAAAATCTTGACGGTAGTGCACAAATACCTAACCGGCGGAAGTGCACAAATACCACACAGACAAAGGCCCCAAATATAATTTTGAGAATTTTGAAAAACCTGTAAAACAAGAAACAACATTTTGACTAAAAGGCTTTTATCAAGCTACGAATACAGAACGGACAGAGTGGAGACCATGTTTCTATACACCTGACATCATAAACAGATGATAAATCTCGTAAGACTTTAACCAGCAGATTTTCATTTCAGGACAGTTAGGGATTTATCGTCTGTGATGTCTGGTAGGAACAGTCTCCATTCCGTTCGTTCTGTATCATTAGCTTGATAAAGGCCTTTTGGTTGAAACGTTTCTGTATCTTGTTTTACAAGTTTTTGTCATCCTCAAAATTATTTTGGGACCTTCGTTGGTATGGTATTTGTGCACTTCCATTGGTATGTGTGCACTTTTGCCGGTAAGGTATTTGAGCACTCCCGCAATTTTTCTGTATTAGAAAAAAATAAGAGAACACATGACTATTGACGCAAAGTGGATGGACCTATCAATTAATCGATCTTTTATAAAAGATGACATTGCACATTGGGATGACAATTTGTCTAACCCATATTGTTTTCCCTTCTATTTTTAGCCATAAACAACCACTGGGAGACATCATTCCTAGATAGTATGAAAATTACACATAACCGCTGGGGCCTTGCAAAGGGAGAAAAGAATAGTAACACTTTGACCTACAAGGCATGTCGTAAGAGGTGACTGAGATAGGGGCCTAGGAAAGCTACCATAGTAAATAAAAGGCGTAGCAGAAATCAGATGGGTTGGTGTACTTACAGGCGCATAACTGGCACAATGTACAATCGCTCTTAGACTCAGATCACATAGAGTTGTTTAACAAGTGGTCGATATGGACGTTCGAAGAAGCCATATAATCATAATTAGTACATAATGATAATTTATACACCCTACTAGTAACTAACAGTGCTGTTTATTCAAAAGTCACTCCCACCCGCATGTAGAAAGATGATTTTTTAGATTGCTATACGGCAAATGATATGATTATCTGAAGGTCCTTAGATCCTGACCTGCAGAAAAACCGGTACGTGTTTCAGTGTTTGAGCACAACTGTGACAAAATGTTTCACTGGGAAAACTAGAGAGGAATAGTAAACTATTTATCTATAAGGCAAGGGCCGCAAGGTACTATAATAATAATAAATAAGTATTATTATTTATAACTTATAACCTTTAATGACATACAAACAAGACAAGAGGTGGAATAATGAGTGCATATAATCGGAAAACCATTATATATAGGAATTATTAGCATGCATATAATACTTCTTCGTCCGTTGAGTATCGCTAGAACTATAATAATTGGTAAATATAGCACTAATAGCAGCCATGTATTTTATATCCGTATTGAAGAGGTAGAACGTCATCAGATTCAGTGAGTGGTGAGAGCAAAGTCGGTTCAGCCGGTTCTGCTACAAATAATAGATACATAATCTTTCCAAGATACAAACAACAAAATGAAAGTAACGTACAACATAGAAGAGATACTTATATTATTTTATGGTACTCATACCTCCTTTTTCAACTGTGCAAATGCACATGAAAAGTTATAATTACAATAAATACTTCTATGCGAATGACAGACGCCATGACTTTGACCGGATGTGCAGTTGCAAATGATAAATATAGTACTTAATATTTGATTGGCTAGTGTAAGTCATTAGTTCGAATCTTAGTGAGCTAGACGTTACAGTTACTTTTACGTTTGGTAACTATTTGTAATAAGTGTTTCTTTCTCTCGCGATCCCAAATAAAAGAAGTGTTTAACCAGCGAGCCATGGGAACCATCGGTATGCATAGCCTTCAACACATCTGTTAGGGAAGACTGAGTACATATATGTTTATAATAATAATACCTCTCGTACCGTTATACGTTACATAGGGCCTGCAAGTAATTTCTCCATACCGCTCTACTATCCTGGGCAACTCGCTCAATCTCCTACATGGAACTGAGACCGATATTTTCTGCCTCTTTCAGCAAAGTTCGTTTCGGGGTCTCCTTAGGTCGACCTCTCTTTCTTGAAACCTTTGCATCCCACTTCAATGCCTGCTTTGATATTCGTTGATCATTTCTCCTCAAGGTGTGTTCAACATATCTCCATCTTCTCTTTTTATAACAGTTGTCACTAGTGGTTGACCAGACATGTCTCTGATTTCATCACTTCTCCTGAATTCGTTCCATTTTATATTCATTATATTTCGCAGACATCTATTTTCAAATGCATTCAACTTGCTTTCTATATCTTTAGTCATTTTCCAACTCTCGCTGGCATATGTTAGGATTGATGCAACATTTGAATTGAAAATTCTTAATTTAGTTTTAATACTATATAACTTGCAGTTCCATATTTTATTTAGACTTTTAAAAGCTGATGTTGCCTTGCCAATTCGTAACATAATTTATTTTTTAACATTTCCTTTGCAATCAAAATTGCTACCTAAATAGGTGAACTGCTCTGTTATTTTTATCATTTTAGATTCCAGTGTGATATCTGCATTACTTGCCATAGGTGTCTTCATTATATTTGTTTTTCATAGCTTATCTGCAGTCCAACTTTGATGCTATAGATGACAAGCTGTCTGTTTTTCTTTGCATATCTTGGTTGTTTCTACTTAACAAGGCAATATCATCTGCAAAATCCAAATCTTCTAGTTTACTATTTTCTACCCAATCGATGCCAGTTTCGCCCCTGTAACATTTTCGCATCACACAGTCAATGATATATATGTTTGCCTGGAGTGTTATGATGAGGGCTCAATCACCAATAGCTATTTCATTTGTTACATTTGCAACAAATACTCGTTACTTAATACTTGTTACTTAATTGTTACTTATTTGTTGTTAACGAGGCCGTTGGAATTAGTAGACCAGGTTGTTAGTATGTAGACTCGTGTCATACTAGCTAACAGAATTGACGTTACTACTATGGCTGATGCATGACGAGCTTGAAGGGGACAGATGACCAGTTTGTGGACAGAAAAAACGCTTTAAAGTGGCACAAAAATGCTTCGATATAGACGCCAAGTGCTGGGAATCCGTTGAGCGAGATCGTCAAATGTGGCGCTATAACAACACAAGAATAACTCGCATAACTGAGAATCGTCATACTGTTGAGGCGCAGAGAAAACGAACTACGCGAAAAGACACAACGCTCACATGTCTAACCTCGATCATGTATGTCCCACCTGTGGAGACCCTACCTGAGTAGGAGTTTCCACAGCACTAAGCATAGAACTACACGCCTAGAGTTGTTGGATGTTTCTGGGTCTACAAGAAAGCCGGGTACTCTCCAGAAAAGGGTGAAAACTCATAATTTCTGGAGTTCGACAACAACAACAGACCTCCGCACACACCAGAGGTGCAACAACACACGACTGAGACTGCTGTTATAATCGCTTGCGATAGAAAGCTATTATTATTACTACTATGGACGGGGAACTGCATAGAGTAGTTGATAGTAGCTCGGCCTGCTAGCTGTGAGACGCCTCATAGCTCGGGTTCGAACCTACTGTCCGGCATTTGTTCGAGTCCCTGGTCTTACTCAGGACGATAACGTGAGTACCTCTGAAGTCGGAGAAAATCTGCCTGTATGGCGAGGGAATACTAATTACGAGTACATTGAGCACACGGCTGCCAGTGTAAAGTAATTTACAATGTGCACGCTGCTGCCATTGTAAGAAATTGGAAAACGGATTTTCACGCAAAAATCAGTTTCAGAGAGATGAAACTTCGTCTGAGTTGAAAGCGGAAAAAAAAAAAAAAAAACTACTATGGACAGACCTATAAGTACTAAGTCTTTTCAAATAGATGGCAAAGTGCATCGATTCCAGATAGTCTGTATGACGCTTTCAAGGTCAACATAATGCTTGCATTCTGTTTCACAACAGTCTATTATCATCATCTAGTAGCTTGTCATGAAAAGAAGTTTTTCACTAACAGTCTTTCGGAATTGTTCTCTCTCTAATATGCGAGATGTCCCACCTTCGGTGCGTCATGCTAAAATCGTCTTCCCCATTCTCAATCCATGCTCTCCGTAGCCTTCTCTTTGCAGAAATGCCTCTGTTCACAATTGTCTTCCTCAGCCCTTTATATTTTCTTGTGTCTAAAATACTTCAATTTTTCGCATTCCCATTTGTGCCCGGATGTTGCAAGGGGAGCGAAGAATAGTAACACTGCGACCTTCAAGGTACTTCGTAGGAAGCGTCTGAGGTAGAAGCCTATGGAAGCTACCCTAGCAGATAAAAAGCATCGCAGACAGGGGCGGCTCGTCATTTAGGGGCCAGTGGGGCACGGCCCCACCAATAATCGAAAGGGATAAAACTTCCCGGAATAGACAAATAATAGTAAATACTCAAAACATCATGATTTTTCCGAAAATCTGTGTCTGGCCCCACCAAGAAAACTGACCACGAGCCGCCACTGATCGCAGAAATAGTATATGCTGGCCTACTTGTAGACACATAACTGGCACAGCATACAATCGTTCTTAGGCTCAGATCACATACAAATCACAAAGAGTGGTAACAAGTGGTCGATATGAACCGTTCGAAGATTCTCACTTGTAGCATCAAACATTTTTCTCCAATTTGTATTCCTTATGGAAATATCTATTTGTTCTTTTGTTTCTGTCCATGGTATACACAGGACTCTGTAACATGTATAATCATTAGCACATGTATGCCTTTCCCATACGATTATCATATCAGACTCGATGAATATGCTTCAAATGATTGAATCTGGAAGTATGCGTGTGGAATGGGTGAACATCATTCGGGGATCACATCTCAAGAAAATGACTTGGCTGTATGCTGGAGTGCAGGGTAATGAGCGTGCTGACTTTCTTGCAAACAATGCCCCGACTCAAGCCGGCAGAAGTATGGACAGAGCCGATATCATCAATGCGGTACGCTCTCATTTATGTAATATGGGCGAGTCTCAGACATTGGAACGAGTTCGAGAATTAGGCGTTAAGTTTGGACATGGCAGACAGTGTCGTCTTCGTGGTAGAGAGAGAGAAGATATAGTAATCAACTTCTCATGGGTACGGTGAGCAAATGGATTTTGGGATGGTTGCTGCAGCGGAGGATAGAGCACGAATGGGAATACCCAATGTGCCCTGACGTCGATCGCATAACATAACATATATGCCTTTCCATGACCTTGTTAAATGTCCATTCCTAACACCCATACGTTGCTAACCGGAATGTTCATTCTATTATTATTCTGATCTTTGTTGGGCTATCAGTTTAATTCCATACTCATTATACTTGCTTAAGTTTTCGTACGGTTATGTTTGTTCCGTAGCCACCAAGAGTATCAGTGGCACACTTGACAGACAAGGACAGACTATCATCTTCCGACTCAGGATAGGTCACAACAGACTGAACATACACCTACACAGGCTGCGATTGTCCCCAACCCCACTGTGCCCATGTGGCTCCGCTGAACAAACCACAGAACATGTCCTGCAAGACTGCCCCCTGTATGTTTAGTTTAGTTTAGTCGTCGGATCACCATCACTGCACGTCGAACAAATTAGTCCATAAGTGCTCCGATCTCTCCCTCAGTATGTCCATCAGCGTGTGGCGACTAACGACACCGGTTCTTTGTTGGTTTACAATTCTTCTTTGTCTGCCAGCATAGCGTTCTTGTCGAGCTACACCACACTTAACTTTGAGTTCTTGCAGTCTGGTTAGTGTTGTGGATTCACCGCTATTACGTGAATCATGTACACGCCCTCTCTCCCTTAAGGAATTTATAATATCAGCCTGGTCCATTGTTCGTCCGCTTTGGACAGCAGCCATACCTGCAAGCCTATCATCACGTTCATTCCCCCTTACACCTGCATGCCCTGGCACAAAAATAAAACGGATCTTTGTCAGCTTAGACCTCCCCAGCGATTCTATCCAATGTCTCCTAGCCCATCCTGTTTCAATCTTCCTGAGCATACTCATTGAGTCACTGAGAAAACATGCATGGATAAAAGTCTGTGATTCTAGCCAAATCATCGCTTTGGTAACCGCCATGATTTCCATAGTGAGACTGCTTGTAGTCACGGCAAAACCACCACTGTCTTCCTTCACAACATCACCTCCGACCTGAGCAGTGAAAGCCTGTATGTCCTACCAAGAAAGGAATGCTGGTCCTACAACACAACACTACATTCAAAACTACATGGCACTAGAGATGAGCTCCAGACAACAGTCGATTTCATCCATAAGAACGCGATCTCAACGGTATAATCATCCAAAAAAGCGATCGCAAAGAAGAAGAAGTATCAGTGGCCAGTCGTTCTCTGTTCTACACGCAAAAGGTTGACAACATAAGGAAACAGAGACAGTGAAGACACTATTTATGAAGCGTACACTTCAAAAGTCCCTTCTATAAATTTCTTCTTATTCTCACTGTGAGGCAAAACAAAATTAAAACAAAGGAGAAGAAGAATGAAATGTCTAGCTAGCGGCCTGTTCTACAGACGGTTATTGGTCTTGATATTGTACACAGTCGAAGAACTTTCTCATCTGACAGAGTTAAATTTATCTTGATTTTCTGCCCACATAGTTCAGTCCGTCAATTTTCTATGCTCAAATCTGATCCAGAGACACGTTCAGTCTTCCAAAATTGTCCTCTGATGGCTTAGAGATAGGACAGGAATCTTAAGTGTATGCTGATGCACATTCACATTAAATTCAATATCCAGGGTCATTTTGGCTCCGTCCGGTGTGGCCGTCGGTGATGCCATATATATGCTTATGGCCCGTCTGCCCAGCGTGTTCGTAGCGCGTTGGACTGCGGGTGACTAGTCCTCTGTGTGTACGGGTTCAATTCCGCGGACTGGCAGAAAAGCTACAGGTTCCCCAGATTCACGGTGTTCGTGGCACCGAACCAAAAGGTTACGATGTCCATGGCACCGAGCCGAAGAGCTGAAAGCTCAAGTGCTTCTGGATCGGAAAAATATATATGCTTATGTAGTACAGACCCGTAGTGCATCTTTTCCCAAATCCATTTTTATTATTGAGGATGGTTTTGCATGCAAGTCCCGCAATATAATCGACGCCATCACTTGTAAACGTTGCGGTAAGGTATATATGTAGGAGAAACTGGCAACAACATAGTGGCCTATACGTGATATACACAAAAGCTATGTGACCACTGTAGTTACTAATTTCAATGAAACTGGCCATTTGGGAGTTGGCGATATTCAGATCACAGCCATCCGATCACGTTCCTCTGACGATCAGAGTCGATTTCGTATAGAAAAATTGTTTTATATTTTTATATGGTACCTTGCGACCTCATGAACTCAACACACTACATTCATATGCTTCTTAATTCTTCTCATGCTCTATAATATATTTACATTTGTTAAATGTATATATTTGATTATTATAGTTTTATCTTTTTCCATTTCTAGTTATTTTACATTTATTTCATTTTTTTAAATCACATATTGTTTTGTTTAGGACCCTTTGTTATTTATCGTCTGATTGTATATGTGATGTCTGGGGTATAGGTAGTCTGAATTTCGTCACTTGTTTTGTATCCTTTGCATGATAAAGTCCTTTTTGGTCAAAATGTCGCTGCATCTTGCTTTTGTAAAACGACATTACTTTGTTGTTTACGTGTTTCGTAGTTAGTTTCACTGTAGTTTTATTTCAATAGGGTAGAACGGTTCTATTCTTTCATCAAAAGAATGATCCAAAATTTATATGAGGTTTATATATAAATAAAAAGAGGATCAGAGTTTAATGATTGTGTCCTGAAGTGGGAAACATTTAAAAGAAAAGCGACAGAACGGTAATAATGGGAATCTTTTGAGGAAGCTTTATGGGATAGGACGAATATATAAACAGATACAGGGATAATTCTGAAGTTGGAGAAGGCTCACTTGAATGGCGAGGCACACTGATGATATGGAAAACAAGCCTTCACGTAAAAATTAGCCAGATGACAAGCCCCATGCTGGATGCACTGACTATGCTTGAATTCATAGCAGGCGAATGAGAAGATACATGTATAAAAAAAATTTGTTCTTTCTATTTCTGTTTTGCCTCACAGTCAGGATAAGAAGATATTTATAGAACAGGTTTTTGTGTGCGCTTCATAAATAGTGTTTTTCACTGCTTCTGTTATTTCTGTGGTCTATTTTTGCACGGAAAACCTTTTGCTTTGTATCCACTGTATCAAAATAGCATTACTCTTTGAGACGCACTGTCTGTTGGTAATCTGCTTATGTAGACAAACTATTTAATTTATTGTTTCTTGATGAAGTTTAGTACTGATGGTGTACCCACTTTGGCAAATTAACTGGCCTAACGAAACAACACTCGACAGAAAAATACACGGACCTCTGTGTGAGCTACAAAAGACAGTGAAGTTCATACAAGAGACAACATTGAATATATAGACAATATTTCAAATGAACGAAAGGAAGGAAGGTACCCACTTTTTCCCTGATGTCTTCATTTCTAAACCAGTCTCTTCTTGATACTCCCAGCATTCTTCGTAGACAGGAATGTTAGTCACCAAAAAATATCATGCCTTGTTATTTTCAACACAGCAAATACATCGTTAAAAACACTTTTAAAAACAAAAAATTAAAAACACAGTGGCTGAATTTATTTTTGCTCACTTTTCACTCCGCAGGTATATACAAGTTAAGCTGCTGTTTTTTTAATTTTAAAATAAAATTTGACGGATGACATGTAATTTTGTAAATAAATAAATATACTTTTATTTAAAGCTAACAGAATGTGAAAGAACAAATTAATAATTGATAACGATAAAAATACTTTAATGCTGAGCATTGCTTTGCAAAAACTAAAAGAACTAACTAACCTAAGGAAGGGAACTGACATAAGAACACAAAATCAAGTGTTCAAGAGCCTGCATTTTTCCCTTGGCAACATATGGTTGTGAGACATGGACCATTGACAAAGCGGTGGAGAAGATCATTAATACCTTTGAATGCAAATGCTACAGAAGAGTACTTAGAATATCATGGACAGATAAAAAACAAATGCTTCTGTTCTACAACAGCTTGATATTAGAGAGAGTTGGCTATTAAAGAGCATAACATCAAGGAAAATTAAATATTTTGGACACATCAAATGACATGAGTGCCTAGAGAAGGTAATTTTAGAGGGAATGGTGCCTGGATGAAGAAGGAGAGAAAGACCTAGAAGACGATGGGTGCACGATGTCATTGACGATCTGAGAATGATTGCTGCTGACGCTGGTCAACTTACACAAAATAGAAAGTTTTTCAGGACTGCTGTCATGGGAGCCAAGTTCCTGAAGGGACAAGCTACTTGATGATGAATTTGGCAATTATCTTGGAAGTGTTATCAGTCCTGAAGGAGGAGCTGGATCTGACATTAAAAGCAGACTAAGTAAGTCATTATGGGCATTCATGACCATTCAGACGGTCTGGAAATCAGCCTAATACAGCATCAAAATCAGGATTAATTTATACCCCAGCTGTGTGATTTCAACTTTTCTGTGTGGATCAGAATGCTGGAGAATGAAAGAACAAGATATATCCATAATATGTCTTTATGTCCCAAAAGTTTATGAGTGAGACAATACAAACTGGAAAACATCTAGAAATTAGAAGTTATGAATAAAAACAATACAAACTGGAAAACATCTAGAAATTCGAAGTTTATGAACAAACTGGAAAACATCTAGAAATTAGAAGTTTATGAGCAAACTGGAAAACATCTAGAAATTAGAAGTTTATGAATAAAGCAATACAAACTGGAAAACATATAGAAATTAGAAGTTTATGAATAAACTGGAAAACATCTAGAAATTAGAAGTTTATGAATAAAGCAATACAAACTGGAAAACATATAGAAATTAGAAGTTTATGAACAAACTGGATAACATATAGAAATTAAAAGTTATGAATAAAGCAATACAAACTGGAAAAAAACTAGAATTGAGTTCATGACTAAAACAATACACACTGGAAAACAGCTAGAAATGAGCTTGTGACTAAAACAATTCAAACTGGAAAAAACTAGAAATGAGCTTATGACTAAATACAATACACACTGGAAAAACAGCAAGAAATGAGAAGCTCATGACTAAAACAATGCAAACTGGTAAAACAGCTAGAAATGAGAAGCTCATGACTAAATCATTACACACTGGAAAACATCTAGAAATGAGTTCATGAATAGAACAATGCAAACTGTAAAACAGCTAGAAATGAGCTCATGACTAAAACAATGCAAACTGGAAAACAGCTAGAAATGAGCTCATGACTAAAAACAATGCAAACTGGAAAACAGCTAGAAATGAGCTCATGACTAAAAACAATGCAAACTGGAAAACAGCTAGAAATGAGCTCATGACTAAAAACAATGCAAACTGGAAAACAGCTAGAAATGAGCTCATGACTAAAAACAATGCAAACTGGAAAACAGCTAGAAATGAGCTCATGACTAAAAACAATACACACTGGAAAAACAGCAAGAAATGAGAAGCTAATGACTAAACAATGCAAACTGGTAAAACAGCTAGAAATGAGAAGCTCATGACTAAAACGATGCAAACTGGTAAAAAAGCTAGAAATGAGCAAATGACTAAAACAATGCAAATTGGAAAACAGCTAGAAATGAGTTTATGAATGAAACCTTATTACTCGTGGGTCTATTTCTTCAAAAGACTACACAGGAGTAATAAAATCAGATCATTTCATACTTACTTTAGGTTTATGTTTTAGTTCAGTTAGTATTTCATATTTGTTTTTTTGAAAAAGACCTATGGTCAAGAGTTGTCATTTTTCATTTTGATCATTTTTTACTCTAGTTTATTTATTACTAAAATGTACCTGACTTTCTCTATATATTGACCCATTTACCCAAAATTATCGCTGCCTCCCCATGGTTTTCTCCAGATCTGATATGATTCGGTCTTATCACGTCAGACCTGTAGGTTTCCAAACATCGCTTTGTTAAGCATTAGAGGTTACTGATATTAGTTGATTCCTACCAAACCAATGTTGATTCCTACCAAACCAATGTTGATTCCTACCAAACCAATGTTGATTCCTACCAAACCAATGTGCATCTTATAGACGTTCTTGGTAAAGATCAAACATATCACAGAGGATTAAAATTGCCAGTCGTACCGGGCCCAAATGTGGTGTAAAGAATAGAACCACTGTTACCTGACACGCATGTCGTAAGAGGCGACTAAGGAGGTCTGATGAGATCGATGCATGTGTCCGCTAGGAATGCTAACCCAAAACAAATGCTTGCAGAAAACGGATGCACCAGGCCATAAGGCGAATAACATGGTGCAACGACCTCTCACAATGAGGAATGGGATAAAGGATTCTACGGTTGCCAATCTGCCTCAGAGATTTAGCCACGCGGTAAGAATGTCAGAACTACCATCACGAGGGTGGCCAAAACTTACTGCGGAAGAGGTCAGCACAAACGGGAAGCAGAAATCATAGGAATTATATCCTACAAAACTGCCCCAGTATGCAAACTTGAGAATAAATAGGTGGCCCACTTACACTAGCGTCCAAGACAAACTGTATGGCGTGGTTGATAATCTGAGGCAGATGGCTGCCTTTATTAAAGAATCTGAAATTCCAATCTAGTGAGAACGAAGAAGAAGATTAAAATTGGTCGTAAAAAAAGAACGCAAAGAAGAAGGAGAAGATTAGTTGATTAATCTATTATATTCTAATTGCACAAAGTTAAGAAAATATGTTATCTCAAAGATAACCTGTGTGTTGCAGGGGATCACAGGGTGAGCAAAGAATAGTAACACTGCGATCTACAAGGCATATCATAAAAGGCGACTGAGGTATGGGCCTAGGGAAGCTACCCTAGTAAATAAAAATCATCACAGAAATCGGATGTGCTGGTCTACTTATAGGCACATATCTGGCACAGCGTACAATCGCTCTTAGACTCAGATCACATACAAATCTCAAAGTGTGGTTTAACAGTTGGTCAATATGGAGTGTTCGAAGAAGCAGATCTCAAAGCCGAGCAATTACTAAGAAAGAGTTTGTTTTTCAGGAAATGAAGGTTTCATTCAACTGACAAACATGCTTATCCAGCACATAGCAGTTCTATAGTCTTTTCTGAACTTGATGGCCCGCCCGAGTGGTTACTGGGGCACAAATTTGGGATGCAAAGAATAGAACCACTGTTACCTGCCACGCATGTCGTAAGAGGCGACTAAGGAGGTTTGGCTGAAATGGATGCATGTGTCCGCTAGGAATGTTAACCGAACAAATGCTTGCAGAAAACGGATGCATCAGGCTGTAAGGCGCATAACATGGTGCAACGACTCCTCACAATGAGGAATGGGATAACGGATTCTACGGTCACCAATCTGCCTCTGAGATTTATCCATGCGGTAAGAATGTCAGACCCACCATCACGAGGGTGGCCAAAACTTACTGCAGGAAGAGGTCAGCACAAACGGGAAGCAGAAATCATAGGAATTATATCCTACAGAACTGCTCCCAGTATGCAAACTTGAGAAGAAAGAGGTGGCCCACTTACACTAGTGCCCAAGACAAACTGTATGGCGTGGCTGATAATCTGAGACAGACGGCTGCCTTTATTAGAGAATCCGAAATCCCAATCTAGTGAGAATGCAGAAGAAGAAGAAAAGAACTTGATGGCAGAGAATGGTGTGTTGGTGGTAAATTTAACACTGATCACTCAAAAGTCAGAATATGCTGTGTCTGAAGTGTTAATTGTCTACATTTGTCAGACCAGCGGTTATGTTTGAAAAAAGTGTATTTAACAAAACAGTGTTGAATCTTGACTGTGTGACAAATAGTTCTAGAAGTCTTTATTATCATCATTGAGAGAAACTGTACCATCCAGTCCCCTATTCAGTGATCATTTATATGAGGACTATCATCATAACATTCCGCACATGTGCACAGATGCTCCGATCCCCGCCTCAACAAATCCACCAGCATCAAGTGGCCCAACACACCAATTTGATGTTGATTATTCAATCTTTTGCAAATTTGGTATGTCTTTCTTTTCAGGCTGTACCAATATTGACACCATCTCTCTCAATCTGTCAGCACTGGCATTCACAACCATGAAACTCCTCTGTTGAAAAGATTCTATCAATGGTTACAAATGTCATTTCATTACATTGAGCTCCTTCTGATATATGTAGCCATGCCAGCCAATCTATCAGCTCATACATTACTCCTGACTCCTGCAGGCCCAGGAACAAAAAGTCCTTTATTACAACATAGATAGGCCTCATGCTACAACATATATATATAAATATATATATATTTTTCTGCCTTTTAACCGGATTGGGCATAGGCCCTTAACCAACTCATGCCAAGTCTTCCTATCTCTAGCTGTCTCCTGTTCAGCTCTTCTTTATATTGTTGATCTCTGCCTCCAAATCTCGTCTCCATGTATTTCTCAGCCTCCTTCTTTCGCTGTCCCTGCAGGTTCCAGGAAAGGACCCTTTTGTTATATTCCCTCAGGTTTTCGCAAGAGTGTGTCCTATCCAGCGCCAGCATTTTTTTAACCTCTTGGTTTACTGGAATCTGTCTTGTTCTCTCCATAACTTCCTCATTTGTGACCCTATCATACCATCTGTCCCTACAACATATATAACATTTAATAATTCACTGCCGAAAGTTTTGGGATGCTTGATAAATGCTTAAATACACAACTGTTACTAATAATTTCACATAATCTAATAGTTTGTCCTGGGCGATGTTGAATCGATCAAGCGATTTAGGCAGTTTGGAGTTACCCATGTACAAGTAGAACTAGATGCCTGAGGGGCAGAGTGAAAGGTGTGTTTAATCAGTGAGCCATGGGAACCATCAGTATGCATATCAATGTCTGTTGAGAGCTGAGCACTATGGGTCTGCCCGGAGTGTAATGACATCAGTTTAGTAACCAATAACTAGTAATCTGAGCTGAACTCTGTCACTCTAATAGTCCTTCAGAATTTCTCTCTTTCATAGGTCAGATCAGCCTCGCCTCTGCAGCCATCATGCTCAATTTACTGTTAGGGGTATCTAGGCATTTTCTTGGAAGGCAGTCTGTCATTGCTTTCTTTCCTGGCAGCGACCATACGGTTTCATGACTGTTGCCATTGTTTCTATTATAGAGATCCTTTGTCTACCGTCATGAGTTTGGAGACCATAACCATTGACACTGTCGGCTGCTCCCACTCATCCAACCTGCTTTCATAGTTTCACCTGCATATCTAAAATTTACTCCATGCCAAAATTAAAAGGATCAATCTTGTTGACTTTTGGCTGCGTGAATGGTTGTGGAATCTCTGTTAATGTGTAGCAGTCTAGCATCTGCCAGACATGAGGTCCTGCAGTGTTGGTACTAACCACTTTGTTCTTCTCATGACGTAACCTTTAAGAGAGAATAAAGTAATAGAAGGAATAAGGACTGAAGCCAAAACAATAAACAAACTGATAAGGAAACAATCAAATTTTTCAGAAAATAAACAAAATTAGTAGGAAGTAAACAAACAGATTAGGAAGTAAACAAAATGATTAGAAAGTAAACAAACAGATTAGAAAGTAAACAAACAGATTAGGAAGTAAACAAACTGATTAGGAAGAAAACAAACTGATCAGAAAGTAAACAAACAGATTAGGAAGTAAACAAACACATTAGAAGTAAACAATGGATTAGAAGTAAACAAACAGATTAGGAAGTAAACAAACAGATTAGGAAGTAAACAAACAAGTTGGTGGACTTGACCAACTTGCTGTATTCTAAAAAAAACTATATGCAAATAGCAAAAAATGGGTCTTGTGAATTTAAAAAAAAATTTTGTTTACTAAGGCAAGTTGTTAGAGAATTCGGACTGCTCTAAAAAGTTGTTCATGTGACTTGTCATACTGTCATCATCAGGTGCCGTGCCGGCTGGCGTAGGCAATCATGAATCTCCACTAATCTCTGTTCCTGGTACATGCTATTATCTCAGATCTTGACGCTCTTCCGTGTTATAAAGTCAGGTTGTTAAAAATTTTCTCTCTCCGTCTTCTTCTGTCTTGTCTCTCTTCAATTTTACAGGCTGTCACAATGTGTTCTAAGCCTCCGCTTCTCATCACATGTCCAGGGGGACTGCCTAGAGTAGTTGATAGTAGCTCGGCCTGCTAGCTGTGAGATGCCTCATAGCTCGGGTTCGAACCTACTGTCCGGCATTTGTTCGAGTCCCCTGGTCTTACTCAAGACGATAATGTGAGTACCTCTGAAGTCGGAGAAAATCTGCCTGTATGGCGAGGAATTCTAATTACGAGTACATTGAGCACATGGCTGCCAGTGTAAAGTAATTTACAATGTGCACGCTGCTGCCATTGTAAGAAATTGGAAAACGGATTTTCACGCAAAAATCAGTTTCAGAGATGAAACTTCGTCTGAGCTGAAGCGACGAAAAAACCAAAACCTCTATATTAGTCATTTTAACAGTCTGTGGGATTCTCATCATTCTTCGGTAAAACCACATCTCTGGGGTCTTGAGATTTTTCCATCTGCTTGTTTACCGTCCATGACTCGCATACATGTCAGTATTGACTCTTGTTATACTGAAGGAGTTAGTTAATATAAATACAAGAAGCTGCCTGAATTTCTTCTTCTTCGAACACTCCATATCAACCACTTGTTAACCACTCTTTGTGATTTGTATACAACCTGAGCGTCAAAGCAATTGTTCGTTGTGCCGGTCATGCGCCTACAAGTAGGCCAGTACTTCTGATTTCTGCAATGCATTTTTATTTACTAGGTAGTTTCCCTAGGTCCTACGTCAGTTGCCTCTTACGAGATGCCTTCTTCTTCTTCTTCAATGATCCAGCGGCATTTGAGTTTTGCCCTTCGCCCAATGCTATGTAGTGGTATCTGCATGTGTTTGTAAGTTGTTCTTTTGTTCCGTATAATGTGTTCCATTTATCTGGCCTTGGAGGAAGGAGGGTCTTTCTGATGTCTTCTAGTGCTTGACACTTGACGAGGTGGTGGTGAACGGTTTCATGATGATGTGCACACAGTTGGCACTCTGGAGTGTGTTGTGGATGAATTCTGTTCAAGTGATTGTTAAGTGTTATGTGTTGGGTTCTGAGTCTAAAAATGGTGCTCTGATCTCTTCTTGTAAGGTGGTTGATGTTGTCATTAAGGTTAGGGCTGGCCATATGGCTGTACACCTCTCTTCCTGTGTTTCCCATGGTCCATCTGTTCAGCCAAATTTCCTTATTTGTTGTCATTACGATTTGCTTTGCTGTATGGAGAGTTGTTGCTGTGATTGGTTGTTCCTGTGTTGACCCTTTCTTGGCTAGCCTATCTGCTTTGTCATTTCCAGGTGTGTTTGAATGTCCAGGGATCCACTGCATGGTTATTTTGATGTCATGTGATGTCATAAGTCTGTCAATATCTAGGGCTATATGGGATAGTTCAGATTTACAATGTCCACCATCTTCTAGGGCTTGAAGGGCAGACATTGAATCTGTGAAGATAATTATGTTTTGTGCCTTTGATGACAAGATGCCTTGTAGGTTGCAGTATTACAATTCTTTGCTCCCCTTGAGAGCCCCAACAACACACAGGCGGTCTGAATTAAAATTTGTAGACAATTAAAGAAAATGAAAACTATATATTCTGTACCTCTTTCCTTTACCATGGTCAAAAGGTCTGTTTTCAAGCATTGCTTTAATCATTTCATCATCAACAATATAAGCTTGTTTTATAGGGAAGGTGACTTGTGGGGAAACACTGATACCAGTCTTGGAATACAAAGAGAGAAAATATTATAACATAGGTAAGCAGGTTTGTTTTACAAATGAGCAAAATGAAACAACTTCACAAGTAATAAAAGCTAATTGCATATCCTTTTCAGGACTTTGTGAATCAACCCCAGCTTTTTAATGCTGTTTGTGATTTTTCTAGGCATTGTTACGTTCAGTAGTTTGCCATTGCTTTCTGAACGGGTGGTGCCATCGTCCTTTGTAAAAATCCATGCGAAACAATTTAAAACCAAACTGTCCAAAGCGTGATTCAAACTCAGAACGTCGGGGTTAAAAGACCAACTATCCCCTAAGCCACAGACGCCACCCACCAGTAATAGCAATAACATAATAGTTGTCAAAACACAGAAGCTATAATTATCTCAGTTCTTCTGGGCATTCTTCTGTAAGTTTGCTTTGATCAGATTGATGTTATTAGCCACATGCGTCAATGTCATGAATTGTAGCTTTTAGCTTCTACCTCTTAAGAGCCAGCTTACAAACTATTGTCTGCAGAGATGGAAAGGTGTCAGCAGAAAGCTATGAGAACTGAGCATGCACAGTCTATGTCATCTGCTGAAAAAGATAGAGCCTCTATGGCTCTGTAAGGGATGACGTAACATCAGTTCCATTAAATCACCAGCCAACCAGCCAACCAACCAACCAGCCAGTCAACCAATTAACCAACCAACCAACCAGTCAGCAGGCCAGCCAGCCAACCAACCAATCAACCAACCAACCAGCCAGTCAGTCAATTAACCAACCAACCAACCAGCCAACCAACCAGCCAACCATTCAACTAACTAACCATCCAACCAACCAGCCAGCCAACCAACCAACCAACCAACCAGCATTGATTCAGTAACTAGTATCCAATCATACAAGTTTAACAAAAAAAAAAGAATAATACCTTATCATCTGCATTGCCTCTAGCCGAGTCCTGATGTATGATATCAAGTGTTGATTCTCTTTCAAGTAACAACGGATGAGAAGGAAGACTCATTGGATCAATCAGTACGTCATATGGCACCATAGGGTGCTGAAAAGTTGTTGAATTGTGGAGATCCCATTGTTCTGGCTGTCCAAGAGTTCCTTCATAGATAAACAACCATCTTGTTTATTATTGGTTGTCTATAAAATTTGGTAATGAGGTAGAATGCAGTAAAACTATATACCAAATTTATGAAAATCATAATATGAACAGTAAGATTATGAACATCAGGTATGGGGTCAAAGGCGCAAGGAAGCGGTGCGCCAGGATTAGAGAGATGGCTCTAATCCCCTGCTCTCACCTCCAAGTGGTGACCCTGGTAACAGACGGTAGTTCCGGTCTGGCTAAGAGGGCAGGTGCCGTGGAAGAGCTACTCTGAGGCAAGTAGAGATGCAAAGGTAGTCCTGCTTGATGAGATCTGCTCGCAACACAGATGAGTGAACTCCCAGAGTGACTATTAATGCTCACCTCTCCCGGCCGATGGGAAAAGCTTGAACAACACATGTGGAACCCCGCGAGGCGGAACTTGGAGCCCGTGCATTCTCTCTCTTGATGCACCTCAAGGGGAGGGAAGGGGATTTAAATCAATCCAGGTCAACTGCTAGATTGCAAGAGCTTGGACTGAATATTGGAGTGGCCACAAAAGAAACATCACCATGTATCCAACAAATTGAAAGATAAAAAATAAACGGTTAGCTCATCTAATTAGAATGAAACATCTCTACTATCATCATGTGTTGATAGCAATCAACAACCTCTTTCCCCACCAATCGCCGTACACTGCTCCACAGCAGAAGTCCGTTGAGCGCCAATTGCCGTACACTGCGCCATTCGAGTTGTTTCATTTATAATAAGTCTTTCTGGTTTTACTTCTACTACTTTTTAACCAGGTTATTCTAATAGGATGTCAAGTTTTCTTAAAATTAGTATATAATAAGATATATATATATGTTTATTTATTGACGAGTAGTTATACATTTTTTGGGTTTTAACTCCTTGTGGATCAGGAGCCACACTAAGTGGCGTTTTTACCCTAAATGGCTTTTGCCCTGGTCCATTAAGAGTTAAATTGCTTTTTTTGCCTCCTTGAATTAACTGTGTAAATACTGCGGAAATAACTGCGTACGGAAAGAGTTAAGGCACATTAAAGACTGAGAACCTGAAGGATCCATAAAATAATAAAAAAACAAGCAACAGCATGGGCTAACAGCATCACATCTGGCCCAAGATAGAAAACTACAGCTCCCCATGACAATTCACGGTATATGTGGCCTTGACAAGATAAGATTTACAAGATAAAACGAAGAAGATAAAGTTTGATGAAGCAAAAATATTGCATGAATGTAAGCTGGACTTGCCAACATAGTGTCCTTCAGTAGTCCACAGTCTGACTGTGCAGTCATTTGATGCACTGATGATAATACTGTTTGACTCCACCAAGTCCATGCTAGTTATGCTTTCTATATGTCCACGCCATCTGTGCAACACTGAGGATTTATGATTACAATTTAGCAACATGAAAACTGATATAACACAACACAACATTGGCGATATTATCAATATAGTGGAAGAATGCAGTAAAACTATGTAAAGTTAATTGCATCTCCTTTACATGACTTTGCGAATCAACCCCAACTTTTTAAGGCTGTTTGTGATTTTTCTAGGCATTATTACGTTCAGTAGTTTGCCACTGCTTTCTGACGGGTGGGGGTCATCGCTTCTTTGTAAATCCATGCGAACAATTTGGAACCAAACTGTCTGCAGTGTGATTCAAACTCAGAACGTCGGGGTTAACAGGCCGAGTCACTATTTCCTAAACCACAAAACTATGTAGCATAGGCTAAAAACATGTAGCAACAAAGTAATATAGTTTTACAAAGAACAAAAACAAGATACAGTGACGTTTCAACCAAAAGGCCTTTATCAAGCAACAAAGATACTTCTTTGAACGCTCCATATCAACCGCTTGTTAACCCCTCCTTGTGATTTGTATGTGATCCGAACCCAAGAGCGGTTGTACATTGTGCCAGTTATGCGCCTACAAGTAGGCAAGCCATCCGATTTCTGTGATGCTTTTTATTTACTAGGGTAGCTTCCTAGACCCCTACATCAGTTGCCTCTTACGACATGCCTTGTAGGTTGCAGTGTTACTATTCTTTGCTCCTCTTGTGAGCCCCGGCAACACACGGGAAGAGCAAAGATACAAAAGAAACATAGACATGGACACGCGTGTTCCCAGATGGCTCAGCTACAAACACTACCAGAAAGGCAGGCAACAGAATCTACATTACACACTCCTAAAGTAAACACAGAAACACACTCTGGCAGCAGGATAAACATACACTAACTTTAGAGCAGAGGCAACAGCCCTCCTTGCAACCGTACAGATCCTCAACAATCAACAGGCTTCAGCAACAAATATTGCAGTTTTTAGGGACTCGAGATCCGCTCTCCAGGTCATCTCATGTCCCTAACAAGAAAAAGCATCCAAGATGTAAGGCGTGCTGTTGTAATCAGCTGCTGTCCAAAAATCAGAGTTGGTTCTACAGTGGATACCGGCACACTGTGGCATCATAGGAAATGAAAAAGCTGACATACTGGCAATGGTTGGAGGGAGCTTAACACAGCATCACCCAACACAAATATTTACAGAAGCAAAAACTCTCCTGAAACTTTCCAAAAAATGATGTGGAGAAAAAAACAAATGGAGGATGCAACTCAGGTCATAACAACATAAATAAATTAAACAAAAAAGTGCAGACCACAGTCTTCAGACTTAGAACACCCAGTAAACGCTGTTTGAAATCGGACACATCTTCAATGGACATGCACCAAAGCTACAAATGGTACTGAAGATGTGACGTAAAAAACGTTCTTGGCAAAGGCTGTTTATATATCACAATAAGAATGATCAAAATGGCCAAAAGAACGATCGTGAGAGAGAGACTTAGAACGGGACATTACGATCTCATAACACACCTCCGTAGAATGGATCTCAGGGACTCAGCCGCCTGCACATGTGGAGCACCACAGCAGTCACAAGAGCACATCCTGCTCCAACTTGAGCAGTGTGAGAATGGAAATCTGGCCAACTGAAACAACCCTTCAGAACAAACTATGGGGGACAGGTGAAAACCCTGATCGGTCACCCTGTTTGTGAAACATACCAAAGTAGTTGTATAGCAGAAGTTGATTGCAGAAGAAGAGAGCAACAATGAAAACTGTACAAAAGAAATCAAAAGTAGACTAAAATTGGCAATTCAGGGGGTAGTTATTATTAAGAAACTATGAGATAACACAAGCAAGAAAAAAGTACAATTTTCAGAGGACACATATTTTTCCTTTGGCAACATATGGATGTTTATCATAGACAATGACACCAATATTAACTCCTTGTGGACCAAATGCCAGACTACGCCTTTGGGTTGGACGCCTTTTACCAGGAGCCATACTAAAGGGCGTTTTTATTCTAAAATCCAATGGCTTGTAAAAACATGACCTTTGTCCTGGTTCACTAAGAGTTAAAGAAAATTCAAAGAATTTAAAACAAAGTGTGACAGAAAGATTCTTAGAATGTACTAGACAGGACTAGTAAAAATTATACATCTTGCAAGACCAAAGACCACCCTCAAGGAATGCAAGGTCACATTAAACGTAACAGTACTTAACAGATACCAGTAGAAAAAGGGCTAAAGAAGAGATGTTGGCGATGGATAGGACATACATTGAAAAGACAGAGCGGAGGCATTGTACGACAGGCCTTATTTTGGAACCCGCAGGGAAATAGAAATAGGGAAGGCTGTGAATACATGTAGAAGAGAGCTGGAGACTGTTATTAAAAGGATAGGAAAGATGTGGAAAGAATAGGAAGGGATGGAAAGAGAGAGGAAGGGCTGGAGGAAGTTTGTTGAAGATCTGTGCTCTGTTGGGAGTTGAGAGGTGAAGAAGAAATGTAACAATAGTTTAAGAAGAGTAATAAGAAAATGCATGGTTCCTGAAAGATAAGACAGGAGGCAATCAAGTCAAAAGTGGTAACAGGGCAGTAAAGAAACCTTGAGTTTGGCAAAGGAGGAAGTGGGAGAACTGGCTAGTTATCGAACGTTTATGCAGACGTGTTATGATGAAATGGACATTCTACAAAGAATATGCTACATCAGGGGTGGGCAAACTTTTTGTGCAGAGGGCCACATTGAAAATTATAAAGCTATTGGAGGGCCACATATAATATTATGTATATTTTTGTTTAATTTCGTAAGTAATCAATTAAATATTTTTATTGTAAACAAAGGTAGTTTTATATAATGTAGATAACTTCTGAAATAAATTATATTTCTAACAGATTTACACTATAACAGTATATTGTAATATGGATAAAGTGTTTGAGGGCAAATATCCAATGGCGGCGTTCGACGTTATGCAGGCGTGTATTGCACATCTCGTTTCTACAAGATGATGACCTGATGATGATAATAACAATGAAATACATACCTTCTGGTGAGCGTGATTCTGGATGTGTAAGACAGTAGTTGCTGATATCCCACACACAGATAAAACCAAAACTATCACTGGCATACAATAAGGTGTTGTCATTGTTACTCAAAAGGGATGTAACCATGCCACCTTTCACTTTAGACTAAGAAAATAATCAACAGATTTATTGTTAGGCTAAAAGTGAAGACAATGTGGACAAACATCAGATTTATGGTTAATAAAAGTTGAATCCATTTTTACTAAGTGATCCATATTTAGATGATAACAAAGTAAAGTTTTAGCATGGTATCAGATCAGATAAAGATAATAATATTTAACTCTTTCCACGCCCATTTATTTCCTCAATTTTTAAGCAGTTAATTCAAGATGAGTAAAAATTTTTTAAATTACGATCTAACTCTCGTCAATAAATAAAGATATATATATTATTATAAACTAAATTGAAGAAAACTGGATCAAATACCACATTAGGAGAACTGGATAAGGTGCAAAACCAGGCGCTTCGTGTCATCACAGGAGCAATGAAAACAACACCAATAGTGGAGATGGAAAGAGTGGGGGAATACAAGCACTGAGAGAACGCAGAGACACAAAAGTGATGACGCAGGCAGAAAAGAGTATGCCAAGCCACCCAATGGAAAACAGATTCCAAAATCTAGCATTGGGGCGGCTGAAAAGAAGCAGCTTTATTCACCAGGCCAAAAGACTGAATAGGCAAACCTCAGACCTACCAAAAGTTGGCATTCCCTAAAGTCTGTGCCAGAGCAAACCCCTTGGAGAGAGGAGACTGAACCAGAAGTATGTATCCAGACAGAAGTGAGAGGAATATTCAACAAGGATGAGCAGAACAGCATACAACGCAAGACAGTCACTCTCAGTTTACTTGATGAAGAATACCCACATGACCTCTGGGTCCGGGTATACACGGATGGGTCAGCAGAAAATGCAGTTGAAGAATGGAGGAGCAGGAGTGTACATAGAATACCCAAACAACGCTAGAGATGCGATTAAAGTACCAACGGAGAAATTCTGTCACAACTATGATGCAGAAATTCAGCAATCAAGGTGGCAACTGAAAAACTGTTGAATACCAGACCCGATCCTCAACCTGTTGTATTTTTGACTGATGTAAAATCAGCACTCCAAGCACTTCAGTCCAGAAAATTGCCAGGTCTACAGACCCTACTATCTAAATTGTCCAAACATCGCAGGGTCGTCTTGCAGTGGATACCCTCTCACTGTGGAATACCAGGAAATGAAACAGCAGACCGATTGGCCAAGGAAGGTGCTGCAGGAGAGCAGCCGGATGTGCCAGTTACCTACCACCAAAAGAAAAGGATGATTAAATCAATAGGAAAGCCACAAATACCAACACAAGACGATTACTATAATATGAGCAGATTGGAACAAGTTGTTATTCTGCGCCTTAGAACAGGACACAATCGGCTCCGCAGCTACATGTATACAAAATTCAAGATTGGCAATTCAGCCATGTGTACATGTGGACAGGCAAACCAGACTGCAGAGCACATACTTCAAGACTGCCCCGAATATGATACACTGAGGCAAACTCACTGGCCTAACGAAACAACACTCGACATAAAACTACACGGCCCTCTGTGCGAGCTACAAAAGACAGTGAAGTTCACACAAGAGACAACATTGAATATATAGACATATTTCAAGCAAACGAAAGGAAGGAAGGAAGGAAGGAAGAAAACTGGACAACCCAATAGAATAACAAGGTTAAAAAGTACTATAAGTAAAATAGTAGAAGTAAAACTAGAAAGACTTCTTATAAGGAAGCAACTCTATGGCGCAGTGTGCGGCTTAAAGCGTGCAACGGACTTCCGCGTGGCGCAGTGTGCGGCTTAAAGCGTGGAAAGAGTTAACTCAATATTTAAGTCAAGGCTGTCCTATATGGAGCAGAGATATGGAGAACAACTAAGGGAAACACCAAAAAGTTGCAGACATTCATCAATAGATGCCTAGCAGGATACTCTATCTGCGATGGTATGACAGGACTACAAACAGGGAACTGTGGGACAGAGCTGGACAACGGTAGGTGGAACAAGAGATAAGGAGCAGAAAGGGTGATGAATAGGACACACACTGAGGAAACCTCCTAACAGCATCACGAGACAGGCTCTCAGATGGAACTCCCAGGACAATAGAGGTAGGGAAGATCTGGAACACCTGGAGACAGAGTTATAGACGGAATGCAAGAAAATGTGGAGAGATCTGGAAAAGGTGGCCTTGGATAGGCAGGCTTGGAAGGCCTTGGTTGGGGACCTATGCCTCCCTTGGGGTGAAGGGAGAAGAGGAATCAGATATGATTGTCATAGGAAGGCCGTCAGAGCTGACTTATGCCAGCACAAAGGTTTGTTGAAGATCTGTGCTACAAAGGTAACTGAAAATTAAAATAAGAATACAAAGAAAAGAGAAGCTTTCATTGCACTGGGAAACATATGGAAGTCTAAAAAAATCAAATCTAGAACAAAAATTAGGATATTTAACTACAATGTTAAAGCAGTTCTGCTGTACGTGACAGAAACATGGAGAACGACTAAAATAATAATGCATAAATTGCAAAGATTCATCAACTGGTGTCTGTGCAGAATAGAAGGACAGAGATGGTATGATAGGGTCACAAATGAGGAACTTATGGAGAGAACAAGACAGATTTCAGTGAACAAAGCGGTTAAAAATAATAGGATGCTGTTTCTGGATAGGACACAACTTGAGAAACTTTATGGGGAATATAACAAGAAGGACCCTTTCCTAGAACTCACAGAGAAAGTGAGAGAGAGTCTAGAAATACAGGGAGATGAGATTTGGAGGCAGAGATTAATAATATACAGAAGAGCTGGAGGGAGCTGCAGGAGACAGCTAAAGATAGGAAGACGTAGCATGAATTGACTAAGGGCCTATGCCCCAATCGGGGTCAAAAAGGCAAGAGAGAATGAGATAACCATTTTGTCTTACCCCTCTCGCCCAAGTGGTGCTGGGACCCGCAAGGGAAGCAAAGAATATTACCAATGCAACCTACAATGAATGTCGTAAGAGGCGACTGATCTAGGCCTTAGGGAAGCTACCCTAGTAAATAAAAAGCAGTGCAGAAATAGGATGTACTGGCCTACTTGTAGGTGCATAATTGGCACAGCGTACAATCGTTCTTAGGCTCAGATCACATACAAATCACACAGAGTGGTTAACAAGTGGCGATATGGAATGTTCAAGGAAGTCTTACCCTCTAAATTGTGCCATGAGATTTCCGCCCTGAAAAACATTCCAAAAATGAATATGAGCATAAGGACCACTTGCTACTAATGTGCCAGCATCTTTCTTGTATGCCCTTGTTTGCAGGAAAACCAGCTTGTCAATACCTAAGTCTCCATCCACTGCAAAAATATATGTTTTTGCATGTTAAGGTGGGGCTCTCGTCTGGAATCTTTTTTCATTGTTTTCATATTAATGTCGAATTTGTATAACCATTTTGAAAGATTATGACTTAGAAGAGTAGAAAAGTTTAGTTTACAAAAAAAAGTCAAAGCGTTGTCATGGAAACAATACAAAATGTCCACCAAACACAAAATTTTAAATCCCTAAGGTTCTGAATCTAATGAATATAAATGAATTCAGTTTTTCACTCTAAGGTGAGCAATTATAATACCTACAATTTTACACATGCTTTTTTGGATATATTAAATTTTAATTACATTTTTGAATAAACACCCACCTCCAAAATTTGGTCATAATAAAACTTTCTTTGGGGGTGTTTTTACCCCAAAAGTTATTTTAAATTACTACACAGGCTTAGTATGGTCAATTCCTCAGTTTACACAGTTGAAAATAGTTAAATGGCTTTATGAATTAGATAAACTTGAGGACCTAAGGTACAGTAAATGATATAACAATGGGCTAGTTAACCAGAGCTTAACGAGACACAACTTCACCTCCAAGTGGTGGCCTAAAAACAGTATGTTACTGCAGTTTGGATTACTGCAGAGAATAGTGATTAAAGAAGGAAGAAAAATCTGGTTTAAAATGCCTTTATGAGAACAGATGTGTTGTAACAGACATTTATGAGAACGATTGGCGTAGATATGCCTTTATGAGAACAGATGAGTTGTGACAGACATTTATGAGACGATTGCGATATGCCTTTATGAGAACAGATGTGTTGTAACAGACATTTATGAGAACGATTGGCGTAGATATGCCTTTATGAGAACAGATGTGTTGTAACAGACATTTATGAGAACGATTGGCGTAGATATGCCTTTATGAGAACAGATGTGTTGTGACAGACATTTATGAGAACGATTGGCGTAGATATGCCTTTATGAGAACAGATGAGTTGTGACAGACATTTATGAGAACGATTGGTGTAGATATGCCTTTATGAGAACAGATGTGTTGTAACAGACATTTATGAGAACGATTGGCGTAGATATGCCTTTATGAGAACAGATGTGTTGTGACAGACATTTATGAGAACGATTGGTGTAGATATGCCTTTATGAGAACAGATGTGTTGTAACAGACATTTATGAGAACGATTGGCGTAGATATGCCTTTATGAGAACAGATGTGTTGTGACAGACATTTATGAGAATAATTGGCGTAGATATGCCTTTATGAGAATAGATGTGTTGGGCCGATTGGTGCAGACACCACAACTTCACAGTACACTGCAACACAGCACAGTAGATGTCTTATTCACGGTAAGCTAAATGAAGAGAAAACACAATGACAAGACATTAGTTGCATAACTTACAAGAGTTATCTTTATAGCCTGGAGGAGCAGGAGAATTGAGGTGACAAAATATATGTCCTGATACCAAGTTCCATACAATCACTTCTCCATCATAACTGGCAGTTGCTAGGAGATTAGGCAAACATTCAGCCACAGTAAGTATATCTTCTTTGTGTCCGTCCCGCTTTGAAAAATAATAATAAAATACAAGCAATAGGAAGAAAGAGGATTTTAATGAAATTATATGATCAAGCAGCATTCAGACTGCTGGTCATTCAGACCTTCTTCAGGTCAACATCATTATTAACCTGAATTTTAGAACAAAATATAGTAATCAATTTACTAAGCTTCAGGGGTGCCAATAGTGTAGTCAATAACATGCTTAGCTAGTAACCATGAGCCGTGCTAATTTTGAGGTTCGAGGCAAACTTGGGACAACAACATTTGTACTCTGCACATGATGATGCTCATCCATCACGGGTGATGATGACAACACAATTTGCATCCAAGGAAATTCAGCCGCGTTATGTCTGTCTGTGTGTGCGAAGATGACCAGTGAGCCTGATGCGGGCTTGAAATGTTCTTGAACAGTGTGGGCAAGGTACATTTGCACCCATGGGGAGCCACACTGCCCTTCCATTTTGACACCCTTGCTCCATCTGCGCTGCTCTACCTGCCCCGCAGGCTGAAGAACAGTGTCGAAGTAGTGTGCCCCAGGCCGATCCATCCAGGGCAACACTCTCCCAGTCATCGACATCCACGCCAAAGGACCCCATCAAGCTCCGAGTGTGTCTCCGAATTGCTTACTCCGACCAACCCGCGAGCGCCCACCACCACGCAGCTCACCACAAAAGAGCCGTCCTGGCATTCCGCAATCTGGCACTTGAGTCACATGCCCTGCCCATCGTGTCCGGGACAGCATCAAGACTGTACAGGTGCTGGGAAGAGCAGCTCCCCCTAGAACTTCCGTGTCCGGGACCACATCCCACCACCCGATGCCCACCACCTCTCTGAGGCAGACTGCAAAAGTGGCTCAGCCTACACTAGATACACCGTCCAAGCCTCACATGCGCAAAGAAGGACTGGGAGCATGACATCCCGACACACCCCCAGTTCTGCGACCAGGCCAACACCACATCTGCGCCAGACGCCCCCATAATGGTACATGATTGGACTACAGGTTTCCTGATCCCTTACTTGGGGGTTCCAAATTACAAGTACATTAGAAGTCAGACTAAGGCTAGCCTGAAGGGTGAGGGACACTGATGTTAGGTAAATCTAGCCTTCATGAAAAATCAGCCATAGTTGTCATCTTCTTCTTTGCGTTCGTTCTTTACGACCAATTTTAATTAAACTTTGTGATATGTTTGATCTTTGCCAAGAACGTGTATCGTTGCACATTGGTTTGGTAGGCCCCTAAATGTATAAGACTTCTACACGTTTAGGACACATGCATCCGATTTCAGCCAAACCTCCTTAGCCGCCTCTTACGACATGCGTGGCAGGTAAGTGGTTCTATTCTTTACACCCCAAATTTGGGCCCGGTAACCACTCGGGCGAGTCATAGTTGTCATATAGGTGCCCTGTCTATGTCTGAATTCCTAGCAAGCACAAACAAATAAAACTACATAACTTTACGCTGAAAGATTATACATTAAAAATATGATCAAACTCAATGTCGAAAATATGTTTCGTATGTTTTATCTTTGATATTTTTCCTACTTTTGTTTTGAAATTAAAATCCTGGCATATCCTTTACAGGACATAACCATCAACCACAGTAAATGAGTCGTTGATTTTGTCTATGCACCACTTATACGTTCAGTAGTTTGCCATTGCTTTATGAACGGTGAGGTCTTTTTTTTACCTTTTGTAAAAATCCCACAGAAACGAATTTGCTTCAAAACTTGCCCACCGTGGGGTTTGAACCACGTACGCTTGGGTTTGTGATCAAACTCACTACCGTTTGAGCTACAGACGCTCACTTTTGTACTAGGGTCATAAAAAAATCAAAATTTGTCCTCTCTCAACTCCCCTTTACACATAAGGCATCAACAACTTTCCTCAAACCAGATCCCGCCCGAGTGGTTACCGGGCCCAAATTTGGGGTGTAAAGAATAGAACCACTGTTACCTGCCATGCATGTCGTAAGAGGCGACTAGAGAAGGTTTGGCTGAAATTGGATGCACATGTCCTAAACGTGTAGAAGTCTATGCGTTTAGGGTCTACCAAATCAATGTGCAACATATACACGTTCTTGGCAAAGATCACACATATCTCAAAGAGTGATTAAAATTGGTTGTAAAGAATGAACGCAAAGAAGAAGAAACCAGATCTGTCCTGAGCTTAGTTTATTCCTGGTCTTTCCCATCTCTTCTTATTCTCTGTCTATAGTTTGTCTATGTGTCTCTCTTGGTCGCCCCCTACCTCACTTGCCTCCTGGATTCCATTTCAAAGCCACATGTGGGTGTCTGGTCTTCTGCATTCTTAATGTATGTCCCAACTGCTTTCATCTCCTATGCTTTTATTCCCTCGCTGATATTGTTGATGTCTTTGCACCAGGTTACCCTAGAATGTAGCAGCAAAGAGGATTTTCATTTAAACCAATCCATGTCAACTGCTATATTGCAAGAGTTTGAAAATTTAAGATTGGAGTAGCCAGAAAAGAACAGGTATATGAGCATTGAACTGGTACGGTTAGTAGCTGGAAGCTGTTGGAGATATTGCAAAGGAGATCGTAGCATCTATGAACATGTCCGGAGTGCAATGAAGATATTCCAAACTGAAACAGAACGGAGTACTTATAAAATTTCTGCTTTCAGACTTACTTTACTCATATACACAAACTTACATATACTTACAATATCATCATGCCAGTATGGGGTTGGATGCTGGATGTGAAATATGTTACTGTCACTAATGGTGTCATAATATATGTTGATATGTCTGTCCCAGCCCACAGAAATCACAAATCTAAAAAAACAAAATTGAATAAAAACAGCGAAATAAAACCATTATACTTTGAATCAGCAATTTAACAAAATCAAATTAGTTAATTAACAGAACCAATATGGCTGCACTTCAGGAAGGATGACCAACTGATGGTCAGTTTCTGTTTTTTTTTTTTTTTTACCAATCCAGAAGCACTTGAGCTTTTAGCTCTACCAAACCAATGTGCAACGTATACAGTTCTTGGCAAAGATCAAACATATCACAAAGAGTGTTTAAAATTGGTCGTAAAGAATGAACGCAAAGAAGAAGCTCTTCGGCTTAGTGCCATGGACATCGTAACCCTTCGGTTCGGTGCCACGAACACCATGAATCTGGTGAACCTGTGGCTTTTCTGCCGGCCCACAGGACTTGAACCAGCACTCACAGGGAGCTTGTCACCTGTAGTCCAACGCGCTATGAACACGCTGGGCAGATGGGCGGTCAGTTTCTTTTAGTAGATATGTTAACATGTATATTCTTCTTTCGAAAAGTATACAACCTGCTGCCTTGCAGGTTTGGCTGGTGACAGTCAAAGGCTGACGGAGACCGAACCCAGTAAATGCTGGTTGAAACTGAACACATCACTGAAGGATAAGCACCAGAGCTCCAAATGGGACTGAAGATTGTGAACGTTCACCCGTTCTTGGTGTTAAGCTGTTTATATATCACAATTAGAATGATAAAAATGGCAGTAAAAGAACGATCACAAGAGAGAGAGAGAGAAAGGTATATATGAGAGGTGTAATAATTTCTGTAGATGACACAATCGCTTAAAAAAACCGGTTGTTACTGCCTTCAATACTGCTTTTTTTGGGCAGTGTAGAACAGGGAGCGAGGTAAGCATGTGCTTGTGGGATGTAATGGCTACATGGCTAGTGTAGTCGCAGCGGAACTGTTCAGGTTAGGATTTTTACTTTACGATACAGAAAGAAAAAACTCCTCGGCCTTACCAGGGATTGAACCTGGGTCTCCCAAATGGGAACCCATCTCTAATCCATTCGGCCAGATGCTCCATAGTTTTACCGTACACTACCATATTATCAATGATCTAAGTACAGATAACCTTGCAGAGCAATGGACTAGGCTGATATTCTGACTTCCCTAAGGGAGAGAGGAAGTGCAACTGATTAAAGTAATGGTGGTGTACCTACAATCCAATTAGACTGCAAGAATTCCAAGTAAATTGTGGTGTAACTAGAAAAGAGCACTATACTGGTAGCCAAAGAAGAATATTAAACCAACAAATAACCGGTGTCGTTAGTCGCCACAAGCTGAGAGACCTACTGAGGAGGAGATCTTAACACTTATGGACTAATTGGTTCGACATGCACTGATGACTAAACTAAGCTAAAAAATGTAATTAACCAGTGAGCTACAAGAACCTTAAGCATGAACACTCTTAAACATCTGCCGAAGCAGACTGAGCATCTATAGGTTTGTCTGAAATATTACGAAATTGAACTAATAATTAATGTACAGTAGAACCCGATTATGTCGCCGGACTAGGGGTTTGCCAAAAAGCGCCGGGATAACCGATGATCGAGATAAACGAAAACCAATATGGCGGCAAAATATTAACATGTGCTTGAAATTTCTTTATGTACATGATGTGCGTTAATAAATGAGAATGTACATGCCCGTGTTATTTGTTTGATGAAGCGATCGGCATGCTATAAAAATGTACATACATGTTTGCTAACAACAAAAGGCATATGTGCACCAACTAACAGCAGAAATTTACCAATATAAAATAAAAACCACCGTCGATTCTCGATACAAACCTTTATTTATACAAACTGAAACAGCTCTGAAAAGTATCGTACACGCAGTTACTATAGTTTCTTTACAAAGTCTAAAATGCTTTGTTGCTTTTTGCCTTTAACAGTCTGCTTGAAAACAAATGCTTCAATATTATTTATGCTGTCTAAAACAGTTTCATCTCCTACAAAAGAACCATACCGTCAAATTTTCTGTAGCATTTCTACCACCTCACCAGCTGAGGGAATTGGTTCCAAATCTTCGTCCGCATCTTCTTCAAAAAATCAAAATACCGTGTTCTTGCAAAATGGGATCTCTATTCCCACGAAAGAAACTTACATGAGTCAACACCTGCCAATATTGGACTGTATATATTACTGTAGCATAAGTTAACACCCATGGTCATGGGGATCGAGATAACCAACGTTAAGTGGCAAATTTGGCCCTCTTTTGTGCTCGAGATATTAGGGTTCGGCAACATAAAAGAATCGAGATATCCGATGAGAAAATGCTAAGACAAAGAGAGAATTTGGCGGTTCCACTTCAAAAGCGTCGACTTAATAGGGTTGGCGAGTTAACCGAGGTCGAGATAAGTGGGTTCTACTGTACCTGTTTTTGCTCATTTCAACGTAGGTCACATCACAGATTTCATTACCACCAATTTCTGAAAATTGATAAAAATAAAACATAGATTTATAACATTTGAATTCTTCTTCTTCTTCTGCATTCTCACTAGGTTGGGATCTTGCATTCTCTAATAAAGGCAGCCGTCAACCTCAGATTATCAGCCACGCCATACAGTTTGTCTTGGACGCTAGTGTAAGTGGGCCACCTCTTTCTTCTCAAGTCTGCATACTGGGGGCAGTCCTATGATTTCTGCTTCCCTGTTTGTGCCGACCTCTTCCCGCAGTAAATTATGTCCACCCTCGTGATGGTAGGTCTGACATTCTTACTGCATGGCTAAATCTCCGAAGCAGATTGGTGACCGTAGAATCCGTTATCCCATTCCTCAATGTGAGGGGTCGTTGCACCATGTTATGCGCCTTACAGGCCTGGTGCATCCGTTTTCTGCAAGCATTTGTTTTGGGTTAGCATTCCTTAGCGGACACATGCATCCGATTTCAGCCAAACCTCCTTAGTCGCCTCCTACGACATGCATGGTGGTAACAGTGGTTCTATTCTTTACACCCCAAATTTGGGCCCGGTAACCACTCAGGCGTAACATTTGAATAAGAACAATGTTCAACAGAATATTTCTCCCCACATTATGCTATCAGTGCCAAACCTGGACGCTGACATCAAATGATAGAAGAAAAAAACTATCCATGACAGAAATGAAATGTCTATGCAGAATGTTGGGGGTAACAAGAAGAGACCGGTTGAGAAATGAAGACATCAGGAAAAAGTGGGTACAGCATCAGTTGTAAAGCAGTGGAAAAACATATATGTGCTTTTGAATATGAGTGTTACAGAAGTCCTTCGTATATCTTGGACAGAGAAGAGAACAAATATATCTATCCAGAAATAACTCAAAATCTAAAAAAACTGACTGATGCTACAAATAAGAAAGAGAAAACTGAGATATTTTGGACATATAAAAAGACATGAAGGGCTGGAGAAGACGATCATGGAAGGAGGCATACATGTAAAGAGAAGAAGAGGAAGACCACGGAGAATATGGATTCAGAATGTAACTAATGATTTGAACATGACGGCTGAACTACCTATAGTTACTGTGCTCCTTGTGGTAATATATGTTCCAACTATGAGGCAGAGATTATAGCCATAAAGACCGCTGTAGAACTAGTCCACCAGCAGTTTGAACTTGGAGAGAATATTGTCCAAGACATGATAGTATTCACTGACTCACAGTCCACACTACAAGCTTTAGAAGAACAGCAGAATCAGTCAAGCGAGATCCAGTCATTGGCATTAGTCATCCACAATCTGATTTCCTCCTTTGATATTAATGTCATTCTACAGTGGATTCCTGGGCACACAAATATCCCAGGAAATGACAAGGCAGATCATCTGGCCAAACAGGGATCATCAAAACCACAAATAGACAAACCTGTTAGCATACAAAGTATAAAACAGATTCTGAAAAACAACTCCAGAGAAGATTGGCTGAACCGATGGGCTATGGGGACGACTGGTCGGGACATGTATGCAGAGATGAATAGACCAAACCCCAAGGACAATATAAATCTGCTACAACGAAAAGATCAAAGCACTATCTTTCAGTTAAGAACAGGACATGTTGGACTGAATTACCACCTACACAGAATAAACCCACCACACCTACCACACTGTAGAAAGTGCAGTCACTCATGTGAGACAGTACAGCATATCTTGCTTGAATGTCCTGGACTACATAAAGCTAGACAAGAACTCCTCCCACCACACCCATCTGTTCATAATACCCTTTACACTAGTCTCCCACAACTACAGAACACATGCAGATTCTACAAACTGGCATTGGCTGTCCAAGAGTGAAAACTCGCAGCCCTGGTTAGAAGAAGAAGAAGAACATGACGGCTGCAGAGACAGGACATCTGACTTATGAGAGAGAGAAATTCCAGAGGACTGTTAGGGTGGCAAATTTCTGCTCAGGACAAGCTATTTGATGATGATGATGACAACATCAGTACTAGAATTCATCAAGAAACAACAAATTAAATGGCTCGGCCACATAAGCAGATTACCAACAGAAAGTGCACATCAAATAGCAATATTGCTCTGATACAATGGATACAAAGCAAAAGGCAGGCCCCACAAAAAGTGGACCTCAGAGATAACAGAGCAGATGAAAGACGCTATTTATGAAGCGCACACAAGGGCTCATTCTAGAAATCTCTTCTTATCTTGACACTGTGAGGCAAAACATGATTGGAGAAAAGGAAAAAATAAGAACTGCAATAGCATGATAGTTAGTGGACTTGTTTCATAGACTCTAGATTCCAGTCTCCAAATGGTATCATAGCATTTGAATGAAACTGCTTCCTTTTAATTCGCATACTGATTTTTGAATGTTATGTTATTCAGTTGACATCATGGTACATTAGGCATTCCCATGTGTGCTCTGTCCTCCGCTGCAGCAGCCATCCCAAAGTTCATTTTCCCACCGTACCCATGAGAAATTGATTAGTATATCTTCTCTCTCTACCATGAAGATGGCACTATCTGGTATATCCAAACTTAACTACTAATTCTCCTAATCGGTCCAGTGTCTAAGACTCGCCCATATCACATAAATGAGCTTGTACCGTATTGATGACATCGGTTCTGTCCATACTTCTGCCAGCTTGAGGCTGAGCATTATTAGCAAGAAAGTCCGCAAGCTAGTTACGATGCCCTCCAGCATGTCCAGGTGTGTACAGCCAAGTCATTGTCTTGAGATGTAAATTCGATTGCTGTCCATCCATTCTGAGCACAGACTTCCAGATTCATTGCTTTGAAACCTCTGAAGTCGGCGAAGGCACACCTGCATGACAGGAGACACCAGTCAAATGGTAACGCAGGCTTTCATGCAAAAATCAGTTAGAAGCACCATACCAGGCATCATGGCTAATGCCCGAGTTCACAGCGAGTGAAGACAGAAGAAGAAGAAGCTTCCTTTGAAATTTCATAGACATGAGGTTTCAAGATCAAATTCCACAGTTGTAGTGAAACTTTTTCTGGCTTTAATGACGCTCAGATAAATACAACCTCAACTGGGTATCAGAGAAGCACTGGGAAGTAAAGCAATCAGCGTGATGTTGACCACTTCACAAAAACTCTTTGGCCTAACGGGATTGAATTGCCTACTTGCCCAGCGTATTAGTAGCGTGTTGGAAGACGGGTGACAAGCCCCTGTGAGTGTGGTTTAATTCCGCGGGCTGGCAGAAAAAGCCCCAGGTTCTCTAGATTTATGGTGTTCATGGCACCGAACTGAAGTGTTATGATATCCATGGCACCGAGCCGAAGAGTTGAAAGCTCAAGTGCTTCTGGATCTAAAAAATAACCGGGATTGTACCCGAGCATAATAGTGCACAAATTAAACACTATTCTATAATTAAAAACAAAAAACAAACCTGGGTTCTGAGGAGACTTCTTCTTGAGCACTCGAAGGCAGTGTCCATTATTGTAATTCCAGATTCGAAGAATGCCATCTCTACCTCCAGTGACAAGTCTAAAATGTTTCATAAGAATTGTAACGCAAACAAATTATTCAAGTCTACAAATTACTTACATTGTAACAGACACAATAATTCAAGTTTATATACTACTTTCACTGTAACAGACACAATAATTCAAGTTTACATACTACTTTCATTGTAACAGACACAATAATTCAAGTTTACATACTACTTTCATTGTAACAGACACAATAATTCAAGTTTATATACTACTTTCATTGTAACAGACACAATAATTCAAGTTTACATACTACTTTCACTGTAACAGACACAATAATTCAAGTTTACATACTACTTCATGTAACAGACACAATAATTCAAGTTTATATACTACTTTCATTGTAACAGACAATAATTCAAGTTTACATACTACTTTCACTGTAACAGACACAATAATTCAAGTTTATATACCACATTTGTTGTAACAAATTGGTTATTGGTTACTGAACACCAGCGTCATTGCACTCTGGGCAGACCCATAGGTGCTCAGTCTCCCCAAAAGATTCCAAAAGGTATGCATATTGATGGTTCCCGTGGCTCGCTGGTTAAACACACTCCTCACTTTACCCCTCAGGTCAGGCATCCAGTAAGAAAAGGATGATTAAATCAATGAGAAAGCCACAAATACCAACACAAGACGATTATTATAATATGAGCAGATTGGAACAAGTTATCATTCTGCGTCTTAGAACAGGACACAATTGACTCCATAGCCACATGTATACAAAATTCAAGATTGGCAATTCAGCCATGTGTACATGTGGACAGGCACACCAGACTGCAGAGCACGTACTTCAAGACTGACCCAAATATGATACACTGAGGCAAATTCACTGGCCTAACGAAACAACACTGGACAGAAAACTACACGAACCTCTGTGTGAGCTACAAAAGACAGTGAAGTTCATACAAGAGACAACATTGAATATATAGACAATATTTCAAGACAACGAAAGGAAGGAAGGAGGCGTCCAGTACTACTTGTACAATGGGTTAAATACAATTAAACAAGTCTACAAACTGATTTCAAAATGTAGATAACAAATGTTGCTAACATAGTTGATCAGTAATGCTGACAATATCTCTCTCTCTCTCTTGCGATCACCTGACTGATGTACCAGATTTCCCCATAAATTCTGCAATTATTTTGTTGGTCTTATTTATGTGGAAATCTGATTCAGGCAGCCTTAGCATGGGTGTGTTTCGTCACATCTTCAGCGCCATTTAGAGCTATGGTACTCATCCTTCGGCGATGTGTCCGGTTTTAGCCAGGATTTACTGGGTTTGCTCGCTGTCAGCCTTGGGCTGTCCCCAGCCGACCTACAAGGTAGCAGGTTGCTATTTTCTTTTACGATAGTTATCCTTAGACAACCATCCTTCCCAGGATGTTGAGCGTCATCTGCCCAGGTTACCAGTCTTTTTGGACTACTTGGTTTGCCTGCCATCCAGTTTTGTGTATGGTTTGCCCCGCTAGTCTTTGATTGTCCCCAATCGAACTACAAAGCAGTAGTATGACAATATATTAGATGTCTCTGCGGCATGGAGGCAAGGTGCTTGCCTCTCGCTTATAAGGTACTTGGTTTGTTTGGCTTGCATGGAGAGATCAGGATATTTTTCCAGAGATCTCTCTTTCAATCAAGCTTAGAGATAGTTTCTAGTTCTATTGAAGATGGACGATAAAATGTAGGTACCATGTTCAAGTCGAGAATGTAAAAGAACCCTAGGTAGATAACAGCCAAGAGAAGGCTGCAAAGGTTACTCCATGAGTGGGGGACTGCCTAGAGTAGTTGATAGTAGCTCGGCCTGCTAGCTGTGAGACGCCTCATAGCTCTGGTTCGAACCTACCGTCCTGCATTTGTTCGAGTCCCTGGTCTTACTCAGGACGATAACGTGAGTACCTCTGAAGTCGGAGAAAATCTGCCTGTATGGCGAGTGAATACTTATTACGAGTACATTGAGCACACGGCTGCCAGTGTAAAGTAATTTACAATGTGCACGCTGCTGCCATTGTAAGAAATTGGAAAAACGGATTTTCACGCAAAACTCAGTTTCAGAGATGAAACTTCGTCTGAGTTGAAAGCGGGAGAAAGAAAAAAACTCCATGAGTAAAATTCATTAATAATATTGATGCAAAATTCTGATAAAAGTTTTAGCTATTTTAAATGCCCGTGTTAGGGAATGCTAACCCGAAACAAATGCTTGCAGAAAACGGATGCACCAGGTCGTAAGGCGCATAACATGGTGCAACGACCCTCACAATGAGGAATGGGATAACGGATTGTACGGTCGCCAATCTGCCTCGGAGATTTAGCCACGCGATAAGAATGTCAGACCCACCATCATGAGGCTGGCCAAAACTTACTGCAGGAAGAGGTCGGCACAAACGGGAAGCAGAAATCATAGGAATTATATCCTACAGAACTGCCCCCAGTATGCAGACTTAAGAAGAGGTGGCCCACTTACACTAGTGTTCAAGACAAAATGTATGGCGTGGCTAATAATCTGAGACAGACAGCTGCCTTTATTAGAGAATCTGAAATCCCAATCTAGTGAGAATGCAGAAGAAGAAGAAATACCCGTGTGGTGCCAGGGCCCGCAAGGGAAGCAAAAAACAGTACCACTGCGACCTACAAGGCATGTCACAACAGGCAACTGATGTAGGACATAGAGAAGCTTCCCTAGTAAATAAAAAGCATTGCAGAAATTGGATGTGCTGGCACACTTGTAGATGCATAACTGGCACAATGTACAATCGCTCTAAGGCTCAGATCCCATGCAAATCACACAGAGTGGTTAACAAGTGGTCAATATGGAGCGTTTGAAGAAGAAGACTATTTTAAAAATTACATCCAAGACCCTCTCAAGTGTTACTGTTGCTGAGATCTTCTAGTGTAAGAAAGAGATCAGAGCATACATGGTTGAGCATCGAAGTACAATGATAATGGTCCTACCAATCACTCACAATTACTCTCAATGCCAATATGCACAGTGCAAACACAGAGATGTCTAGAGCGTGTATACGCTGATAGTTCTCATTGCTTGCTGGCTATACACATGTCTGATATACATTCGAAGAATTGTTGTTTGTCGATTCATGCAATATTTTATTTAAAATTTCTAAAGTCTCTCTTTTCCTTAATTTCACCTATGATTCTGTTACCATGACTGACTCTCTATAGATGCTTCTTCTTCTTCTTCACTTTTCAACTCCCAACGGAGCGCAGATCTTCAACAAACTTCTTCCAGTTCTTTCTCTCTCTTGCCATCCCTTCCAATTCTTTTCATGTTTTGCCTATCCTTATAATATCAACCTCCAGCTCTCTTCTCCAGGTCTGACTAGGCCTTCCCCATCTCCTCTTTCCTGCGGGTTCCAAAACAGTGCCTGTCTTGCAATGCCTCTGGTCGGTCTTCTCAATGTATGTCCTATCCATCACCAGGGTCTCTTCCTTAGCTCTGTCTCCACTGGTATCTGCTTAGTTCTTTCGCCGAGTTCCTAGTTTGTAATCTTATCATACCATCTCAATCCCTCTATTCTAGGTAAACATCCATTTATGAAGGTCTGCAGTTTTCTGGTGGTTTCTTTTGTTGTCTTCCATGTATCTGAGCCATAGAACAGCACTGACTTCACATTTGATTGAAAAATTCTCAACTTTTGTGTTTGTTTTGATTTTCTTTGACTTCCATATCTTATATAGATGCTTTAGGAGGTCCAAAACAGCAGACTGTGGTATGAGTGGATGTCATCTTTTTTTTTTCCGATCCAGAAGCACTTGAGTTTTCAGCTCTTCAGCTCGGTGCCATGGACATCGTAACCCTTTGGTTCGGTGCCACAAACATTGTAAATATGGAGAACCTGTGGCTTTTCTGCCAGCCCGCGAATTGAGCCACGCTCACAGGAGCTTGTCGTCCATTGTCCAACACGCTGGGCAGGTGAGCCTACAATGCATTATAAAAATTAGTCAAGTAAACAATCACAATTAAGTGAAATGCAATGCCTACAAAAAGTTACCAAAAACAAGATAAATACAGAGTCAATAACATCAGCATAAGAAAGAAAGTTGAGACAGAACCTTGCTTGAATTACATTGAGAAACAAAGAATGAAGTGGTTCGGCCACTTAATAAGAATGCATCCAAACTCCACAGTATACAGCGTCTTCTACAACAGAACATCAGGAAAACATGCAAGAAGAAAACCATAAAAAAATGGATAGACTGCATAGCAGAATCCTGTTAAACGCAAAAATAACTATCACCAAAGCCACTAGAATAGCATAAGACAAAAACAGAAAATAATGACACTGGGCAACAACCCAGTAACATTGTGATAACAAAAGAAGAAGAAGCAATCACAAACTTTCAAAATTCTTATCTTTAACTTGTTGAAAAGAACCATGTAAGATTTGTATACATACATAAAAAAACATTGTTTTTACCTTCTACCTGTGTTGTCAAAAGTCATACATGTAATTGCCTCTCCTCCATGAGCATCTCCAAATTCAAATATGGGTGCTCCTGATTCAAAGTCCCAAACTTTCACTACCTGAAATGAAACCCAGAACACTGTCTAATAAGTATATCAGCCACAACAATAAGAAATGAATTAAAAAAGTTAATTGCATATCCTTTACAGGACTTTGCGAATCAATTCCAGCTTTTAACGCTGTTTGTGATTTTCTAGGCATTATTACATTCAGTAGTTTGCCATTGCTTTCTGACGGTATCGCCATTGTCCGTTTGTAAAAATTCACGCAAACAATTTGAACCAAACTGTCCAGCGTGATTGAACTCGGAACGTCGGGTTAATAGACCGATTCACTATCCCCTAAGCCACAGACGCCACCAAGAAATGAATAACAAGGTTGTTATTGGTAACTTTCCATCTTTATAAATAATACTGGGTAAACCATGATTCAAAAGTTAAAGGCTGTAAGGCATGTGTTTATCGAGCATTCACACACTGTGAGTTTAATATGTTTACACAGTGTAAACAAATTTAATTGACACTGGCAGTTGCATGTCACAGCAAACCTTGACCACAGCATCCTAGCATTTGTGATGTATTGCAGAAAGTGTGTCAATATTACCCCCATACTAAATAGGTGAGTTTGGCATCTGTATAGTGAAGATTTGAACTGGTCCATTTTCTGAGCATGGTAGCTTGATTATACATGAACTTGCTCTTAGATGTTTAGTATGAAAAAGTCATCAACTTCAACCAGTCAGTGTAGCTTAGTGGCAGTGTGTTGGATTGTTTTGTTTTTCAGAAAGTCAATTTTCAAGAAACTGTTGCCGGGCCACTAATTTGTATGTGCTCTGATGCTGGAGTGAAAGTGACAGAGCACCTATGGGTCCGTTCTGAGTGCAACAATGTCTGTTTTTGTTCTTCAAGAATCAACTTCACAGTATTTCAGACAGATCCATTAGAAGCTCAGTATCCCTTAACAAAAGCAAAAAGCATGCAGTTTGATAGTTCCATTGGCTCACTAGTTACATACACTCTTTATTCTGCTGCAAAAGTGTCTCTCTCAATCATTCTTTTCGACCATTTTTATAATTCTTATTGTGATATATAAACAGCTGTTGCGAAGAATGGGTTTTACCTTACAATCTTCAGTACCATTTGGAGCTCTAGTGCTTGTCTTTTGGCGACGTGTCCGATTTCAACCAGTGTTTACTGGGTTTGCTCTCGTTCGTCTTTGACTGTCCCCAGCTGACCTGCATGGCAGCAGGTTAAAAGTGTTTTAATGCTCTCTTTATTCTGCCATCAGTTATATGAGGACTATCATCATAGTACTCTGGACACATCCATAGGTTCTCCGATCTCTGCATCAACAAATCCAGCAGCGTCCAGCGGCCCAACACATCAGTTCAATGTTGATTAATCAATCTCTGCGGGTGTCTGTGGCTAAGTGGTTAAGCCCTTTGCCTTGTGAGTCAAGGTCGTGGGTTCGAGTTCGGACCGCGCCCATTCTGTTCACGAGTGCAGTTTTTCCAGAGACCCTAGAATTGTTGCTGGAGCTACGGAGTTCGTGCTTTGTACAATACTCTCGGCAGGTGGCGTGCCATTTCTGCGGAGAGGACCAAACTGTATGGGGTAAAACCCGGTGCAATGAAGTCAATCCTTCAGCTTTTAAACCATTTTTTAAAAATCAATCTCTTAGCATATTTGGTATGTCGTTCATTTTGGGCTGCACCAATATCATCACTCATCTCTTTCAATCTGGTCAGCGAGTGGGATTCACAATCCTGAAACTCCTCTGTTCGGAAAGACTCTCAGTGCGTTAAGAATGTCATTTCCCTCTGATATCGTAGCCATGCCAGCCAATCTATTAGCTTGTTCATTACCATTGACTCCTGTGTGTCCAAGGACAAAAATGAAGGTGATTGCTCTAATCACTGTCTGTACCAATTTCATCTCATATTCTGTTCCAAAAGTGTCCTGTCTTTCTCATACAAATTCTGATAGCAAACTCTCTTTGCCACTGTATAACTACATTGTCAATTGCTGAGTGATGAAAAAGCCTCTCTAAAAAGTGTTTTAAAGCCAAAGGATTGACTTCATTGCACCGGTTTTACCTCATATGGCTCGGTCCCTCTCCTCAGAAATGGCGCGCCACCTGCCGAGAGTATTGCACAAAGCCAAGTTCGTAGCTCCAGCAACAATCCTAGGGGGTCTCTGGAAAAACTGTACTCGTGAAAAGAATGGTGCGGTCTGGATTTGAACCCACACCCTTCGACTCGCTAGGGAAAAAGCATAACCACTTAGCCACAGAGACAGAATTGTTAGGACCATCTCTCTTACACTTTGGTGAATAACCATGTTTACTTTGATTGCTTTCTTACATAGAAATGTTGGTCTTTTGTTCATGTTCTTGCCAATATCTTGTCTATCAGAAATGATGCAGGCAAGATCAGTATTTACTATGGCAGTGTTAATAAACACAAGTGTTTACCGATGCCTGAGTGGTTACTGGGGCCCAAATTAGGGGTGTAAAGAATAGAACCACTGCTACCTGCCATGCGAGACAACTAAGGAGGTGTGGCGGGGGCTAGCTAGGTGGGTACGCTCCGCAAAAAAATCCACTAGATAGCTACAGAAACCACAACTAAGGAAATTCATAGCTCGTCACCGGGGAAGAAGAAGGATCCTGCAAGGAAGGACTCATGATGTGACCCGATGAAATGCTAACGGAAATTGAATTGCTGACTCACCTTCTTTAAACAGAAGATCTCAGGATTATAGACATAAGGAAGATCCAAGAACACCTGGAGGTGGTAGTTAATGCTAAGGAGGAGGAGATTGGATATTGCTGGAACGTACACGCTCTTTAAAGCATCATGGTGAAAGATTTTCGAACCTTCTCTTCTAGGAGTTAATATGAACATAAGAAGAAATGATCAAAATTTTAGACACATTTATCAAACTGTAGTTAAGGAGTTGAAACAAAACAAGAAATTGGGAGAGTGGAGATATCTGGAAAAGAGGCCTTTGATAGAGGATTGAAAGCATTAGTTCGAACCTATACCTCTCTAGGTGAAGGGTGAACAAGAAATGTCCAAAAATGGTTTCAAGACCACCAGTATTGATAACTGTTGCAGTATCACCACAACAAGAGAAGGGAGCGAGTAATGAAATATAACTCTTACTTTGAAGGTTCTGCATCAAGTTCTTAGAACTATACAATCAGTAGTTTACCATTGCTTTGATTGGTTCTGGCAATTAACCTCCATGATTCTGTGTGTCCTGGTGATCACAGGCTGTTCATTCTAGCCTTGTCTGATCTAAAATCTTCGCCTTTTCCTGCAGCCTTGTGTACTTTAAATTGACTTTCTGAGTGTTTGTCTTATTCTCACTGTGTTTTAATACGAACCATTGCCCAGGTTGCTTCTACATCAAGCAGACTTATTCTCAAACGCCAGTTAAGGAGGGGAGTGGGACAAATGAGGCAAGCGGCTGAGAGGAGATACTAGACCCTGATATAGGTTGACCATTTTCTGACCTACCCTCTTAGAGAACTAAATGCTAAAAAGATGTCCAAAATGGCTTCAAACCCAGAAATAAAGAAAGTAGACAATTCGAAAGAACTAAATGTAAAGAGATTGGCTGAAAATAACTTACTATTGAAGGAAAAATTCATCTTGGTCACATCAATCGCATAGTATGGCCTAAGTAACAATATTGTGGCCAGTCCCAGATGACTCTAGGTGTCCAGCCCAGAAGATGCTACAAGATATTCAAACCAGACATGACCAGACAGTGGTGAACTGGCAACAGATGAATTTCCAGGATGGCTGTAAGAAGGAGACTCCTATAAGGATACCCCTCTGTGTTGCTTTGAAGGTTGAGAGACATAATTTCCTTACAATTGTTGTATAATATCGGACACACAGAGTATTGGCTCATTTAAGGGTCGAGCTACAGGATAGCATCCGTAAAACGAGCAAGGATACTTTATTTTAGTCTAGCTACCCTACCATCTCCTGTACGAACCCTAAACTAAGTCAGTCAAATCACGCCATAACATCATAAAAAGAACAAAATAAATGGACTGAAAGAATTAAAGTAAAGAACTTGGCTGAACCACGCAGCAATGATGACTTGTTTGAACTCTGTTGTCTACAAAGTCCATGCCTTGTGTAAACCAACATCTTCTTCATTCGGTCCTTCAGACGAATCATGCAATAGATGTAAAGTATTAAAACCTGAAACATTATGGATAACTTAGGAGATAATTAAAAACATTGAATTTCAAGTTGTGAACTAAAGTAACTTGTACATTCTATAATAAATTCAGTATTTGTTTGAAATGAGAACAAATTCATTCACTTATCTTACTTTTTGAAAAGTATTATCAGCGATTTCAGATTAAAGCACCCTTGACAATCAAAGTTGCCAGATGACTGTAGCCACTATTTAATGTACTATCATTTAGGGTTCTGACTATGTCAGGTTTCAAGCATCACATTTGTTCATCGATTCGCACTTCGATTTACTCTGGATAATCGTGCCTATACTAGTCATACTGAACCTTCTCATTCGCTAATATTACGAATGCTCCATTCACAGGCTTTATCTTAACATTCTATAGGTATTGTTATGATTCTGTATATCATCATTCATAGTGTTGCCTGCTTGCCATTCATATCATAATTCCTAAATTCTGTTGTTGTGTTTTGCTTTATTATCGTTTATTCCCAGATTCGTTTATTTCCGATTTCTTTAGAGGTATGGTTCAATTTTCTCTCTTGTTTCTAATCTCTTCCTCTGTTTTACGTTTGTCAAATGTGTTGTAAACCTTCTCTACATTCTGAAAAATGTTTGCTTTTTAATAGGGAAACTTTTTTCTGTTTTGCCCATTCAACACCTATTACACTCTCATCTTTTGCTGTATGGATTTTCATCGTTCTTCTGAACCACATTACTGAGTGCTTTTCAGCTCATGTTATCGTCTGTGTGTTCATTGTCATGATTGATAAACTGTCAAGGCAGGATCATTGAAGTACAGCATTCTGAATGATTGACAGTGAGAACATAGCTTCGCAATTTCAGGACACTGTTTTATTATTACAGAACAATAATAAATGGATCTACATTAAAGTGCAAGACTCACAAACCATGCAGAGCTAATTGTTTGAAGTCTGCCTTGTATTGCAAGCAATCAGTCATCAATAATGGCACACAATCTCTTCATGCCTGTCAGACAATATCATCGCAATAACAATAATGTTAACTTAACTATGTATTTTGCTGAAGTCAATGATGTATCAATAACCAATAATAGAAACTTTTGAGGATCTGCCTGAGTGCAATGCGTCGTCCAATAACCAATAATAGATTTATTTGTAGAAGTCTCATAATTTTTCATCATCGTATTGTCTAACATATAAGCAATTAGAACCTGTATTCTGAGCTGCTGGAGTGCAATGCTGAGGTTGCAGACAGAGAATGAAAGTCCTTTTGGACTAGCCTGAGTGCAATGACGCAGCCAATACCAATAATAGAGCTATATGACATCAATGAAATATACACATAAACAAATAAAAAAGAAAAGAACACAAAATATGTTGAAAATCTACAAGTGTAAATAAGATTGAATGAAAGATCTAAAGCAATGGTTCTCAACCTTTAGGCTGTGACCCTTTGGAATGAAGCGACCATTTCAAGGGTCACCTAAGACCATCGGAAAACACATATTTATCATAATTAGAAATACATTTTTTATAATGTATAATTGCATATTATAATTACCAAAAAGCTGCAGACATTCATTAATAGATGCCTACGCAGGATACTCCATTTGAGATGGTATGACAAAACCACAAACAGAGAACTGTGGGATAGGACAGGACAACGGCAGGTGGAACAGGAGATAATGAGCAGAAGGTGGCGATGGATAGGACACACACTGAGGAACCCCCTGACAGCATCGCGAGACAGGCTCTCTGATGGAACCCCCAGGGCAATAGAAGTAAGGAAGACCAGAAACACCTGGAGCGGAGTTAGAGATGGAATGCAAGAAAACGGGAGAGAGTGGCAGATCTGGAAAGATGGCCTTGGATAGGCGGGCTTGGAAGGCCTTGGTTGCGGACCTATGCTTCCTAGGGGCGAAGGGTGAAGAAGAATAATTACATATTGTTTTCATGATTAATCACTATGCTTTAATTATGTTCAATTTGTAACAATGAAAATATATCCTGCATATCAGATATTTACATTACGATTTATAACAGTAGTAAAATTACAGTTATGAGTAGCAGAAAATAATTTTATGACTGGGGTCACCTAAACATCAGGAACGGTCGTGGCATTAGGAGGTTGAGAACCACTAATCTAGAGGTATTTAAATAAATAAAATATATAACTCTTTTAACCTTGAAAGAAGAAAGTAATTATGAAAAAACTCTCTTTTTTATCTATATATATACATATATATTAAGCCACATAAATAGAGATATGATATTCTGCTAAAAATATTATTAGAAGGAAAGATTGAGGGCAAAAAGTGGAAGACAAAGCTAGAATTCAGAAAATTATATTAAAAGATGAACAAACTAGTAAATGGAAGACAAAGCTAGAATTCAGAAAATTACATTAAAAGATTCAACTGTAAATGATAGACAAGCTCAAATTCAGAAATTATATTAAAAGATGAACAAACTAGTAAATGGAAGACAATGCTAGAATTTAGAAAATTATATTAAAAGATGTCAACTAGTAAATGGAAGACAAAGCTAGAATTCAGAAAATTATATTAAAAGATGAACAAACTAGTAAATGGAAAAAAGCTAGAATTAAGATTATTTAAAAGATGAACAAACTGTAACCTGCCAAAGTGTACCAGCATGGTGTGTCCCAGTAGTGACACATATCTGTATATCCACATTTTCATTCTTCTTTTTCTTTACCCAACATCATCATCAAGTAGCTTGTCCCTTCCGAAACTTGGCTCCCATGACAGCAGTCTTGAAAAACTCTGTTCTGTGTAAGTTGCCGGCGTCAGCAGCAGTCATTCTCAGATCGTCAATGACATCCTGCACCCATCGTCTTCTAGGTCTTCCTCTCATTCTTCTTCCAGGCACCATTCCTTCCAAAATTAATTTCTTTAGGCACTCATGTCATTTGATGTGTCCGAAATATTTAATTTTCCTTGTTTTTATGCTTTGTAATAGCCAACTCTCTTTAATATCAAGCTGTTGCAGAACAGAAGCGTTTGTTTTTTTCTCTGTCCATTCTAAGTACTCTTCTGTAGCATTTGCATTCAAAGGCATGAATTAACCCATAGGGAAGCATAATAGCCGTCTATCGCAAGTGATGATGACAACAGTCTCAGACGTGTGCTGCTGCACCTCTCTGGTGTGTGCAGAGGTGACTGTAGAGTCAAATCCTAGAACACAATCCCTACCACAGGTGGGGCATACATGATCAAGGTTAGACATGTGGGTGTTGTGTGTTCATATTTTTTCGCGCAGCTCATTTTCTCTGTGCCTCATCAGAATGATGATTCTCAGCTATGCAGGTTCCTCTTGTGTTGTTACAGCGCCACATTTGGCAATCTTGTGCAAGGGATTATCAACACGTGGTGTCTGTATTGAAGCATTTCAGAGACACTTTAAGAGTGTCTTTAAAATGTTTTTCTGTCCACCAGTAGAACGTCTTCCCCTTCAAGTTCGACATAACTCAACTGTTTTGGGATGCATTTATCAGGCGTTTATAGGAAAGCATAGGTTCACAACAAAGGCATTCCAAACACTCCTATCCAAGTCCATCTTTTAAAAAAATTGTATTTTGATGAAATGACATTTTAGTGGTGGCCAGTTTGGCCTGACCAGTGAACAAACAGTCTTTCCGTGGTAATGAAAAGTACGTTATTTAATCTAAAAAACCTAACATTTTGTGCCATCTTTAGATTTACCTGTGTTTGATATTCAGAATCGCCATCTGATCAGTTGCCACAGCCAAGGATTTAGAAATGGAAGAATAATGAACAGCTTGTAGATCTCCACGAATTTTGTGACTTTTTGGACGAATAGTCAGTAAACAAGTGTGATCCTGAATGTCCCAAACCTGAATATGTTGATCAGACAAAATTAGAGGAGTAATAGTTACTATAGGTCTCTTCTAAAAAATTAATAAGTAGTGCTTAGCTTCATCATCATCATCAGGTGCCGTGCCGGCGGGCGTAGGTGATCATGGATCTCCACAAATCTGTCTCTGGTGTTTGCTATCATCTCAGATGTTGATGCTTTTCCGTGCCATGAAGTCAGGCTGTCTAATATTTTCTCTCTCTGTCTTCCTCTGTCTAGTCTCCCTTGATTTTACCGATTGTCACAATGTGTTAGAAACCTCCCTTTCTCATCACATGCCCGAAAAATGATGACTGCCTCTTTCTTCTTCAATGACCATCAGCACACGATGGGCGATGTGGTCAACATCACGCCGGCTGTCTTTACTTCCCAGTGCTTTTTCTGGTACCCAATTAATGTTGGGTCGACCTGAGAGCCGTTACAGTAAGAAACATATTCCATGCCCACTGTAGAATTGAACTTGGACCACGTACCTAAGAAGCGAGTTCCCTAATAACTACGCTACTGCAGCTCTCCTGAGTGCTACTACTAATCACTAAAGCCAAGGAAACAAATATTTTACCTTTATACATCTATCTGTAGATATACTGAAGATCCTGTCCTCTTCTTCAGCAATGAATAAGTAAAAGATAGGAGAAGCATGACCTCGTAACATGGCTGTTGGTTTCCTGTTTAGATAACAAAAGAGATTTTATAGGAATTAAATTAGATGGATGTCTGCAACGTATACACGTTCTTGGCAAAGATCAAAGAAGAAGAAGAAGATGGATGTCTGCATAAATATTGTTAATATTTAATAGAAGGCTCGCCCGAGTGGTTACCGGGGCCCAAATTTTGGGTATAAAGAATAGAACAGCTGTTACCTGCCATGCATGTCGTAAGAGGCGACTAAGGAGGTTCGGCTGAAATCGGATGCATGTGTCCTAAACGTGTAGAAGTCTATGCGTTTAGGGGCCTACCAAACCAATGTGCAACGTATACACGTTCTTGGCAAAGATCAAACATATCACAAAAGTGATTAAAATTGGTCGTAAAGAACGACGAAAGAAGAAGAAGAACAGAAGGCTAATTTTCTTCTTCTGCTGTGAAGCCGCTGTCAATTCAGGCGGTAGCCATGACGCCTGGTAGTGCTCTTCTGATTGATTTTTGCATGAGGCCTGCTTACCATTTGACTGGTTTCAGTTTCATTTTCAGTTTGGAATAGCTTCATTGCACTCCAGACATGTCCATAGGTGCTCCGATCTCCTTCGCAATATCACCATCAGCGTCCAGCGACTGACCGTACCAGTTCTATTTTGATTGATGAGCCTACTCGCATACCTGTTGTACCGTTCTTTTCTTGCCACACCAATTTTCAAACCCAGTTCTCGAATCTAGTAGCGTGTATCGTTGCACGGATTGGTTTAGATGAAGGTCTACGCTCAATGAGGGCGTCACGATGTCAGTCTGTCCACTTTACTGGCGTCTGATATGCCAGCCAGCTTGTCTGCTCTCTCATTAACACACCATGTGCCCAGAACAAAGCAAGTGTCATTCTGCAATTTGACGCCACAGTGATTCAGTCCATTGCCTGGAACTGCCTCACCTTGGATCATCTCATGAGTCACTAAAGCACGCATGATGTTGACTGGTATCCCTGGATATGGTAGCGACTTCAGGGAAGAGCACTAACAATCCTAAACTGACACCAAGTCATGATATGACCAGCTTGCTGACCAAGTATCTTCTTCTTCTTCTTTGCGGTCGTTCTTTACGACCAATTTTAATCACGTTTTGTGATATGTTTGATCTTTGCCAAGAACGTGTATCGTTGCACATTGGTTTGGTAGGCTCCTAAACGCATAGACTTCTACACTGACCAAGTATGATATGATAACAAACTTCAGAATAGAATACACACAGTCCATAAAATGAAATATCAAATTTGTCCTAGCAAGAGACCAACGAAATACACCTCCGACGTGCCGCACCATCCTGCCTGGAACTAATTAGTATCTTCTTTCTTTCATTCTCAAATTCTGTTTTGCCTCACAGCATTAGGAAAACAAGAGAATTATAGAACAGGATTTTCTGTGTGTTTCAAATATTTTTCACTACCTCTGTTATTTCTAAAGTCCACCTTTTGCTTTGTATCTACTGTATTGGGGTAACATTTCTTTTTGAGACATGGTTGGAATCTGCTTGAGTGGCCAAACTATTTAATTTGTTATTTCTTGATGAAGTTCAGTACTGATTTTAAACCCACTGTTTTCCTGATGTCTTCATTTCTAAACTGGTTTCTTCTTGATATTCAATGCACTCTGCAAAGACACTTCATCTTTGTCATGACTAATTTTTGTCTATCGTTCGATGTCAGAGTCCAGGTTTGGCACTGATAGCATAATGTACGGAGAAAGAGTGCTCTTTTTGTGTTCATGATGACATGATTGCATTTCAAATTTGCTGCCATTTGTTCTGTGATTTGAGTTATTGCATCTATGTTGTATTTTGTTAGTGATTCTTCCAATTGCTGAAAATATTTTCTCTCGGTACGTAAAGTCTTGACTAGTTTTAATTGATGTCTGTCGATGGAGATATTGGTAGCATTTTCCTCTCTGGCAAATGTCATTACTTTGATTTTGTTGATGTTTACTCTCATGTTGTATTCATTACATGTTAAATGGAGTCTGTTAACTCTTTGTGGACCAAACGCCATACTAAAGGGCGTTTTTATTTTAAAAATAATTTGCCCTGGACCACTAAGAGTTAATATGTTGCTGTAGCTTTTTCCTCTGCTATTGATATGATTGCCTTATCACTGACAAAAAGAAATGTGTGTAGAGTTTTTTAAGATTGTTCCTTTCCCTGGTGTTAGCTATTGTACAGATTTGATCGATATATGTGACAAACAGCAGTGGTGGTAGTACTCGTTGTTGTCTTTGATCAACGAGATGGTGATAGACCTTGTTTGTTCTAACAGACACTGGCTGTTAAATACGATGGTCTTGAAAAACTTGTTACAACTTGTTGTCTACCATGCGTGTTGAACACGTTTTCTGATCAAACACAGTGGTGGTTTATAAAGGTGTCACTAACTTGTAGTACTCGTTGTTGTCTTGACAAACAGCAGTGGTGGTAGTACTCGTTGTTGTCTTGACAAACAGCAGTGGTGGTAGTACTCGTTGTTGTCTTGACAAACAGCAGTGGTGGTAGTACTCGTTGTTGTCTTGACAAACAGCAGTGGTGGTAGTACTCGTTATTGTCTTACTCCTGATCCAACGTAAAACTGTTCTGATAGACCTGTGTTTGTTCTAACTGTACACTGGCTGTTAAACAGAGGCTCTTGCACTTGTTCACAACTTGTTCCTACCTATGCTGTTGAACACGTTTTCCTGATCCATGAACACATGTGTAGGTTATAAAGAGATGTCACTAACTTGTATACATGTTTTAAAAATAGGTACAAAAATGAAATCTCACCCAGATACATATGGATTCCATAGTCTGATGGTTCTATCCATTCCTGAAATAATTAAATATTGACTTATGTTTACTATTGGAATATTTACTGTATTGGAATATTTACTGTATTGGAATATTTACTGTATTGGAATATTTACTGTATTGGAATATTTACTGTATTGGAATATTTACTGTATTGGAATATTTACTGTATTGGAATATTTACTGTATTGGAATATTTACCATCAAATTTTGACAATGCTAAAAGTGACATGCATAAAATATTGTCATTCTAGTGTTAATTTTAAAAATTAATTTTGTAACAAAGAAATTTCAGGCCTCATCACAAGCAAGGTCTCTACCCCCTTCTTCTTCTTTATCCCTAGGGAGGCATAGGTCCACAAGCAAGGTCTTCAGAGGCAATCTTTTCCAGATCTCCCTACTGTCTCCCCATTTTCTTGCATTCCATCTCAAACTCCCACCTCCAGGTGTTTTTGCTGGTTCCTTCTTCTTCCATACGTGCGGATAAGCTTGCAGGTATGGCTGCAGTCCAAAGCGGGCGAGCAATGGACCAGGCTGATATTATAAATTCCTTAAGGAGAGAGGGCGTGTACATGATTCACGTAATAGCGGCGAATCCACAACACTAACCAGACTGCAAGAACTCAAAGTTAAGTGTGGTGTAGCTCGACAAGAACGCTATGCTGGCAGACAAAGAAGAATTGTAAACCAACAAAGAACCGGTGTCGTTAGTCGCCACACGCTGATGGACATACTGAGGGAGAGATCGGAGCACTTATGGACTAATTTGTTCGACGTGCAATGATGGTAATCCGACGACTAAACTAAACTAATTAATTACCTTCTTCTTCCTCAGGTAGCGAGCTATGAATTTCCTTAGTTGTATTTTTTTTAGCTATCTAGTGTTTTTTATGGGACAACAAATGCAGTGGTTCAGATATTTAATGAGAATGGAACACAACCAACCACCAATAACAGCATACAATAAAAAGAGATCAGGTACTAGAGCCAAGGGAAGAAGAAAAAAATGGATAGACAATATCAAGACCACACTAAATAAACACAGATAAAACACTAGAGTGGCTCATCTGGCCCTGGAATGCAAATTAAAGCTGCCATCCCTACACTTAACAGCAAGAGTGGACAACCAATCCACCTGGAGAAAGACAATAGACAATAGGCTTGGGACCATTCATTGTGGAGTTCTTCTAAACAAAAAAGAAGATAAACACACAGACACTCACCACCAGTTACAAGTACGTTCTTAGTCTTTGAAAAATCAAAGACAATTACACCCTTGTACACTTTAAACACTGTCTCGTCTGCTTCCAGTCTTTGTTTAGGCTGATTATAAGAAAATTTTTGCCGAGGCTTCTCCTGGTTTGTGTTGGTGTCTTTCAGCTGTTGCTCTACATGTGTGCTGCCAGAAGTTGATCCTGAGATAAAAGACATCCGAACTTATATTTCATTGTGCAAGAAAACACAGCTATCAACAGTAAACAGACTTTCTAAATTGGTAATTATGGAGAAAACAAAAACAATGGTAATAAACATAACGATAAATTGAGAAAAACTGAAACAAGTGTTGAATTATGTATATCTTGGACATAATAATAGAAGATGGCAGATGTAAACAAAAACATGGGAAAAGAATAAGAATGGTCAAGAACATATTTTGCAACATGAAAAATGTATTAACATCCATCAAAGAACAAATACACAAAAGATAAAGCATGTCAAGGGCTAAATATCATTTTTGTATGGAGTGAAAACATGGAAAGAACAAGAAAGGAAAATTACCACCAGTGAAATGAGATGCTTGAGAAAAGCAGTAAATAAAACAAGAGATCATATAAGAAATAAGAAAATTAGAAGAACAATGAAATGCATTGCCTGAAAAAAGTTACCAACAACACCAAAAAAGACAGAATCACCAACATCAGCATAAGAAAGAAAGTTGACAAAAACCTTGCTTGAATTACATAGAGAAACAAAGAATGAAATGGTTTGGCCACTTAATAAGAATGCATCCAAACTCCACAGTATACAGAGTCTTCTACAACAGAATATCGGAAAATAAGGCAAGAGGAAGACCACGGAAAAGATGGTTAGATGGCGTAGCAGAATCCTGTGAAAGAGCAAAAATAACAATCACACAAGCCACCAGAACAGCGCAAGACAAAAACAGAAAACCACGACACTGGGCAACAACCCGGTAGCAGTGTGACGACAAAAGAAGAAAGAAGAAAACAGTCAGAACAACACCTGCTATGAGACTCAAATGATTATGCCACGGTTGAGAATGAACCCGGATACATCAGTTGCAAGAGCTACAATCTCAAAATGGAACTACCAAGAGGAAAGGGCAGACTAAGACAAAGATGGATTGATGGGAGTTAAGACATCTTAAAACTCCACAATACCACAGCATATCAAGCGACGAGCGTGCACTATCTTGGAAACCGATCATCAGTTAAACCTGCTACGCCTAACGGCAAAAAAGCAGAGAAGGACAAGAGAAAGAAGAGAAAACGTGGACAATGAACAAACAGGTGGAGAGAAGAATTGAAGTTCACAGAATGTGGATATACAGAAGAATAAGAAAAGTATCATGGAAAGAGAAGAAAACTAATAAGTAAGGACTTAACACAACCGGGAGGGAAAAGAGATCTATTCAAGGAAACATAAATTAGACAACTAAGGTCTTTGATCACTTCAGAAGACATGACACATTGCTGACAACCATCTGTTGCGTAGTTTTCAAGTGATGACAGAATTAGGCAAAGCAAATTTTACCCATAATTTGTATTTCTTTACCTATAACCAGTGCTGTATTTGAGCTGTTTGAACATGATATTACCTGGCCAATTTCATGGTAGTATTTGATCTGTAAAAGAAATGGGAAATTTATTGAAATAAATCATATTTAGAAGAAAAAAAAAAGGAATGCTAAAGAAAATAATCAAACATTTATGTAAATAGATTTCTTTTTCAAGTTACATTTTAAAAATTTCCATGCTCTATGACCTTTGTACACCCATGAGAAATCTTGAAAAGAACTTTGCTAAGACAGGCAAGAAATATCCAACTCAATTCCATGGAAGAGATTGAGTGAGTTGTATAGGACAGAGCGGTATGGAGAAATTATTTGCATGCTTATGTAAAGTATAACGGTAAGAGAGGGATATATATATATATATATATACAGAAACTGAAAGAAATGAATCAAAGTTGAAACATAATACAGAGGACAGCTAAGAAAAGAAAATAATGGTGCGCATTTATTGCTGACCTAAGCACCAAGGGCTGACCTACGCATCAAGGGTTGACCTATGCACCAAGGGTTGACCTACACACCAAGGGCTGACCTATACACCAATGACTTCACAGACTAGAGAGAGAAGATATATTTACATAAATCTTTTAAAAAGTACAAATTTGCAAAAGTCAAAATTTATTACACCGGATAAACAAATGTTTCAAAAAATCTTACCTGACCAACCCAGTCATCATGAACCAGCCAGCGGATAAATGTAATATTACCACTACCAACAATAGCATCGAGGGTTACTGTTGCAATGAAACCGTCCGGGGTTATCATTTTCTTCCATGTTCTGTTCAATCAACAACAAAAAAGGTAGTGAGAGATTGCAATTATATATTCTGCATTGACAACTTTGGTGTATGTTATGGTATGTGATCAATATCATGGCATAGGGAATTTCTATTTGTGCTCTGTCCTCTGCTGCAGCAGCCCTCCCAAAGTCCATTTGCTCACCGTACCCATAAGAAGTTGATTAGTATATCTTCTCTCTGTACCACGAAGATGACACTGTCTGGCATGTCCAAACTTAATGCCTAATTCTCGAACTCGTTCTAGTGTTTGAGACTCACCCATATCACATAAATGAGAGCATACTGCATTGATGATATCGGCTGTCCATGCTTCTGCCCGCTTGAGCTGAAGCATTGTTTGCAAGAAATTCAGAACGCTTGTTACCCTGAACTCCAGCATGTCCAGGTGTGTACAACTAAGTCATTTTCTTGAGATTTCTCATTTTCTTAGTTTGAATATTCTAACGCCTGTGTGGCCCCGGGGTCCGCAAGGGAAGCAAAGAATAATACCACTGCAACCTACAATGCATGTCGTAAGAGGCGACTAATGTAGGCCCTAAGGATGCTACCTTAGTACATAAAAAGCAGCGCATAAATCGGATGTGCTGGCCTACTTGTAGGCGCATAACTGGCACAACGTACAATCGCTCTTAGGCTCAGATCACATACAAATCACACAGAGTGGCTGAGAAGTGGTCAATATGGAGCGTTCGAAGAAGAAGAATATTCTAATTTGAATAATAATTGTTAACACAAATGTATTAAATCTTATGGCTGGGTAGATGACGCTCATCAGCCTGGGAGGGCAGGTTGTCTACAGGTCGCTGCCCTGAAAGACAATAGCAACCTGCTGCCTTGTGGGTTTTGACTGGGGACAGCAAATGGCTAGCGGAGAGCGAACCGTACACAAACGCTGGTTGAAATCAAACACACCACCCAAGGATAAGCACCTGAGGTTGTGCACGTACATCCTGTTCTGATGTTTGGCTGTTTATATATCACAATAGAATGATAAAAAACAGCTTGAGAACGATCGCAAGAGAGAGAAATCTCATGAAAGCATAGCATTAGACCAGTGTTATCCAACAAGGATAGCATTAGACCAGTGCTATCCAACGAGGATAGCATTAGACCAGTGCTATCCAACGATGTTATATGTTGAGGCGCATCCAACTAATGACTGTGGTGGTGCAGGTGCATGTGGAAATTGCACTAATAATAATAATCAATCAAGTGCCATGCCTGCCGGCGTAGGCGATCATGTCTCTCCACAACTCTCTCTTCTTGGTGCCGGTAATCAGTTCTGACGTTGTAACGCTGGTTGAAATCAAACACAGCACCGAAAGATAAGCACTTGAGCTCCAATTGGTACTGAAGGCTGTGCACGTACATCCCGTTCTGATTTTTGGCTGTTTATATATATATCACAATAGAATGATAAAAATGGCTTAAGAACGATCGCTAGAGAGAGTTCTGATGTCCGTCGATCTTGTGTTGAATCAAAATGTTAGACCATCCAACATCTTCTCCCTCTGTCTTCTACGATCTCTCATTCCCTGAATTTTACCTGTTGTCACCAAATATATATATATTTTTTTCCGATCCAGAAGCACTTGAGCTTTTCAGCTCTTCGCTCGGTGCCATGGACATCGTAACCCTTCGGTTTGGTGCCACGAACACCGTAAATCTGGGGAATCTGTGGCTTTTTCTGCCATCCCGCGAATTGAACCCGCACACAGAGGGATAGTCACCCGTAGTCCAACGCGCTACGAACACGCTGGGCAGACAGGCACCACCAAATATATACTAATAGATACACCATAATAATAATAACACAAATAATAATAAAGTAATATCTTCTTAAAAAATGCTCCATATCGACCACATGTTAACCACTCTGTGTAATCTGTATGTGATCTGAGTCTAAGAGTGATTGTATGCTGTTCCAGTTATGCGCCTACAAGTAGGCCAGCACATCCAATTTCTGCAGTGCTTTCTGTCTACTAGGTAGCTTCCTAGGTACCTACATCAGTCGCCTCTACAACATGCCTTGTAGATCACAGTGGTATTATTATTTGCGGCCCCGGCAGCACACAGACAATAAAGTAATATTAATTGTAACATTTACAAAAAAAATAACAAAATAAAACTTAATCCTGACTACTAATTTAATTTTTTTTAAATAGTGTGCTTAAGAAACACAGTTGTTTTCCTTGAAATTCTGATTAACCCTGTAACGTTCGGTTTCTAAGAAAATATCATTTATAAATGAGATGGCTACATGACTCTGGAACTAGCCGTATTTGTGTGTTATTTATGCATTTAGAAGCATATAATTTATGTTTCATAATGTAAAACATATGATATTACTATAAAATATTGTTAAAAAAATATATTTTGAATTTTTAAGATGTCTAATCTCGTTGAATAAAACATGCTTTTTTGTTCTTCTTCTTCTGCCTCCACCCGCTATGAATTCATGCGTAGTCAGGAGTCTTTATGGTGTATCTGACTGATTTCTGCGTGAAAGCTGACTAACCGTGTGTAAGGTGTCCATAGCCATTCAGGCGAACCTTCTCTGACTTCAGTGGTAAGAACATGCTTTTATTACACCAACATTTCCAAACGGCCGCCATTTTGGATAATCTCTGCAGACGAGTTTTCACTTGCTCTTGTCAAAAATCACACATTTGCTTAACAAATGGCATCTAGTGACTTAGATTACTGTCCTAATCAAGACTATAAGTGTTGGTTCTTTATGGGCTGCTTACTAAACCAGTTCTGCATCATTTTCTCTCTTATTTATTTATTATTTATTAATTGGTGTCTTCAAAATATGGAAATATTTAGAAGTTACAAATTTCCTAATTACTGCCTTATTTATTGTTCAAACAACTTCATGTTTGGATATATTGTGTAAATATGGAGGTACTAAGAGAGTATATTAATAGTTTTCATGACATATTTCATACTTATTTTTTTCTTTCTTTGTGACTGTATAATTATTAGAAATTTATTTTAAAATCTATTTTTAGCATCACCAAAATTAGGTCACTGATATCAGATATTACATGACACTGATATTATAACCACATATCTTGGTAGTACATTCTATTAGCTTTCTAACGATATATAACATGCTTATGTTTAATTCATGGAGTATATATGGCTTCTAGTAATAGGGCAGGACTTCCAAAAATAATAAAAAACCTTAAAACCCACGAACGTATAAGAGTTAACCTTAAGGGGTTTAGCTCTCTAGAAAATTTTAGTTTTAGTCAAAAACATTGATTTTTCAAAGTGTTTAATTCTATAAAGTACAACATTCGTACTATCGATTACATATAAAATTATATTGTTTTGTTTGCGTATTAGTATTACAATATTAATAAGAAACACTCAATTTCAACCTTTTTTCTTTCAAATTCCAAGTTTAAAATTGAGTTTTCTCAAAATCATTTTTTCCCTTTTTTTTGTGCCGCAAATTCCTGAGTTTTAACTAATACTAAAGCTACACAAAATTTGAGGTGACTATCCCGCATATCATTTTGTAGCTACTATGCATTTCAAATTACACTTTTGTCAATATGTGTTTTTAAAATTAATTTTCAGTGCGAAATGATGACACATTTTGTGCAGTTTTTGGCAAGCATAAGTTTAAAAATAAAATATATTTCTTGATATTTTACAGAAAATAAATGGACCTGTAGCTGTAAATATGCTTACAGTTTATGAATCATTCCTTTATTTTCCAATATATTTGTTTGTTTTGTAAATTTTAGGATTCTAATAACATGTAGTTTTTTTAAAGATGGCCACTGTTGTCATGGCAACCATGCAACTTTTTAAAAAAAAAATATTTAAATAGATCTAAATTCTTAACTTAACATGGCCATTATGAAATAATTGCTCTAACTTAATTAATAAAGAAAATTGTTTTTTCGAGCCAAACAGATGTGTGGCACCATCAAAAGTCTTACCTCAAACACTCTCCTACAGATTTTATGGCAAGGATGTTTACACAACCCTGGCTATCCCCAAACAGTATAAGGCACTCATCATGTCCTGTTGAACTGGAGTATGAATTCGTTTTTTAATTATCATGTATCATATATGGAAATATGGAAGGAAAATTATTGAGGAAATAAAACTGAAAAATTATTGTCTTTTGTCTTTTCCCCAGGTTGATGATAGAATTCCTTGTCGACTCTTTCCGTTAAGAGTAGGGGTGGGAGCTTTAATTTGCGTTCCAGGACCAGATGAGTTACCCTTGCTGTGTTATATCTGTGTTTATTTAGTGGGATTTTGATAGTCTCTCTATCCATCTTTTCTTGGTCTTCCTTGTCTCTAGTACCTGATCTCTTTTTATTGGTGGTTGATTCTATTCCATTCTCATTAAATGTCCAAATCACTGCATTTGTTGTCTTTCAATGTAGTCGATGCATGAAATTATGTCTACTCTGCTTCTGATGTCCTCGTTTCGTAGTTTATCTTTCCTGGTCACCCCCACCGCCTTCCTCAAGCATTTCATTTCACATGTGGTGAGCTTTCTGTGGTGTTTTGCTGTCAGAGACTAAGTTTGGCACTGGCAACAAAGTATTGATAGAAAAATACTTTTTATCATCTGTCTTTTCACTTCCATCTTCATTTTTGAGGGCTGTAGTAATGGTGCAGCTGGTAGATCACTGCATTTGTCTTTTGGCATCTTGTCTTTATTTTTCTATCGAGTTTTCCTATCAACATTTCACATAGTTGCAACATTATAAAGATGAGAGCAATTACAACATTAAGGGGGGATTCGGGTCTTGAAAATCAAGAATCTATTTTCGTTGTTTTCATATTAATATAAAATTGATATAAGCATTTTGAAAGAGTATGACTTAGAATAGTAGAAAAAATTAGTAAAAAAAAAGTCAAATGTTGCCATGGAAATAATACAAAATGGCTGCAAAAACAAAATTTCAAATCCCTAAGGCTCTGAATCTAATGAATATAAATGAATTCTGTTTTCACTCTAAGGTGCGCAGTTGTAATATCTAAAATATTACACATGATGTTTAGGATATATTAAATATTTAATTTTTAAATAAATTTTTGGGTAAAAATTCCCTCAAAATTTGGTCAAAAAAGCTGTTTTTGGGGGTGTGTTTACACAAAAATTCATTAAAAATGTAATATTTAATATATCCTAAAAAGGATGTGTAATTATGTAGATATTACAATTGCTCACCTTAGAGTGAAAACAGAATTCATTTATATTCATTAACTTAGAGCCTTAGGGATTTGAAATTTGTGTTGGAGCCATTTTGTATTGTTTTCATGGCAACGCATTGACTTTTTTTTTTTTACTATTTTTTTCAACTATTCTAAGTCATAATCTTTCAAAATTGTTATACAAATTCTACATTAATACCAAAGCAACGAAAAAGTTTCAAGACCAGAATCCCCCCATAACCTTCAATTTACTGGCAAAATAAATAGTAAATATGAAAAAAAATTTCATAGACAATAATATTACATATATATATATATATATATATATATATATATATATATATATATATATATGACATGTACATTCTGTGTGGCAACATATGGGTGTGAAGCATGAACACTTAACAAGACAGTGGAAAAACATAAATGTGCTTTTGAATATATGTTTTACAGAAGAGTCCTCTATATAGCATGGACAGAGAAGAGAACAAATAGATCTATACAGAAAGAACTCAAAATCAAAGAAAATTGGCTAATGCTACAAATAAGAATGAGAAAATTAAAGTATTCTGGACATATAAAGAGACACACTGTGCTGGAGAAGACCGTCATGGAAGAAGGCATACCGGCAAAGAGGAGAAGAGGAAGACCATGGAGAAGATGAATTTAGGATGTAACTGATTGTTTGAACATGATGGCTGTGAGGCGGGACATCTGGCCTATGAGAGAGAGAAATTTGTGCCTTGCTCTAGTTTATTGCTTCATCCAAATGAAAGATGAAGTCCATATGTTTGGAATCAAGCAGGATTTGAAGGGGAGGCTAGAAGATGGAATGGAATACATACATAACCATCAACTAAGGATCCCTCTCTCTGGATTTATAGTCAAGGTTTACTCCTCTAGTCTTCTGCTTAACCATGCTGACCCACAATGCAGTGGGAAATTTCTATCAGGGTTTACTTCCCTATCCATTAGCTCTTCTGAGCTACCCTCCACAAGGCAGTGGGTTTAACAGTTGCAGATGGTATCTGCAGTAAGATATCAAATACAGCACTTACCTGTAGTCAAGTTTCAAAGGTACAGTTTCTAATCCACTAATCTGGCAGTAAGGGTCAAATGATGAAAGTTCAAAGAATTGAATCTCACGATCACTGAAATGTACAAACAATATTTTCAATCTTATACTGTTTTATTCTTCTTTTTCTTTTGTCGTCACACTGCTACTGGGTTGTTGCCCAGTGTCGTGGTTTCTGTTTTTGTTTTGCTCTGTTCTGGTGGCTTGGGTGATTGTTATTTTTGCTCTTTGACAGGATTCTGCTATACCATCTAACCATTTTGTTCGTGGTCTTCCTCTCGCCTTCTTCCCTGATGTTCTGTTGTAGAAGACTTTGTCTACTGTTAAGTTCGCATACATTCGTATTAAGTGGCCAAACCATTTCATTCTTTGTTTCTCAATTAATTTAAGCAAGGTTATGTGCCAACTTTCTTTCTTATGCTGATATTGGCGACTCTGTCTTTTTTTGTGTTGTTGATAACGTTTCACAGGCAGCGCATTTAACATTTAGTTATTTTTTGTGACTGCGCTTTGCTCATTGTCCATGTTTGACTCTGGTATAGAAGAACATATTATCAAACATAAAATCACAATCATGGGAGTAGCCGACACTAGAAGAAAAGGACAGGGTATCAAGAAAATACATACAAATTTCATATTTACATGGTGAGTAACACAACCAGGCAAAAACAACAAGCATGGTGTCAGGTTCATCATTGTCCCTGCTGCAGCAAAATATGTATTAGAAATAGTGTACACATCAGAAAGAATCATCCGTATTAGAACAGCGAAAGGTAAGAGGAAAGTAATGTACATTCAAATTTATGCACCACACTTGATTTGGACTACTAAAAAGTTGAAATAAAAATAAAATATACTTACCCAGTGCCAACAATAAATTTGTTAAAATGGGGCATTAAGCAAAAATCTGTGATCCATTTTGGTTTAGTTCTGTTACTGAGTTCTGGGTTCTATAAGTTTTAGAAGACATGAAAAGTCATATAGTTTATTGTGAAGATAAAATTGTTTTGTAATGTTGCTTTGTACTGTTAGGTTTGCAGTAATGACTAAAGATAATACAAAACTAAAGTACTGTTTTAATAAATGATGTGATATATTAGGGTATACTGTTTAAGTCGTTATTATTCTTTGACCAACAGATATATAGTCAACATCACTCCGGCCGCCTAAAGAGAATTAAAAGAACATAGGTCTAAAATCTCTGGAGGCCACAGAGATGTGATTTTACAGAAGAATGATGAGAATCCCATATAATGCTAAAATCACTAATGTTGAGGTGTTGAATGAGGTAAAGACACAGAGAAAACTTATTATCAATATAAGAAAGAGGCAGTCATCATTTTTCGGACATGTGATGAGGAGAGGAGGTTTAGAACATATTGTAAGAACTGGCAAAATCGAGGGTAGATGAGACAGAGGAAGACAGAGAGAGAAAATTTTGCATTGTCTGACTTCCTGGCACAGTAGAGTGTCAACATCTGAATTGATAGCAAACAACAAAGATAGAGATTTGTGGAGATCGATGATCGCCTGATGATGATGAGGTCTAAAAGAGAATATGACTTGAAGAATAGTTTTATGGGGAGGGGGAAAATCTCTATGGCTAAGTAGTTAAGATGTTTGCTTGTCGTTCTAAAGGTTGTAAGCTCGATTTCAGACCAAGTCAGATTTGCACTTTTTTTTCATCAGATCGCTTTGGATTGCTGCTGGAGTTACGAAGTTTATGCTTTGTGCAACATTCTCTGCAGATTCTTGCCGACAGGGACGAAGCCATATGGGAAGCCCCGGGAGCATTGAAGTCAATCCTTTGCTTTCAATGCCATTTTCAGAACTAAAAGAAAGTATAACTAACAGAAAGTAATGAATCATGTTGCGTTCTTTTTTGCTCTAAAAGTGAAACTGCAGAAATATCTATTTCTTCATTGTAAAATCAATATTTATATTTTTTTCACTTCCTTGAATCTATCACACAATAGTTATAATTGCTGCTGACATTTAACATAGAATATTACACCTCACTGCATGACCACTGTTGCATGACCACTGTTGTAGGCCACCTGTTGCTGTATCACCTTGAGGCTCAGCTCTGCGGTCGGGCCTACCTTTGCGTGGCCACATTTGCGTGTTTTTTTAATCAGAAGCACTTGAGCTTTCAGCTCTGCGGCTCGGTGCCATGGACATCATAACCCTTCTGTTCGGTGCTACAAACACTGTAAATCTGGAGAGCCTGTAGCTTTTCTGCCAGCCCGCAGAATTGAAGCGCACTCACAGGGGGCTTGTCACATGTCATCCAACGCGCTATGAACACGCTGGGCAGACGGGCGACATATTAAGTATAAATACCGGGCACAGTAAATGTCACAATGAGTATGGTGAATTGAAAGTAAGTTTCAACTACTACTTTTGGCCTCAGTGTGGTCTATTAACTTCTTGTGGATCAATCGCTACACTATGTGGCTTTGGGTTGAACGCCATTTTACCAGGAGTCGCACTAAAGGGCGTTTTTAATTCTAAAAACAACTGGCTTGTAAAAACATGGTTTTTGCCCTGGTCCTCTAAGAGTCTAATAGTTATGGGTTATTTCCCATTTGTTTACATTCTGAACACATGATTAGTGTAAATTAAAATCTTCTGCTTCCATTTCCATAACACAATAAAGCATGCCAAACTTTCGGATGAACAGCAGATGGGAAAAGAATGTCTGGATTTCCAAAGAAAACTAGGAGAAAACTGTGGATAGAGTTGAAAGATTGTGAGTGACACAGGAAACTATTGGTAGAAAGGTGGTAGAACAGGAACAATGGGCATCTTGTATGAAAGTATTATGTGTCAGACGGGACATGAAGATGATATAGACAGATATAAATTAAAATGACCAGAACTAAAAAATCATACAAATATTTTCAATATCAAGATAGGATTTCAATTTCAAGATAGGATTTCAATTTCAAGATAGGATTTCAATTTCAAGATAGGATTTCAATTTCAACATAATCAATAAATTTCTAGGATTAATGCGTTTCTTATGGTCTGCTTTATGTGGTTGCGTTAGAGCTAGAAACAACATAGACAGTTTGCTAGGACTAGATCTTTCAGGAACCTACTGAGACACATTCTCTCGCTCTCTCTCTCTCTGCCTTTTTAACCCATATTGGGGCATAGCCCTCAACCAACTCATGCCAAGTCTTCCTATCTCTAGCTATCTCCTGCAGCTCCCTCCAACTCTACTTTATATTGTTGATCTCTGCCTCCAGATCTTGTCGCCATGTATTTCTCTGTCTCCCCTTCTTTTGCTGCACCTGTGGGTTTCAGGAAAGGACCCTTCTTGTTATATTCCCTCCGGTTTTCGCAAAGTGTGTCCTATCCAGTGCCAGCATCTTTTTTTTAGCCTCTTGGTTCACTGGAATCTGTCTTGTTCTCTCCATAAGTTCCTTATTTGTGACCCTATCTTAGTCCCTCTTTCCTGTGCAGACACCAGTTGATGAATGTTTGCAATTTATGCATTATTATTTTAGTAGTTCTCCATGTTTCTGACCCATACAGCAGAACTACTTTAACATTAGAGTTAAGTATCCGAATTTTTGTTCTAGATTTGATTTCTTTAGACTTCCATATGTTTCCCAGTGCAATGAAAGCTTCTCTTGCCTTCTGTATTCTTATTGTGACATCTCTATCTGTTCCACCCTCTTACTGAGACACATTAAACACTCCATAAGAATAATGCATTGTCAATTCCAGATGTTGTTTTTCAGGTAGACCCAACAAACTATGAATCTATTTGTTAATTGAATACACACTTAAAACTAACAAACTGTGATTTCTGTCAAAGAATGAGTGAAAATATATCACTCATGTTCTAGTGTTGTAACCTACACATTTTTGTAAAAACATACCCCTATTGTACAACATAACCAACTCTGAAGTACTACAACAACTCTGAAGTCACAACATAACCACTCTGAAGTACTACAACATAAAACATCTGAGTAGCTACAACATAACCAACTCTGAAGTACTACAACTAACCTACGAGTCACACTAACCACTCTGAGTACTCAACATACCAACCTAGTCTCACATACACTCTGAGTACTCAACACACTCTAGTACTACAACATACCACTCTATCTCACATAACCACTCTAGTCACAACAACCACTCTGAGTCTACAACAACCAACTCTGATCTACAACAACACTCTGAGTACTCACATACCAACTCAGTACTCAACAACCACTCGAAGTACTCAATACCAACTCTGATCTACAACATGCTTGAACACTGCTATCCACTCGTCAACCACTCTGTGTGATTTGTATGTGATCTGAGCCTAAGAGCGATTGTAATTGTGCCAGTTATGTGCCTACAAGTAGGTCAGCACATCCAATTTCTGCAATGCTTTTTATTTACTAGGTTGCATCCCTAGAACCTACATCAGTCGTCTCTTACGACATGCATTGTAGGTTGCAGTGGTTCCTTTGTGGCCCCGCACCACACGGGCGACTGCAACATGAAAACTTGCCTTCCATCATGGGAATGCTCAGCAGTAGGAGACTAAGATGGCTAGGTCACGTGAGAAGAATGGAAAATAGCCACATACCCCAACAGGAGTTGTTTTGTGAACTTTTAGAAGGGAATTGGCTCCAAGCCAGACTAAAGTTAATTGCTTATCCTTTACAGGACTTTGCGAATCAACCCCAGCTTTGTAATGCTGTTTGTGATTTTTCTAGGCATTATTACGTTCAGTAGTTTGCCATTGCTTTCTGAACGGTGGTGCCATTGTCCTTTTGTTAAAATCCACGCAAACAATTTGCAACCAAACTGTCCCAGCATGATTCAAACTCAGAACGTCGAGGTTAATAGACCGAGTCACTAACCCCTAGGCCACAGACGCCACTCCAAGCCAGACTACTGCTCCGATATAAGGATGTCTGCAAGACCTTAATGACCTTTTCTATGTCCCACAAGACCTTAATGAACTTTTCTATGTCCCAACAAATGGAAAAAACTCACAGATGACCCAGTTATGTAGAGAACAACATTACGCAAAGGTACACAATCTTTTGAAAAGAGACTTAAGGATGAGCTCAAAGGCAAGAGAGACAAGCGCAAACTTAGAAGATGTCACAGTAAAACACTTGCCAAATGACATTCTGTAAAGATGAATATGATCATATTATATAGTATATCATATTATATACTATACAGGGGTCTCTGTGTCGTAGAGGTTTGGTGCTCGTCTCTTGTGCCAAAGGTAACAGGTTCGCTTCCACGTGGAGCCATCTGGATATTTTCCCAGAGATCCCTGATCTCAGTGTAGGTGAGATCGAGTTCCTAGTTTTATCGAAGAGGGACGATAAAACGTAGGTACTGTGTTCAATTTGAGCATGTAAAAGAACCCTTGACAGTTCAAAATCGAGAAGAACAGGCTGGAAAGCTACTGCCCGGCCAAAATTCATTAGAAAAGATAACAAAATAAAATTCCTACATAAATATCTTCACTATCTCCAAAATTACATCAGGGGCCCTCGCCAGTGCTACGGAGTTCGTGCACTGCAGCTGAGATCTTCCTGTGTAAGAAAGAGATCAGAGCACACATGGTTACTCACCGATGTACAATGATGATGGTCCTAGCAATAAATAAAGTTCTAGTCATGTATAACTGTTTGCTAAAACGTACCACTACTGTCTTTGTCTTCTTCCGTTCTGTGTTTGATGACCAGAATGTTACATTTCCTTCCAAACTGCAAGTGATAAATGTCCCGTCTGCTGTATCTGTGATACGAAGTATAGGGTCTCTGTGAGGAATACTCTCAATCTTAGCCGGAAGATGGAAAGAGATCTCTCGTTCTCTGAGATATGAGTCTTCCTTCTCTGTATACTCTAGCTGCATGTATGTACAAAACTCATCCCATGTTATAGCTCCCTCAGAAGACCAGTCAATTTTCATAAACAAAGAATCAATCTGTGCTTCCTGGTTGAGAAAATAAAATAAACTTAAGATTAAATAAGAGTAAGCTTAGAGTAGCGGGTAGTGGGGTAGAGGTAAACGTCTATCAAAGGAGATTTAAGGTGCCTTCTTCCCTCCGCTAGTCTACGGGATACCCTTCGGCAAGGGGGAATACTCGTTTAGCCCCCCCTCTGCCCCAGCAGGGTCAAGTGAAGCCATGGGAGCAGCAGACAGAATGTCAATGGTTATGGTGTCAAAACTCACGATGGTAGGCAGAGGATCTCTGTAGTAGAGACAATGTCTATGATCATGGACCACTATGGTCACTGCCAGGAAGGAATGCAATGGCAGACTATCTTCCAAGAAGATGTCTAGGTCATGGACCAGTATGATCACTGCCAGGAAGGAATGCAGTGGCAGACTATCTTCCAAGAAAAGGCCTAGATAATCTTAATAGTAATATGGAATACATATTGTGGACATATAAAGAAACACGAAGGGCTGGAGAAGACCATCATGGAAGTAGGCATTCCGGCAAAGAGGAGAAGAGGAAGACCACGGAGAAGATTGATTTAGGATGCAAATGATGGTTTTAACATGACGGCTGCAGAGGCCGTACATCTGGTCTATGAGAGAGAGAAATTCCGAAGGACTGTTAGGGTGGCAAAGTTCTGCTCAGGACAAACTATTTAGTGATGATGATGAAGCTTAGAGAAACTATTAGAGGACAATAGGACTGAATATTTTAGACTAATATCGATCTCTCTGGCTAAGTGGTTAGCATGTTACCTTGCATTCAGAAAATTGAGAGTTTGAATCCAGACCACGTCTGTCCCGAGTGCATTTTTTCCAGTGATCTCTAGAATTGTTGTCAGAGACGCATGTGTGGTGTCGGGGCCCAAGGAAGCAAAAATAGTACCACTGCGACCTACAAGGCATGTCGTAAGAGACGACTGATGTAGGACTTAGGAAGCTCCCCTAGTAAATAAAAGGCATCAAAGAAATCGAATATGCTGTCCTACTTGTAGGCACATAACTGGCACAATGTACAATTGCTCTTAGGCTCAGATCACATACAAATCACACAGAGTGGTTAACAAGTGGTCGATATGGAGCATTTGAAGAAGAAGTTGTCGGAGTTATATGGTTTAAGCTTTGAGTAATATTCTTGACAGGTGGCTTGAAATTTCCATTATCCATTAGGCCAGATGCTCCTCTATTCTGCAAACAGCTTGATATTACAGAGATTTGGCTATTAAATATCATAAAATCAAGGATAATTAAATATTCGCAACATTAAACGACATGAGTGCCTAGAGAAGATAATTTTGGAGGGAATGATGTCTGGAAGAAGAATGAGAGGAAGACCTAGAAGACGACTGGTGCAAAATGTCATTGCCGATCTGAGAATGACTGCTGCAGACGCAATCATCTTGCATAGAATAGAGTTTTTCAGGACTACTGTCATGGAATCCAAGTTCCAGATGTGACAAGCTACTTGATGATGATGATCTATTTGGAAGGTTGTCCCCCCCCTCCTCCCATCCAGAAGCACTTGAGCTTTTAGCTCTTTGGCTCGTACCATAGACATTGTTACCATTCGGTTTGGTGCCACAAACACTATAAATCTGGAGAACCTGTGGCTTTTCTGCCAGCCTGCGGAATTTAACCACACTCACAGGGGGCTTGGAAGGGTGTTAAGTTGGAGATGAAGGGTGGTTAGACATAGTTTCCAAACAAGAAAAGGTGAACAACAGATAATATAATGACAGATGAAAGGTGATTTTTTATAACATAATTGTATAATTTGAAGTCTTAAACTTAACCAACCTTGCCTGTGCTGATACTAAGTCTCTGCTTCAGAAGTTTCTTAAATTCAGACAGATCAAGACTACCTGTTCTATTGACATCAGTAGAATCAAAGGCTTTTTTGAGTTCCTCAATAGTATCTATATTAATCTTGCCCTCAATCTGTTAATGTAAACAATACAAGTTAGTTGTCTGTAAATACAAGTTAGTTGTTTGTAAATACAAGTTAGTTGTCTGCTGTAAATACAAGTTAGTTGTTTGTAAATACAAGTTAGTTGTCTGTAAATACAAGTTAGTTGTTTGTTCAATTAATACAAGTTAGTTGTCTGCTGTAAATACAAGTTAGTTGTCTGCTGTAAATACAAGTTAGTTGTCTGTAAATACAAGTTAGTTGTCTGTAAATACAAGTTAGTTGTCTGCTGTAAATACAAGTTAGTTGTTTGTAAATACAAGTTAGTTGTCTGTAAATACAAGTTAGTTGTCTGCTGTAAATACAAATTAGTTGTGTGTAAATACAAGTTAGTTGTCTGCTGTAAATACAATTTAAATTGTCTGTAAATACAAGTTAGTTGTGTGTAAATACAAGTTAGTTGTCTGCTGTAAATACAAGTTAATTGTCTGTAAATACAAGTTAGTTGTCTGCTGTAAATACAAGTTAGTTGTCTCCTCTTGGGCTGTGGCGATGGGAATCAAGTTATGGTTGTCTGCTGTAAAATTTACAAGTTGAGTTGTGTGTTACAGAGTTAGCTTGTCTTAATCAGTTTTCTTGTCCTCTCGTGTTGTGTGTAAATACAAGTTAGTTGTCTGCTGTAAATACAAGTTAGTTGTCTGCTGTAAATACAAGTTAATTGTCTGTAAATACAAGTTAGTTGTCTGCTGTAAATACAAGTTAGTTGTCTGCTGTAAATACAAGTTAATTGTCTGTAAATACAAGTTAGTTGTCTGCTGTAAATACAAGTTAATTGTCTGTAAATACAAGTTAGTTGTCTGCTGTAAATACAAGTTAGTTAGTCTTTCCTCTTGGGCCTGTGGGCGCATAGGGCAGAGGTCATAGCTCTCCATCTCGCGGTTCGTTGCTATTTGTTTTAAGTCTTTAATGTTTACTAGGCCCATCGTTGAGCCTTCTCTGGTGATGGTTCTACGCAGAGTCTCTCTTGGTCTTCCTCGTTTTCTTTTTCCCTCTGGTGTCCATATGAGGGATTGGTAAGGGAGTCTTCTCTCATCCATTCTAAGTGTGTGGCCGATGTAGTTCCAGCGGCGCTTTCTTATAAAATTTGATACATTTTCTTGCTTGGTCTCTTGTCTTATTTGTGTATTGGGTCTGAAATCTGACCATTTGAGGTTCAGTATTCTTCTAAGACATTTATTCTCAAAGTTATCTAATTTTCTTTCTAGAGCTTTTGTTGCTTTCCAACTCTCGCATCCATAAGTTAATACTGGAATCACACAAGAGTTAAAGATCTTTAATTTTAAGTGCTTGCTGAGTTAGTTGTCTGTAATACAAGTTAGTTGTCTGTAATACAAGTTAGTTGTCTGTAATTACAAGTTAGTTGTCTGCTGTAAATACAAGTTAGTTGTTTGTAAATACAAGTTAGTTGTTTGTAAATAGTAGCCGTCCATCGCAAGCGAAGATGACAACAGTCTCAGATGTGTGCTGCTGAACCTCTCTGGTGTATGCAGAGGTGACTGTAGAGTCAAATTATAGAACACAATCCCCTACCACAGGTGTGGTATACATGATCAAGGTTAGATCTGTGAGTTCTGTTTTTTTCGCGCAGCTCGTTTTTTCTGTGCCTCAAAGGCACGACGATTCTCAGCTATGCAAGCTCCTCTGGTGTTGTTAATACGTCTCACATTTGGCGATCTTGCACCTGGGATTCCCAGCACATCATCATCAAGGTGCGTGTCCTTTACAGGACTTTGCTCTCTTTGCAGCGCATCTGAAATTCACTCTGTCTCTAGCTAGTTCACCCACTTCGCCGATGGTCATATTCATGGTTTCTTTAATATCTTGTAGCCATCTTCTTCTTGGTCTGCCTCTGCGTTCCAGCACGCGGTGTCTGCAAATACAAGTTAGTTGCCTGTACAGAACATAACTATACCACAATACAGGAAAAAGTGAATATATAAATTATATATATATTCTGTTATAGGTTACAGAGGGCCTGCGAGTGATTGCTCAATACCGCTCTGTCCTGGACAACTCACTCAATCTCTTCCATTGAATTGAGTCAAATATGATATCACACTTTGCTTAATGTTATTACACAGAGACCACCTCAAAAAGGGAAAATCAATAACCGATCTGCTACCCAATCAATAAAAAAGTTGTAAATAATTTCCTTAAATGTTCAAGCTTTGAAGTTGTTTGATTATTTAGGACAGCGTTTCGCATAACGGGGCCGCGAGCCCGGTTGCCCTCGAGGTGCTCACTGGGGTCACCAAGCGCTTGAAGAAATATTATGATCTTTGACATTTCAAAGAGAAAATAAGTTTTTAAAAATATGTATACAACAGTGGTAAACTAGTTCCGCTGCGAAATCAAAGGACCCGGATCAGACGAAGTCTAAATGTCTGACAGAACAAAATGAGCGATCATTTGAAGTTTCCCGCAGTATAAAAATTGGAGTCAGCTTGACTGTTAGTGTGTTGTAATAATAACTCCATCGCTAGAAGATTTTCATATATAGAAACTTTTGGGGTCTGCGGCAACAAAATATATTTAAAACGGGTTCTCGGTAATGCAAAGTTTGGGAACCGCTGATTTAGGAGAATCAGTATCAGCAGAGAATGGGTGCCATTAGTAAATAAATCATAAAAATTCAATTTTAAAGATATAGATCCCACATTTTCACACATACTAAACAAATGATAAAGCAATCTAAAACAGTGATTGTCAATGTAGTTCAGTATAGACAAGTAGGTAAGTGAGATTTTTGGCAAGAAAAATTATTTTAGTCATGTGCAAAATATAGGTGTCACTTATTACAAAATTTTAATGAAATAGTACAGTCAAATTCATTCAAAATTAAACATCATATACACAGATTGTGTGATTTTGGCAAGTACTAGGATAAATAGTATACACTGAATAGATTTTATTTTGTTGCCACCTGAAAATTGTCTTTTTGGGGTTAAAATTGTCGTCTTTGAAAAATCATTAAAAAAATTATACTCAAGATATTGGAATTATCCTAGTATACGCTATAGGCAGTCCTAATGTTAACATGCATGCAAAATTACAGTCGTAAAATTGTGTAATAAGTTACACCTATATTTTGCACATGACTAAAATATTTTTTCTTGTCAAAAATCTCACTTACCTACCTGTCTATACTGAACTACATTGTCAATCACTGTTTTAGATTGCTTTATCATTTGTTTAGTACGTGTGAAAATGTGGGATCTATATCTTTAAAATTGAATTTGTTATGATTTATTTACTAATGGCACCCATTCTCTGCTGATACTGATACCTTAACAACAGCAACTGTATTGTTAATTTTCATTTATCAGTTTAGGTAAAGTTCTATCAGTGGCGGCTCGTTATTAAGGGCCTACGGGCCGCGCCCCACAAAATTAACGTGTAACGTGTATTTAAAAAAATTAATTAAAATATAATCTAACACAAAACCATGATTTTTCCGAAAATGTTTGTCTGGCCCCACCAACAAAATGATCACGAGCCGCCACTGAGTTCTATTATCAAGTGCCGCGCCTGTCAGCGTAGGAGACCATGTCGCTCAACCCCCTCTCTGATTCTCTGGCGCAGATTATCATCTCTGACGTCGATCTCGTGTTGAACCAAAATGTCAAACCATCTAGCATATTCTCCCTTCTGTCTTCCTTGATCTCTTCTTCCCTATATTTCACCTGTTGTTACCAGATACCCCAAATCTTCTCTTCGCGTTATTTGTCCGGAAAACATTGATTGCCTAGTTCTTACTATTTTAGGGTTTCTTTGCTGTATGTAAGCCCCTTAACCATTTCGCTGCTACATACTTTCCGAAGATGGATCTAAAATAGCTACTCTTTGTTTCTATGTCACAAACGTAAATAAACGCCGATAGTAGAAATGTATAACGTGCTAACACGTCTTTAGCCCAAAGGGGAGAGATAACAACAGACGTGTTAACACGTCTAAGGCAGTGAATGGGGAAAACGTATATACACGTCCTTAGCAGCTAAAGGGTTTTAAACCTCATCGTTTGAAGAATCTAAAGACAATGCATTGACTTCATTGCACCGGGTTTTACCCCATATGGCTCAATCCTTCTCCGCAGCCGCATAAATTGCATGTCCCTCTCGAGAGTATTGCACAAAGCACGAACTCCGTAGCTCCGGCTCTAATCTTAAGAGATCTCTGAAAAAATTGCACTCGTGAACAGAACGACGGGGTCCGGTTTCGAATCCACGACCCCCGAAACGCAAGTCAAAGGCGACCTCATAGTTAGTCTTTTTTGAAATCCATGTGAATTTCAACATCCTTCTGTAAAAGCACGAGTTTTATATAGCTGTAGTATTATTATTAGTATTGAAATTAAGAACGAAAATCCAGTCCTTCGAAACTAAATACTACAGAAAGATCCTACGAATATCATGGACAGAAAAAGAAAGAACACTGATGTCCTGAAAGAACTAAATGTTAAAGAGAATTGGCTAATAAACAACATACTATATAGACAAATTACATACTTTGGTCACATCAAGCGTCACGATGGCCTGGAAAGAACAATAATAGAAGGCAGGGTCCCAGGACGCAGAGGCAGACCAAGAAGAAGATGGCTACAAGATATTAAAGAAACCATGAACATGACCATCGACGAAGTGGGTGAACTGGCAAGAGACAGAGTGAATTTCAGATGTGCTGCAAAGAGAGCAACGTCCTATAAAGGATACGCACCTTGATGATGATGAGTATTATATACATTTGAAAATAGATGTCTGTGAAAAATAATGAATATAAAATGGAACGAATTCAGAAGAAGTGATGAAATCAGAGAAATGTCTGGTCAACCACTAGTAACAACTGCTATAAGAAAGAGAAGATGGAGATATGTTGGGCATACCTTGAGAAAAATGATCAAGGAATGCCAAAGCAGGCGTTCAAGTGGGATGTAAAGGGTTCAAGAAAGACAGGACGACCTAAGGAGACCTTGAAACGAACTTTACTGAAAGAGGCAAGAAATATTGGACTCAATTCTATGGAAGAGGTTGAGCTAGTTGCTCAGAACAGAGCGGTATGGAGAAATTACTTACATGACCTATGTAACGTATTAAGGTACGAGAAAAAAATAAATAAATATATATATATTCAAGTAGTGTCATGTCCCTTGCGGAATGTCGCTTTCAACATATCCTGCCAGAAGAACTCTCTGTCTCTAGCTGGTTCTCCCACCTCTTCCAGTGTCATGTTTAAGGTTTCTTTCATGTCCTGCTGTTACATATATAATATTCAGTGGCGGCTCGTGATCGTTTTTGTTGGTGGGGCCAGACACAAATTTTCGGGAAAATCATGGCTTTGGGTTATGTTATATTTTAATTGATTAAATAATAAATACACGTTACATATTATTTTTGGTGCGGCCCGGCCCCTCTGGCCCTTAATGACGAGCCGCCACTGATAATATTGCATAACATAAATGAAATATCAAGACACGAAGCAGTGTTGTTTTACAAAGTACAACAGCAGACAAAATTGACGTTTTGATGAAAACGTCTTTATCAAGCAAAGAATACAATATATAAATAAAGTAATGACACAATACGGAAAAGCCACATAGCAAAACTAATGCTGAGACATTCTGTTTAAAACAAAGAGCAAAGAAACTGATATAGAAAAACAATATTTTTCGCCTTATTTATTTATCTATCTATCCATATTTATTTTTCTGCGCTCAGTTTCATTCTCTGACATTGTATTTGGGGGGTCTGTGTGGTGTACGGGGTTAGATGCTTGCCTCTGGAATGTTCTTTGGAAGCTGTCAATGGTTCTTTAACGTTCTTCTTCTTTGAGCGCTCCATATCGATCACTTGTCAACCACTCTATGTGATTTGTATATGATCCGAGCAAAAGAGCGATTGTACAAGTCTACAAGTAGGCTAGCCCATCCGATTTCTGCGCTGTTTTTTATTTAATAGGGTAGCATCGCTAGAACCTGCATCAGTCGCCTCTTACGACGGGCATTGTAGGTCGCAGTGGTACTATTCTTTGTTTCCCTTGTGGGCCCCGGCACCACACGGTCGCTTTAACGTTCTTACCTTGAATATGGACCTACGTTTTATCGCCTGTCTGCGATAGGACTAGGAACTCGATCTCCCCTACACTGATATCAGGGATCTTAGGGAAAATATCCCGATCGCTCCTCGGGGAAGCGAACCGAGTAGGTTTGGGAACAAGAGACGCGCATCTAATCTCTACCCACGGCCTTCTCTATAGCTAGACAACTATAGCTACTCATCAGAAAACATCTTCTGTGATACACACATGCATCCAACAATAAGTTTCTAACATCTGCAAGATGTATTGTCTAGATCGGCGTTTCCCAATAGTAACAGTCAATAGTTAGTCTGTGAGAATACACCGCCTCAGCCTGTGACGTCACATGGCAATATTGCCGTCCGCGCTGAGGCCATTATTTACGATGGTCGCGCTCTACCCCACAGAGACACCCTGAGCTACAAACAATACAAAGATGAGCACACGGAGCCTCTTTCAAGAACCCCAGAGTGGCTCTAGAATGGCTCATTGGTTGTGTACGTAAGGACGCTCGTATTGCTAGGCTAGGCGATTGGTGTCGTAAGGACTAGGGTAAGTGGTTCGAGTTCCGTGTCTGTCTATTTGTTTTTTCGGAAGCTCTTAATACCTGTTCCTTGTTTATTTGTTGAAACAATACAAACTACGTTTACGTGACCTCATAAATTGTGATCGGGTACAGGCAAAAATGTAGAAATTTGTTAATGAGCACAACACAAATTCACAACGAATTGTCACGTTATCTGTGAAACATAAAAACACTATTTTTACAACAACTAAATGAAATCAGACTCAGCGTTGCTGTCCATCATACATCTGCAGGCGTCAGATCGTCAGGGCATTGCGTTATACATTGTTCTTTGCCCGTCTGCCCAGCTTGTTCGTAGCGCGTTGGACTACGGGTGACTATCCCTCTGTGTGTGCGGGTTCAATTCCGCGGGATGGCAGAAAAAGCCACAGATTCCCCAGATTTACGGTGTTCGTGGCACCGAACCGAAGGGTTACGATGTTCATGGCACCGAGCCGAAGAGCTGAAAAGCTCAAGTGTTTCTGGATCGGAAAAAAATACATTGTTCTTCTTTTTCAAACGTTCCATATCGACCACTTGTTAACATCTACGACGTTCCGTAAGGGATATGCTAACACTTCAAGTAAATATTAGCTTTAAAAAAAGCAGAAAAAGTGCAGCGAAATTTCTTGACTAATCATAAAAGGTTAACCCTTTCGCTGCTACATACTTTCCGAAGATGGATCTAAAAATAGCTACTCTTTCTTTCTATGTCACAAACGTGAATTAACGCCGATAGCAGTGACAGTAGAAATGTATAACGTGTTAACACGTCTTTAGCCCAAAGGGGAGAGATAATAACAGACGTGTTAACAAGTCTTAGGCAGTGAATGGGGAAAACGTATATACACGTCTTTAGCAGCTAAAGATAATAGCGAATATTCTGTTTATTCTAACACTCCACTGAACGCCAGAATTTCCTCGAATATGTTGTGCTAAATTTCCCACCAACTATGTAAATTTCCCACCAACTATGTAAATTTCCCACCAACTATGTAAATGCAAAATATTATTTTAAATTAAACGTTCCGCCTGTGTGATGTCGGGGCCTGCAAGTGAAGCAAAGAATAGTACCACTGCAACCTAAAAGGCATGTCGTAAAAGGCGGCTGATGTAGGACTTAGGGACGCTAAACTAGTAAATAAAAAGCATCGAAGCAATCGGATGTGCTGTCACAACTTGTAGGCTCATAACTGGCACAACGTACAATCGCTCTTAGGCTCAGATCATATACAAATCACACAGAGTGGTTAACAAGTGGTCGATATGAAGCGTAAGAAGAAGAAATTAAACTTTCAGTCTAAAGTTTTAATCTTTCTTTCTTTCTTTCTTTTGTCCTTCTCTGCTTTTTACCGCTAGGCGTAGCAGGTTTAACTGATGATCGGTTTCCGAGATAATGCACGCTCGGTCGCTTGATATGGTGTGGTATTGTGGAGTTTAAGATGTCTGTAACTCCATCAACCCATCTTTTCTTGGTCTGCCATTTCCTCTTGATGATTCCATTTTCAGGTTGTAATCTCTTGCAACTGGTGTATTCGAGTTCATTCTGACCAAGTGGCCAAACCATTTGAGTCTCTGTTTTTCAATGAATCTAATAGCAGGTGGTTGTTCCAACTGTTCTTCTAATTTCCTCATTTCTTATATGGTCTCTTCTTGTTTTATTTACTGCCTTCCTCAGGCATCTCATTTCGCATGTGGAAGTTTTAAAACATTATTATTTAAAAAAATTATTATTATTATTAATATTATTATTTATATCAGTTTTATTATTGCAATTGTCACACAGCGCCCTCGCCTCAACGGCCATCATACAGATACACCCAATATACAAACAAAATTGGACAGCATCGAGAGTCAAGAATGCAATGATAATGAGAATCCAGAAGTTAGTCCTGAGCAGAACTTTACCACCGTAACAATTCTTATGAATTTATCTTTGTCATAAATTAGATGTCCTGTCTGGGGGACTGCCTAGAGTAGTTGATAGTAGCTCGGCCTGCTAGCCGTGAGACGCCTCATAGCTCGGGTTTGGCATTTGTTCGAGTCCCCTGGTCTTACTCAGGACGATAACGTGAGTACCTCTGAAGTCGGAGAAAATCTGCCTGTATGGCGAGGGAATACTAATTACGAGTACATTGAGCACACGGCTGCCAGTGTAAAGTAATTTACAATGTGCACGCTGCTGCCATTGTAAGAAATTGGAAAAACGGATTTTCACGCAAAAATCAGTTTCAGAGATGAAACTTCGTCTGAGTTGAAAGCGGACGAAAGAAAGAAAGAAAGAAAGAAAAAAAAAAAAAAAGATGTCCTGTCTCTGCTGCAGTTATGTCCAACACCACTGTCAAATCCTGAATCAATCTTTTCCGCTGTTTTCCTCTTCACCTCTTTGACGGGATCATCATCATTATCAAGTAGCTTGTCCCTTCCGGAACTTGGTTCCCATGATAGCAGTCCTGAAAAACTCCCTGTTCTGTGCAAGTTGACCGGCGTCAGCAGCAGTCATTCTCAGATCATCAATGACATCTTGCACCCATCGTCTTCTAGGTCTTCCTCTCATTCTTCTTCCAGACACCATTACCTCCAAAAGTATCTCCTCTAGGCAGTCATGTGGTTTAATATGAACGAGAAGAAGAAGAAGAAAAGTATTATGCAAAGAAGAATATGATTATAACAATATCGACATCCAGAAAAAAAACAGATAACTGTACCACATTAAAAGTAGCGGAGTCACTCGTTTGTCCTTCCAACGGGCACGTCTGCGACCTTATCTTCCCAGATTCATGCCGAGAGAACATCACGTAAGCCTTGTGTGTTCACAGCACTCCCGTCTAGAAATACTGGAGTCAGGTAAAAAGTAAAACTGTGTATCACAAGACCGACTTAATTTGATAAATCCTGGTAGAATTTCACTTTGAAGATGGCGAAAACTTATAGAAATTTTATTATAATTTCTTAATTACTTTTTGTCTGGACAGCAATTCTTACCGATTTCCAACTGTCAAATGCGCTTTTACGTGTTCACATTGTTATTTCTTTGTTATATAAAGGGATTAACCCTTTAGTTGCTAAGGACGTATATATACGTTTTTTCATTTACTGCTAAAGACGCATTAATACGTCTGTTATTATCTCTCCTCTGTGGGATAAAGACGTGTTAACACGGTATACATTTCTACTGTCACTGCTATAGACGTACATTCACGTTTGTGACCTAAAAAAAAAGAGCAGCTATTTTTAGCTCCATCTTCAAAAAGTATATAGCAGCGAAAGGGTTAAAGCCGCATTAAGCCACAGCCAACTCTAGATAACTAGGCCAGACAACTGAATGGGGGTGCCCTGACCTAGACCAGAAAAGGGTGCCGGAAAATATAGATGTTTGATAGAACACTGCAAGTTTTTTGCAATTTTACTCAATTCTGTGAGTCTATGATTATTTATTGGTGAAAAATATTCATAATATTGATATTCCTTATTGTTAAACTTAACTTGTTGTATAATATAACTTTGATTTAGCATTTTTGCGTTGATTTAAAATGAATTCGTCTACATACACCAATACTGGAATGCGAGATCACGTGGAGTAGTTGGGGTCTGATTTCCCATAATTCTTACCTGAGTCCGAAGGCCCATTAGTTTATAGTTGGCTCTGGTTAAGCCGAGGCACACCTTTCAACCTAATGACTAATCTTGTTTTGATTATACCAGAGCGTGTAGGCAAACAAACAAGAAAAATAAGAATTAACTGCTTTTGGAGAATTCAAGTTTAACGTTGCTAGGTAAGTTTAACGTTGCTAGGTAATTTTAACGTTGCTAGGTAAGTTTAACGTTGCTAGGAACTTTAACGTGCTGAGAAGTTTAACGTTGCTAGGTAAGTTTAACGTTGCTAGGTAAGTTTAACTTTGCTAGGTAAGTTTAACGTTGCTAGGTAAGTATATTGTTCAACTTGAACAGGTAACCTACGTCTTGTCGCGTGTCTCCCATATGACTAGGAACACAATATCACCTACATTGAGAACAGATATCACTGAAAAAATAGCATTATCGCTTCACGCGGGAAGCGAACAAATTACTTTTGAAGCTAGAGGCAGGAACACGTTCCATATGAACTACGGCTTAATTAGATTGTTCATACTGCAAAAAAACCCCAAAAACGGAAATATTTTCCACATATACATCATGTATACATCTCAACATGAGAGAATGTGAACACATTTAAAGTATTCATTAGACTTCCTCCAAGGAAAATCTTATTAATCTAAAGAAAATCTTACTCAACTTAATCTAAAGGAAATTTAACTAAATTAATCTAAAGAAAATCTTTCTAAACTTAATCTAAAGAAAATCTTACTCAACTTAATCTAAAGAAAATCTTACTAAACTTAATCTAAAGAAAATCTTACTAAATCTCCTCTACAGAAAATCTTACTTAACCACCTCTAAAGAAAATCTTACTTAACTTAGTCTAAAGAAAATCTTACTAAACTTAATCTAAAGAAAATCTTACTAAACTTAATGTAAAGAAAATCTTACTAAATCTCCTCTAAAGAAAATCTTACTAAATCTCCTCTGAAGAAAATCTTACTAAATCTCCTCTGAAGAAAATCTTACTAAATCTCCTCTACAGAAAATCTTACTAAACATGTTACAGAGAAAACTTAACTAAATCTCCTCTGTTGTGCTGGGCCTCCAATTAAGAAATCCCATGTTTAACATTTGATATTTAAGTTTTCATTAAACGTGCTCTAAAACATAAGTATATTTCGATATTCACTGTAAACTTTTCTTAAAACAACTTAGAACATTTCCAGTATACCAACCAACACGTAAAACCCCTGGAATCTAACTACATTACTACAAAACCAGATACTTAAGATGACGAGAGACCTTGTTCTGGTATCAGATATCCGTACCAATACCTCATCTCTGCTCCTTTATTTACGGTGTAAATATTTTATTATAGTATAGTTCTTTGATGTACACAAAAGCGCGCAGACGAAATAAAAATTATAGTTCGATATCAAAAACGAAATATTTCGTTTCATTTCAGTTCAAGTTGAATTGTTATTAGTTGTGTGGCAATTTTCGGACAATCCTGAATTTCTAAATGCACTTAATATTTGTAATATACGGGAATATGATCCAGATGAAAGTAAAGTTGCGGAGATTTTCGATGAATTAATGATCTTTCTGAAACTAATCACGCACACTATATCTAGAGCAGAGAGCGAGATCGGTGGCATGGAGGGCATGTTGGCGTCTGACAGTTCACCGCGAGTCACGGACGCCAAATACGAGAAATGTCTTTAACAGAATTTCGAACTCAGGCGATCAATATTATGGAAATGTTCTGGAAGACAAACTAATGGAATCGTCATTATTCTATATTTGGTTACAGCAGAAATCGATAATTATAGATCGTTAATTTAGCGAGATCAATAATTATAGTTCATTTTAGCATCAGAGATCGGTACTTATCAAAAGGATTGATTGATTGATATGAACATGATCACTGCACTTTTGTGAATAACAACGTGTGCTGTGATTTTTTTATTTTTGTTTGGTCACAGGAAAATCTAAGCGGTTGTGTATGAACTCCGTAGCATCGGCGAGGGTCCCCGACGTAATTTAGAAGGTGGTGAAGATATTTTGTAAGAATTTTATTTTTAAACTTTTTTAATGAATTTCTAATGAACACAAAATGGATCGAGTTGTGAGGACGAGATAAAACAAACGTGTCTTCTGCCAGAAATATTATTTCGGTCTACTTGTAGGAGCATAACTGGCACAATGTACAATCGCTCTTAGGCTCAGATCACATACAAATCACACAGAGTGGTCGATATGGAGCGTTCGAAGAAGAAGATTAATAATTATATATTAAAATTTTTAACACTAATTACACTCAGAACCATGCGGTATATTTTCTCAGTATGATGCAAGTCTTCGAAATCCGCCCTTAAATCTTTTTCCGCCCGAGTGGTTACCGGGGCCCAAATTTTGGGTGTAAAGAATAGAACCACCGTTACCTGCCCCACATGTCGTAAGAGGCGACTAAAGAGGTTTGGCTGATATCGGATACATCGCCCGAGTGGTTACCGGGGCCCAAATTTGGGGTGTAAAGAATAGAACCACTGTTACCTGCCATGCATGTCGTAAGAGGCGACTAAGGAGGTTTGGCTGAAATCGGATGCATGTGTCCTAAGCGTGTAAAGTCTATGCGTTTAGGGGCCTACCAAACCAATGTGCAACGTATATACGTTCTTGGCAAAGATCAAACAAATCACAAAGATTTATTAAAATTGGTCGTAAAGAATGAACGCAAAGAAGAAGAAGAAGAATCGGATGCATGTGTCCGCTAGGGAATGCTAACCCGAAATAAATGCTTGCAGAAAACGGATGCACCAGACCGTAAGGCGAATAACATGGTGCAACGACCCCTTCACAATGAGGAATGGGATAATGGATTCTACGGTCGCCAATCTGCCTCGGCGATTTAGCCATGCAGTAAGAATGTCAGACCTACCATCACGAGGGTGCCAAAACTTACTGCGGAAGAGGTCAACACAAACGGGAAGCAGAAATCATAGAAATTATATCCTCACAGAACTGCCTCAGATGGGAGACTTGGACATAAAGAGTGTCCACTTACACCGCGTTCAAGACAAACTGAATGGCTTGGCTGATATTCTAAAATAGCAAACACGTACTGGTCAGAAACGTTGCAAATGTAATAATGTAATACGGAGAGGCTGCCTTTACTGATAATCTGGGCAGATGGCTGCCTTTATTAGAGAATCCGAAATCCAATCTAGTGAGAACGCAGAAGACAAACTGTAGGCGTGGCTTGATATCTAGAGGCAGAACGGCTGCCTTTATTGAGAATCTGAAATCCCAATCTAGTGGAGAAGCGAAGAAGAAAGAAGACTAACTAATAACAGTGCATACAAATAAAAGTTTCAGGAAAGCAAATGAACGCGTTCATATTCTGAAGAAAACCGTAGACACGGCTCGTGATAATATTGTGGAATACAAATGAAACAAAACTCAAAATCACATTGCGAGGATATTACAGAATACATGTTGGGAGACACTTTGTGATTATCAGTGGCGGCTCGTGATCGTTTTTGTTGGTGGGGCCAGACACAAATTTTCAGGAAAATGCATGATTAGGGTTAGGTTATATTTTAATTCATTAAATAATAATAATAGTAATAATAATAATAATTCCTCTCGTACGTTATATTACATAAGGCCTGCAAGTAATTTCTCCATAGCTCTTATCCTGGGCAACTCGCTCAATCTCTCCGTGTAATAATAAATAATAAATACGTTACATATTAATTTTATTAAAATTAATAAATAATTTTATTCATTTTAATAATTATTAAAATTATAATAAATTAACCCTCTGGCCTTAATGACGAGCCGCCACTGGTGATTATATTGTAGAATATTATAGAAACTTACTATTCTTCCGCTCACGTGGAGCATAGAGCCTGAACAGTTGTTCGCCACTTTTCTTGGTCTTTGGCTGTTCTCTTTACGGTCTCACAGGATAGTCGAGCACTTTTCAGTTCTTCGAGAAGACTTTGTCTCTAGGTATGCTTAGGGGGTCATCTTTTCGTTTTCCTTGCGGGTTCCACTCAAGTGCTTGTATAGTGACACTCGACTGTGTCTTACGTAAGGTATGCCCGACCCATCGCCATTTTCTCTTCTTAATCAAGGTCATCATGGGTTATTTCAACTGGTGTCTGCGCAGAATAGGGGGAATAAGATGGTATGATAGGGTCACAAATGAGGAACTTATGGAGAGAACAAGACAGATTCCAGTGAAAGAACAATTTAAAAAACGCTGGCGCTGGATAGGACACACTTTGCGAAAACCGGAGGGAATATAACAAGAAGGGCCTGGAACCCGCAGGGACAGCGAAAGAAGGAGAGGCCGAGAAATACATGGAGACGAGATTTGGAGGCGGAGATCAACAATATAAAGAAGAGCTGGAGGGAGCTGCAGGAGATAGCTAGAGATAGGAAGACTTGGCATAAGTTGGTTGAGGGCCTATGCTCCAACCCGGGGTAAAAAGGCAAAGAGAGAGAGAGATGGGTTATTGTCCTGTTCTTATCCACAGGTCTGTGTTTGCAACACTGTCATACCATCTCAGTCTGAGAATCCGCTGAAGACATCCATTGACAAATCTATGAATCTTATTTGTATTTAATTTGGTAACTTACCACGTTAATATTAAAGACAACATGACGGAAAAACTGGTGATCACATTGTGAGGGTACTATAGAATACGTGCAATTGAGGACTACATTGCAAGCTTGCCCATCTCTGTGAAAATACCACTCTGGCAGTGCACAACATCTGGTAACTTACCCATCCTTTCCTCATAGGCTCCCCATAGACATTTGTTAATGTCTCCTGGTCCTTAGTCTTAACCTTTTCTGGCATTCCATGCCAGCAGTTGCAAACTATTTTTCGTGGTAGAACAATGTCCGCCTTATTCTCAGCTTCTCTTCGTTCATGCCTGTTATCTTTTTCTCTTGAAACAATTTGCATTTCTTCTGTTTTATGTTCGCTGTCGCTAATTTCGCGAACGTTTGAATTTCCTAAGTGCCAAAATGATGATGATAATTTCCTGGTTGATTGCGAATCTAAGCAGTTGGTGTCAGGTGTGGAAGCTTCTTCAACTTGTTGATTGATCAAAAATTGTATGAATAATAAATCCTCCATGTGTCCACTTCTCCCACACTGCACCATCTTCGAATTTGAGTCAGTAAGGAACTCTTCAAAAACACCGCAAATATTCACCACTTCCGTTTCAGTTTCATCATATTGGGTATTTTCGGTTTTTATCGGCAGTTCTTTTTTTGAATAGCGCCGTTCACAATTTGAAAGCTCCAAAACTGTTCTAGAGTCATTATTTTCACGTATTTCGTTATAGCAAACATTGTTGCTTTGCGATTCTTCTGAGTTCCATATAAATACGTTATCTTCTTCGTCAGCACTTTTATCCGGTTGTATAAATGCCATTGTATGCTTGGAAGATAAAACGAATTACTCTAAAATTATAAGTCATGAGGGATTAGTTGCAAGCGTACAGTACAACAGAACTGTCAAACGTGAAGCCCAGCCATTGCACCCGTGCGATACATTCCGTGTGCCTTATTTTACACCTCCGACTTTAACGTTAAACCATGCCCGCCTACCCATCGTGTTCGTAGCGCGTTGGACGACGGGTGACAAGCCCCCTGTGAGTGTGGTTCAATTCCGAGGGTTGGCAGAAAAGTCACAGGTTCTCCAGATTTACGGTGTTCGTGGCACCGAACCGAAGCGTTACAATGTCCTTGGCACCGAGCCGAAGAGCATAAAGCTCAAGTGCTTCGGGAACGTTAAAAAAAAACATTGAACAGACGACACAACGGTGCAAGCGTGGTCTTGCGGCTCTCAAAGTTATGGTGGCCGCACACCTTGAGCAGAGACTACTTGCCCTTTTGTTCGATCGACTGGTAATGTCAGTGGTAGATTACGGACTCGGAATTTTTACGATATCAAGATCACAATGTGAACGACTCGAACGGGTTCAGAATGAAGGTATGCGTACAGTTCTGGGCTGCACTAGAGATACCCCCATTGTGAAGATGAGATATATGCTTGGCCTTCTGTCACTACGCTCCCGTCATGCAATCGCCCAAACCAAGGCATATATGCGAGTTACTTCGGATAAGAGATATCCACTACACAAGAACACTAATGGTGTTAAGGGCACGAGAATCAAGCGTGGCATGTTGTGGATGGCCCAGGCTGAGAGAACAATTGGCCAGGTGACTACGGTTGCGACCTTACCAAAAGGGGAAGAATGGATCCCAACAGATGGTAGCATGATGAACTATCTCAACGTTATCATTACTCTTGGAAGAGAATGTAGAGATTGGGGCAACATGAAGGCTGATCTCGCAGTTAAGCAGCTGATAGAAGATAATGCAAGGGATGATGATGTTGTTGTATATACCGATGGGTCGGTTCAACGTGGTGAGAAATCCGGCTGGGGTTTCTTGGCTAATGCGCATGGTAGGGTTGTTGCAGAGCGAAGTGGGGCAAACAGGACAACTACTTCTAGTATGAGGATAGAGGTTGAGGCTGTTACTGCTGCCCTCCATTGGATCTCTGGGACTTCATTTACTGGAGCAGTTGTTGTATCTGACTCTCAGTCGATGCTTCACAAGATCCAGAAGGGCAGGTTTCGGTATGAGTGGATGTCGTCTATAGAAGTTTCTAACCTCCAGCGGCTTACGTGGATATACTGTCCTGGGCATGCGGGTGTTTGCGGTAATGAGAGAGCAGACAGGCTTGCATCAACATCATCGATTGTTGGGGAGTTGAAGATGGATAAGGGGGATATTCTTCGGTCTCTTCGCGACTGTCTGTTGATGAGGACACTAAAATCGATGTTGAATCGATCAAGCAATTAGACAGTTTGATTACCCATTGTTCAGTCGAACTGATGCCTGATAGGCAAGTGAGAGTGTGTTTAATCAGCGAGCCACAGGAACCATTAGTATGCATACTCTTCGATATCTGTTGGAGACTGAGCACCATAGGTCTGCCGGAGTGCATGACGTCGTTTAGACCAATAACCAAACCAATAAAAGTAAATGTAATACTATATAAACTTTAACAAAACATATATAAAGGAAACAGCCAAAAGACGAAGAGTTTCACAAAGCACTAGAGGTTCCTGGGCATGACCTACTTAAATAGACCGACTTCGTTGTTTATTTCGCCACAGTTGAACCAGAGCCAACTATAAACTTATGGGCCTTCGGATCATAAAATTTTGAAAATCAGACCCAACTACACCACGTGACCTCCATTCCAGTATTGGTATTTTTTAATTTTTCCGATCCAGAAGCACTTGAGCTTTTCAGCTCTTCGGCTCGTGCCATGGACATCGAAACCCTTCGTTCGTGCCACGATAACCGTGAATCTGGAATCTGTGGCTTGTCTGCCTGCCCACGGAATTGAACCGACACACAGAGGGCTAAGTATTGGTGTATATAGACGAATTCATTTTAAAATCAACACAAAATGCTAACTCGAAGTTATATTCTCCAACAAGTTAAGTTTAACAAAAGGAATATCAATATTATGAATATTTTTCACCAATAAAATAACCATAGACTCACAGAATTGAGTAAATTGCAAAAAAGCTTGCATTGTTCTATCAAACCTCTATATTTTCCGACACCCTTTTCTGATCTAGGTCAGGGAACCCGAGTCAGTTGTCTGGCCTAGTTATCTAGAGTTGGCTGTGGTTGAACAGTACAAATCTCGGTCAGGTGGCCTGATAATTACCGTTGGCCTCGCTCTGGGGCTCTGAAGAACGATTTGTCTCACCATCCAAAAGTGCTTGTTTTGTGTATAATGTGGGCATTGGGTTTCTTCCAGTGACACATGTAGATGAGATCAAAAGATTAGTCCTATGTAAGACGGATGGAAATATGTAGTTCACGTATTTTTAACGTTTAGCACGCAAAAATAGCTCATGAAAATGAAAATCGTGACATATCCAGTATTATAATAGCCGTCCATCGCAAGCGATGATGACAACAATCTCAGACGTGTACTGTTGCACCTCTCTGGTGTGTGCGGAGGTGACTGTAGAGTCCAATCCTAGAACAGAATCCCGACCACAGGTGGGGCATACATGATCAAGGTTAGACATGTGCGTGTTGTGTGCTCTGTCTTTTCGCGCTGCTCGTTTTCTCTGTGACTCAACAATACGATGATTCTCAGCTATTCGGGTTCCTCTTTTGTTGTTACAGCGCCACATTTGGCGATCTTGCGCAAGGATTCCCAGCACGTATTGTCTATATCGAAGCATTTCAGAGACACTTTAAGAGTGTCTTTAAAGCGTTTTTCTGTCCACCAGCTAAACGTCTGCCCCCTTCAAGCTCGCCATACATCAACTGTTTTGGGAGGCGTTTATCAGGCATTCGAGCAACGTGACCGACCCATCTCAGTTGGGCCTTCTGCAACAGGGTGTTGACGCTTGGGATCTTTGCTCTTGTGAGGACTTCGCTGTCTGGAATTTTGTCCTGCCAGTTTATATCCAGTATAGGACGTCGTCATCAACTATAGTAAACGAGTTGTTGATTTTTAGGCACCAGTTATAGGTTCAGTAGTGCCATTGCTTTATGAAAATAGCTCTTAGAAGATGCAAACTGACCAAAAAATACAGGGTGTTCAAGATAATAGCAGCCTGTGAATGGAGTCTACTAAATCATAATTCCATACCTGAAGAATTGCTTTTTGATCACTGGGAACCAGACTCAGTACCACTAAACTTCTCAACCTCCATCCCTAAATTATTAAGCAAAGATGCCGAGCCTAATCTAGTGAAAAAGCAATTACAATGGAACATCTCCATTACATGTTTCCAGAAGACAGCTGGATAAGAATTTACACAGATGGATCGGCAATGGAGGCAACCATGAATGGTGGAGCAGGAGTGTACATTAGGCACCCAGATGCTACCACTGTGTCTCTAGCGGCTCCTACTGGAAGAATATGTTCCAACTACAAAGCAGAACTCATAGCCCTTCTGATGGCAGCACAGCACATGAATAAGCTGCAAGCAGCTGCAAGCAAGATGGTATTTCTTACAGACTCATTGTCAGCTATACAAGCCCTGGAGGCTAAATCCACTGACAGCACAGTACAAAAACTACAAAGAGAACTTGCTCAGCTTTCAGAAAAGGCAGAAATTCACTTGCAGTGGATTCCATCTCACTGTGGCATTGCAGGCAATGAGAGTGCTGATGTCTTAGCTAAGGAGGGCAGTGCCAAAGAGCAAATTTACCAACCCTTGTCTTTTCAAGAGGTCAAAACCCTCATACAGAGAAAATCTGCAGTAGACTGGAAGACAAACACTAGATATGATTATGGAAAAGACTCCCTCAAAGACCTAAGCAGAACAGACCAGGTCATTATATTTCGACTACGCACCGGACACTGCAGACTCAACAAACACTTATACAGACTAGGAATAAGTCAAACAGCTCTCTGCCAGTGTCAGCAGGCAGAACAGACACCAGAGCATATCCTGCAAGACTGTCCTCTTCTGTGTGAGCTGAGAAGCAACATGTGGCCACACCCAGTCGACCTGAAAACTAAGCTTTGGGGAAACCTGACAGACCTGAAGCTGTCTGCCCAGTTTGTGGTCCACAGTAAATTAAGCGCATGACCAGAGATCGCTGAAGAAGAAGAAGAAGAATGGAGTCAATCTGGCATATATGTATGAAAATGAGAAGGTTCAGTTATGACGTAGTATAGGTCAAGGTTGTGTGACGGTATGTAATTGTAGTGCGGGAAGGGGCGATGAACAAATGTGACGTAAAACGAGCTAGTCAGAACCGGTTTAAATAGTACATAAACATAACGCGATAGATTATCTGGCAACTTTCGATTTGTCAATGGGGCTGCTTTAATCTTGAACACCCTGTAGTATGCTGTAAACTCACTGTCTGAGCAAAACTTAAAAAATAGGGCACATTTCCTACCAAATCTTTCCGAAATAATAACATAATGCATTGTATTAATCTAAAGAGACATATAAACAATGGGAAATCATTGCAGGTGATCTTTGATCTACGTGGAGATTGCATGATCTAATTTAGAAATACAATTTACCTGAATTGATTAATTGATTGATAAAATAATCATCATCATCGCACTTTATCGAATAACAATGTGGGATCAGATATCTTTCTTACCCAAACTAGACCATTATATAACTAACCACTTTATGGAAATCCATACAACATCAAACAGGATAAGAGAATCACAGAAAAATTGTCGATACCACACAGTTTTATAGAGTGAAGTACGTATAGAGGCCTAAGTTCAAGTAATGAATAGTAATTTGATCTGTGTTTAGAGTGTCCAAACTCACTCAAGTCACGGTTCTAATTAACAATTCATGGTTGCTATGGTTGCGATTACATTTCCGATTGATTCAAGTGTGGATTTCAGAGGCAAACAGACATTATCATCATCAGGTGCGGTGCCGGCTGGGGTAGACGATCATGGATCTACACAAATATATGTCCCTGGTGTTTGTTTCAAGCGTCACGATGGCCTGGAAAGAACAATACTAGAGGACAGGGTCCCAGGACGCAGAAGCAGATCAAGAAGAAGATGGCTACAAGATATTAAAGAGACCATGAACATGACCATCGACGAAGTGGGTGAACTGGCAAGAGACAGAGTGAATTTCAGATGTGCTGCAAAGAGAGCAACGTCCTATAAAGGATACGCACCTTGATGATGATGATGGTGTTTGCTATCATCTCAGATGTTGACGCTCTTCTGTTCCATGAAGTCAAGCTATTCAAAATTTTCTCTCTCTGTCTTCATCTGTCTCGTCTCCACTCTCTCTCTCTCTCTCTCTCTCTCTTTGCCTTTTTACCCCGGATTGGGGCATAGGCCCTCAACCAACTCATGCCAAGTCTTCCTATCTCTAGCTATCTCCTGCAGCTCCTCCAGCTCTTCTTTATATTGTTGATCTCCCGCCTCCAAATCTCGTCTCCATGTATTTCTCGGCCTCCCCTTCTTTCGCTGTCCCTGCGGGTTCCAGGCAAGGACCCTTCTTGTTATATTCCCCTCCGGTTTTCGCAAAGTGTGTCCTATCCAGCGCCAGCGTCTTTTTTAACCTGTTCGTTCACTGGAATCTGTCTTGTTCTCTCCATAAGTTCCTCATTTGTGACCCTATCATACCATCTTATTCCCTCTATTCCGCGCAGACACCAGTTGATGAATGTTTGCAATTTATGCGCTATTGTTTTAGTTGTTCTCCATGTTTCTGACCCATACAGTAGAACTGCTTTAACATTAGAGTTAAATATCCGAATTTTTGTTCTAGATTTGATTTCTTTGGACTTCCAAATGTTTCCCAGTGCAATGAAAGCTCCTCTTGCCTTCTGTATTTTATTTTAACATCTCTATCTGTTCCACCCTCTTTGTCTACGTTGCTGCCCAAATATGTGTATGATTCTACCTCTTGAAGTGGGATTTCCCCAGGGAGATCGAGTTGTCGTTTGCTTGGTTAATTCTCAATATCTTTGTCTTTCCCTTATGAATGTTCAGCCCTAGTTGCTGGGACCTTTGATTCAATGTGTTAAGCTTATCCTGCATCTGATTTCGTGTATGTGACAGAAGGGCTATATCATCAGCGAAGTCCAGATCATCTAGTTGCTCTGTCAGAGTCCATTGGATTCCATTTCTGGTGTTAGTTACTGTGGTCTTCATAATCCAGTCTATTGTCAGTAAGAACAACAAAGGTGATAGAAGACATCCCTGACGCACTCCTGTTTCTATTCCGAAAGTATCTGTTAGTTTACCTTCATGAAGAACTCTACATTTCATATCTGTATATGTTGCTTTTATTAGGTTAATAATTTTCTGTGGATTCCATAATGCCTCATTAATTTCCAAAGGGTTTCCCTATCAATACTGTCAAAAGCCTTCTCATAATCAACAAATCCGATATAAAGTGGGGATTTCCATTCAATACTTTGCTCTATTATTATACATAATGTGGCTATCTGGTCAGCACAGGATCTATTTGGTCGGAAGCCTGCCTGTTCATCTCTTAGCTTTATATCGATGGCATCTCTCAGTCTCTCCAGGATGACTCTGCTTAGTATTTTCCCAGGTACTGACAACAGCATTATTCCCCTATAGTTTTCACACTTCTGAAGGTCCCTTTCTTTGGTAGCTTCACCAGGTATCCTTCTCTCCAGTTTGCCTGGTATTTCTTCGGTCTCCCAGATTCTGCTAAATAATTTATACAGTATTTCTGTGGATGTGTTTATGTTGGCTTTAACCGCCTCTGCTGGAATACCATCTGGACCGGCCGCTTTTCCATCTTTTAAAAGTTTAATGGCTTTACTAATCTCCTCCTTGGATGGTTTCTCACAGTCCAAGTCAATTTCTGCCGGTTGGATATCTGGGGGTTTGTAGGTGCTGGTCTGTTCAGGAGTTCCTTGAAGTATTCCATCCATCTTTCCATTTGGTCTCTAACATTAGTGATAGTTTCCCACTACTATTTTTGATCAACCCATTTGATGGTCTGTATTTTCCTGCTAGCTTTCTAGTGATATTGTAAAGATCCCTAAGGTTTCCTTTTCCTGCAGCTACCTCTGCTTCTCTTGCTAGATCTTCTACGTATTGTCTTTTATCTAACTTTATTTGTTTCTTCACTTTCTTGCTAGCTTCTGTGTACTTTTCCTGGGCTATGGCTTTGGCAGTTCTAGTTTTGCTATTATTTAAATCTGCTTTCCTCTTTTCCTTTCTTCTATTTCCTTGAGAGTTTCTGGAGTTATCCATGCCTTATTATTCCGCTCCATGTCTCCACTCGATTCTACCGATTATTACAATGTGTTCTAAACCTCCCTTCTCATCACATGTTTGAAAAATGATGACTGCCTCTTTCTTATATTGATGATAAGCTTTCTCTGTGAAACAGACATTATGGAACTGAATTGGAACTTGGTTAAATTTCTTATTTTTCTTATTCAGTGATCCAGGTGCGCGCTGGCTCTTTTCCCTCGTCCCGGTTCAATACACAGGAAATGGGGGTAAAATTTATCCGACCATAACGGTTCTCAGGTCGACCCAGCCTCAATTGGGTACCAGAAAAGAACTGGGAAGTAAATACAGCTGGCGAGATGTAGACCACATCATCCGTCGTGTGACATCATTCACAACGATGTCTGGCAGTTCGATTGAGTCAATCACATGCAAACATTTAATTTCTGACACACTGTCAGAGATATAGGGAATCCAGTCACATGCCACTCAATACTCTAGGATCGGTTGTCTGAGAAGAATAAGTGTTTATGTCCAGAATCACGGTTTTTGTCTCATGACCCAGAAGTTATGTTATGTTATGCGATCGACGTCATGGCACATTGGGCATTACCATTCGTGCTCTGTCCTCCGCTGCAACAGCTATCCCAAAGTCCATTTACTCACACTACCCATGATAAGTTGATTACTATATCTTCTCTCTCTACCATGAAGACGACACTGTCTGGCATGTCCAAACTTAACGCATAATTCTCGAACTCGTTCCAGTGTCTGAGACTCGTACATATCACATAATTGAGAGCGTACCGCATTGATGATATCGGCTCTGTCCATACTTCAGCCCGCTTGAGTCGGGGCACTGTTTGCAAGAAAGTCAGCACGCTCGTTACCCTGCACTCCAGCATGTCCAGGTGTGTACAGCCAAGTCATTTTCTTGAGATGTGATCTCCGAATGCTGTCCACCAATTCTACACGCATACTTCCAGATTCAATCATTTGATGCATATTCATCGAGTCTGATATGATAATCGTATGGGTAACCTGTTGCGCAGCCACCCATGACAGAGGGATTCAGAAGTATTCGTTTTGTGTAGCATGTGAACATTGGATTTCTACCAGTGACACCTATAGAAGAGATCGATCGAATGATTAGTTCTATCAGAGACGGATGAAAAAAAAAATGTAGGTTGCGTTTTTCAACATTTAGCACGTAAAATAAAGTATGTTGTAAAGTTACTGTGCGGAAGCGAGTACTCGAGTGCTATATTGAACAAATACTTCTGTATTTAACAGCTTGCATTACATATGTTGCGAATCAACGAGAAGTCACTTTCCAGTGACGTTCTTACGTCTAGGATTTTTGTATCCGATTCAGAAGCACTTGAGTTTTCAGCTCTTCGGCTCGGTGCCATGGACATCGTAACCCTTCGGTTTGGTGTCACGAACACCGTAAATCTGGGGAACCTGCGGCTTTTTCTGCCAGCCCCAGAATTGAACCTGCACACACAGAGAGCTTGTCACACAGTCGTTCAACGCGCTACGAACACGTTAGGCAGGCGGGCTACGTCTAGGATTCCCTTCGGGAGGGAGGAATCACCCAGCTGCAGCTGCTTCATGAGAATAATATTCGACGCAGAGCACTTGAACACCCAACGGATGGCGTACCTTGTACTACTGTACCTTATCTTAGTTACGGTAAATGGCTACCTTTATTATATCTTTATGAATTTATTGTACTTTGTATATATTTTGATGAATGTATAATTGGATCGTCTATAGTTTAAGCAGTGAGCTTCTATAGCTCAAGCGTACGTGGTTTAAACCCCACGGTGGGAAAATTCGTTTCCGTGGGATTTTTACGAAAGGAAAAAGTAGACCTCACCGTTCAGAAAGCAATGGCAAAGTACTGAACGTATAAGTGGTGCCTAGAAAATCAACGACTCATTTACTGTGGTTGATGGCTACGTCATGTAAAGGATATGTCACGATTAATAATTAGATCGTTGATGCGTAATTTCCTTCCATGAAAAAGGAAACGAAGGACACAAGACAGGTTTGTTTACGTCAGCTGTATTGACAGGAGCAAGCAGTATTCTATATTGTCACATATCTTTGTTTTACTCTCTATGTTATAGTACAGGAACATCAGCCAAAATAAATTTTTGTCAGGACCGGGCAATTCTGGTACAAACAATCAGCTTGGCATTGGATGACTTGATGGCAAGTCCTGGTAGATTAGTACTGATAGTTTTCTATATCGTGGAAATATACTAATGAGAAATGGAAGGATTGAAATGTAAGTTGGGAAATGGACGAACGATGAAAGCAGTAACATTGAGGTTGGGGAATGAGTGATAGATAGAAGCAGGGAAATGGAAGGGAAATGAGCGGTAAATGGAAGCAGTACAATGGAAGTTGGGGAATGAGCGATAGATAGAAGCAGGGAAATGGAAGGGAAATGAGCGGTAAATGGAAGCAGTACAATGGAAGTTGGGGAATGAGCGATAGATAGAAGCAGGGAAATGGAAGGGAAATGAGCGGTAAATGGAAGCAGTAAACTGGAAGTTGGGGAATCAGGAGAGATAAATGAAAGCAGTAAAATGGAAATTGGGGAATGAATAGAAAAGTGAAACATATATATATATATCTAACAACATGGGAAAGATATCTAAGCAAATAACAAGCACACAGAATAATAACGTATTATATACATATATACATATATTTATATATATATACTTATTATTGTTTTGCTGAGCAGAAGCATGGACAACGAACAAACAGCTGAAATACAGAATAGAGGCTTCGAGAAGTGGATATACAGTACAAAAGTAAAAGAACCCTTGTTATACTACATTGTATATAGAGTAATACGGTGTTAGGTCAGTATTGTTTACTGACCCGTGGCACGATGGGTGATATTGCCAACATAATTTATAAATCTAACGCATAATGGCCAAGTGCAGTTTTATTAGCCATAGCAAACAAAGAAAACTATAACAAGAAAATGGTTCAACTTTCTAGCTGAAAATTTAGACAAAAGATCTACAAATTAATAGAGTAATCATAAATGTTTATAAAACAAAGTAATGTTGTCATTGACAGCTTAAATTAGCGAAAAATTTATGTTTGCAAACATTCTGAAAATGTTGTGATGCGCACTTTAAATTAAAAAAACCAAAACATGCAAGAGAATAGGAATGCGTTATCAATTTGATAAGATTTTTAAAAAAAAGTTTCCATCTGAAAACAAATAGCAGAAACGGAGAAAAGAAAACAGAATAACAGAACGTGGCAGGGATGTAAATAAAGTGGTTACAAACCTTTTCCCAGTCATCTGCAGAAAGCTGAAGAAATAAATGCAATGTTATTGTCAAATTTTGCATAACTAAAATATATAATAGCAGTAATCACAGCCAACTCTATTATTTTTAGAGTTCGATGTGCAATAAATTATAACTGTTCCAATAATAGAATGCATAGGGAGGCTGTGCGCATAATACATGTTCTCGTTTGTTTATTTGTTATGTTGGGGATTCAAGCTTATTTAAGCCTAGGCATGCTTTTTTCAACCTATGGACAACCCTTTTTCGGTTATATCAGAGCGTGCAGGCCAACAAACGTGAAAAATAAGAATTAATTTCTTGCGGGGAATCCAGGTGTATACACATTCTCGTTCACGTGGTATGTGCTATTTATAGCAAGGGATATTGGAATCCCACAGCGTTGCTACAACAAACCGCCATTATGAATATGAAAGGTCACGAATGCAAACATGCGAAGTGACCGTAGATGCAAATGTTTTTGGTCATGGCGTACGTGGTATAAGAGAATATTTCAGCAAATTATACATAACTATAATTAATGAAATGAACATATTATGGGCGCAATGGATTTAAAACAGGTGCAACTGTAACATTGCGATTTAACCGTAACCCTCGTCATGACATGCTTTATTAAGTTTAAGAATTGCTAAACTAAATAGTTAGAGATGGTTAGGGGAAACATTTTAATCTAATATATTTTTTTATTATCTCACATAATGTGTTTTTTAAAACCCAATAGAACTACTAAATACATTTATTTCTGTTCATAATCGATGCAAGACTTTGCAAACTAGTTCTTTATCGACATAACACATGACATTGTCAGATTAAATGGTACCGTTTTAGTAAACGAAAAAGACTACCTTCTACTTACAACTGATAACTTTTACAAGGGCTGTCTACCTCTTGACAAGTTGATGCACCATATATTATATGCAGTCATAATGATATACAAAAAACTTTGATTTACCTTTCCTTTAAGCTGCTCAGCAACATCGATCGGTATCTGCCATGGGCGTATTATATTATCCAACTCTGCAATGCCATCAACAGTTCCTAGCGTGAGGCGTCGAGGATGTTTCACTACGACTTCTTCACGTTTTCCTTCATACTTCCATTGACTCTTAGGCCTGAACCCTCCTGCCTGGGTATGAGGTCTGACACCTAGGGTATTTTGAACCCAATTTGCTCGAGAAGATGCTGTTGGCGGTCGCAAAACTTCGTCGAAGAGTCCAGTACTGAAGCTTGGATGTGTTTGAAGACTTGCCGCTGCTGAGCTTGGTCGAATTTTCTTTGTCGTCTTTATAGGAGGCAATGGCGATATTGATGAATGATTTCTAGCAGGCGGCATCTTTAATCTATAACAATTTCTAATACAAATATGGAATGCAGACCACTTCACAACTAACGTTTCTAAACTACACAACTGAGTTCGTAGAACAGTACAACAGTAGTCAGGTCTCTGTAATGACAACTTCCGCAGTCTATTGTTACAGATTCAGGTATGAACATGAGCAAACAAACAACGATTCATACAAAATATAAATCACACACAACTGTCTAGATTCTAACGAAATAATGTTAACACATTTTAATATATTGATATAGCTTTTAAAAGTCTAAATAAAATATGGAATTGCAAGTTATATAATATTAAAAATAAATTACGAATTTTCAATTCAAATGTTGTATCAATCCTAACATATGCCAGCGAGAGTTCGAAAAGGACAAGATATAGAAAACAAGTTGAATGCATTTGAAAATAGATGTTGCGAAAAATAATGAATATAAAATGGAATGAATTCAGGAGAAGTGATGAAATCAGAGAAATGTCTGGTCACCACTAGTAACAACTTTTTATAAAAAGGAGGAGATGGAGATATGTTGGAGATACGTTGGACACACCTTGAGAAGAAATGATCAACGAATATCAAAGCAGGCATTGAAATGGGTGGCGAAGGGTTTAAGAAAGAGAGGACGACCTATGGAGACCCTGAACGAACTTTGCTGAGAGAGGCAAGAAATATCGACCTCAGTTCCATGGAAGAGATTGAGCGATTTGCCCAGGATAGAGCAGTATGGAGAAATTGCTTGCAGGCCCTAATAGCCGTCCATCGCAAGCGAAGGTAACAACAGTCCTAGATGTGTGCTACTGCACCTCTCTGGTGTGTGCGGAGATGACTGTAGAATCAAATCCTAGAACACAATCCCCTACCACAGGTGGGGCATTCACCACGATCAAGGTTAGACATGTGCGTGTTGTGTGATGTGTCTTTTTGCGCAGCTCGTTTTCTTTGTGCCTCAACGGCACGATGATTCTCAGTTATGTGGGTTCCTCTTGTGCTGTTACAGCGCCACAAATTGCGATCTTGTGCAAGGGATTTCCAGCACGTGGTGTCTATATCGAAGCATATCATAGACAATTTAAGAGTATCATTGAAGCGACTTTCTGTCCCCAAGCAGAACGTCTGCCTCCTTCAAGTTCGCGATACATCAACTGTTTTGGGATGCGTTTATCAGGCATCCGAGCAACGTGACCGGCCCATCTTACTTGGGCCTTCTGCAACAGTGTGTTGACGCTTGGGATCTTTGCTCCTGTGAGGACTTCGGTATTTGGAATTGTGTCTGCCAGCTTATTTTTAGTATTCTGCGTAGACAGCTTGTGTTGCAGACCCTATATAGCGTATAACGGTACGAGAGGAATTGTTCTTATTGTATATTAATATGTTGCAGTATGATTTCGTAATAAATAAATATCAATAGTATGCATTTGATTGCAGAGTAATCAATCAAGTGCCGTGCCGGTTGGTGTAGACCAGCGTTTCTCAAAGTGGGCGGTATCGCCCCGTGTGTGCTCTGAAACCTTTCAGGGAGGCAATAGTGAGTTCAGAAGAATTTTGGGGAGTTTTTTCGTGATTTTGTGATTGAATAATCATAAAACATTGAATTCTGCATTTTAATTCATCTTATACCCACCTTACACGATCCATTTCTTCATCAATTTTCTACTTTAAGAATATAATCATTTGAAAATTGACCATCAATTTCATGTAAATGAAATGCTATGTATATATATAATATATATATATATATATATATATATATATATATATATATATATATATATATATATATATGGGGGCGTTGGCAAACTGTTATAATGAGGAGGGGCGTTACAAAGTTTATGTCTTGCAAAGTGGGCGGTGGGCCGAAAAAGTTTGGGAATCTATGGTGTAGACGATCATGTCTCTCCACATCGGTCCGTCTCTGGTACAATCCATCAACTTTGTCACCGAACCATTGGCCGAACCACGATATCAAGCCGTCCGGAACGTTGTCTCTTTGTCTCCCTCTATCTCTCTTCCCATGTATTTTGCCTGTTGTAACCAAATGTTCTAAACTGCCCATTCTAATTTTATGTCCGAACAATCTTGATTGTCTGCTTCTTATTCGATTGATTTGATATCCATCTCTCTCTCGCGATCACCCTTAGACTGATGTGCCAGATTTCCCCGTAAATCTCATTCATGTGGAAATCTGATTCATGCAGCCTTAGCAGGGTGGGATTCGTTACATCTTCAGCGCCATTTGGAGCTCTGGTGCTTATCCTTCGGCGATGTGTCCGGTTTTAGCCAGCGTTTACTGGTTTCGCTCTCCGTCAGCCTTTGGCTGTCCCCAGCAGACCTGCAAGGCAGCAGGTAGATGTCGATATCAATCTGTTTTCAACAAGTTGTAGAGTATACTTCTTCCGTAATTGAAAGAAGTAAAACTGTTTTCCAGAGCAACAGTAGAAAAGGATATTTCAATGTTTCGGTAAAATATAATTTATCAAGCACTCTACGAAAAAAAGAACAGAATACATGAACACAAATGGCGGCGGCAGTGGCGGCCTCATTAGGCACCAGTGGGACCGGGCCCCACCAAAAATAAGGTGTAACGTGTATTTTTATTTTATACATTAAAATATATCCTAACCGAAACCATGATTTTTCCGAAAATATCTGTCTGGTCCCACCAGCAAAAATGATCACGAGCCGCCACTGGTGGATGGTAAATTAAATTAAATTACAGGCCCATCATCATTGCATTAGGGCGAATAACCATGTTTGCTCCGATTTCTTTCTTAGAAGGAAAGATCTCAGCGTCAGTGCGCGAACTACGTAGCATCGGCGAGTGTCTCGATGTAATTGTGAAAATTGTGTATACATTTTATTGCAATCTTTTTTAATATATGAATTTGGCAAAGGCTGAGGCCTTACAACATGCTCTTATCGATTTTCAGCTGCTAGGTGTTCTTTTAAGTGTTTAACTTGAACATGGGGCCCATGTTTTGTCGTCCGTCTCCGATAACGCTAGAAGTTCGATCTCACCTACAGACAGTGGCGGCTCGTTATTGAGGGCCAGTAGGGCTGGGCCCCACTAAAAATAATGTGTAACGTGTATTTAATAATTTATCAATTAAAATATAGCCTAACACAAAATCATAATTTTTCCGAAATGTTGTGTCTGGCCCCACCAACAAAAATGAGCACGAGCCGCCACTGCCTACAGATCAGGGATCTCTGGAAAAATATCTAGATGGCTCCACGAGGGAGCGAACCTGGTATCTCTGACACGAGAGACGAGCACCTAACTTCTACACAACAAAGACCCCTTGATGAATACGTTCGAACATAACATGACTGTTTATGTATTTTATAATCATGTTATGTTCAGACGTTTATAGTCATGACTGTTTATGTATTTTATTTGTATTTGCGTTAGCGCTATATAATAAAGAGCAGAATAGGGCAAGCGTAAACATGGTTCCTGAAAATGAGAAGCGTTATTTGCAACAAGTCCTTGTCAATTGCGATCAGAATGCGAATTATTCAGTGCTACATAAAACCAATCATTTCCTGTGCCACCTGTGCCATCTTCCCAGTTTCGAACATCGTGCGGACATTCCAGGTGCCAATCCTGGAGATCTTCCGGGTCGAAAGAAGGTGAGTCGGCAGCCCGATTTTCTTTCAAAAGATGGCCTTGGATAGGCGGGCTTGGAAGGCCTTGGTTGCGGACCTATGCTTCCCTAGGGGCAAAGGGTGAAGAAGACATAGAACCAATACTGACATACGGATGCAAATCATGGACAATGAACACTCTTCTTCTCTTCCATAATTTACTTCTTTATAGAAGTGTGTGTGTGGGGGGTGGGGTGCGTGGGGGTGGTTAGTGAGTGATATTGTGTGTGCTTGTTTTAATGCACTTTGTAAGCTGTTATTCATTTTCGTAAGGATGTTCTTGATGCCGTCGCTCCATTTTTTCGGGTCTTCCTCTTGCTCTGTATTCGTTATACTTTTTCTGGCTCTCTGTGGTGGACGATACCAGAGCATTCTTGTCAGATGTCCAAATCATTTAATCTGTTGTTCTTTTATGAATTGCATGACTGATTTCACATCCAGTTTTTTTCTGATTTCTTTCATTGAGACAATGAACACACAGATCGAAAAATCTCCGAGGGCCACATAGATGTGGTTTTACAGAAGAATGATGAGAATCCCATGGACTGATAAAATGACTAATGTTGAGATGCTGAATGAGATCAAGACACACAGAAAGCTTATCATCAATATAAGAAAGAGGCAGCCATCATTTTTCGGGCATGTGATGAGGAGGGGATGTTTAGAACACATTGTGACAACCGGTAAAATCGAGGGTAGACGAGACAGGGGAAGATAGAGAGAGAAAATTTTGGATATCCTGACTTCATGGCACGGTAGGGCCTCAACATCTTAGTTAATAGCGAACCCTAAAGACAGAGATGTGTGGAGATCTATGCTCGTCTACGCCAGCCGGCACGGCACCCGATGATGATGATGATGATGCCAGCACTAACAATTCCAAATCTAACAGATGTCAACCCTTCCAACTAACATTGATGTAGCCATAATGTTCCCGTGCAGTTTTACAGCAGCATCAATTAACCTGCATCGATAGTTTTATATGGTCTCTCGAAAGTCTTGACATGAAATCGATAATCTGCTCTGATTTACTTTATCCAGATTTTGTTCGTATTAAACACATTTGATTATAGTTTCGAGATCTCTGTGTCATAGATGTTAGTTGCTCGCCTGTCGTTCCAAAAGGTACTCGATTCGCTCCCTCGTGACGCCTTGGGAGATATTTTTTCAGAGATAGCTGATCTCAGGTTAGATTGAGTTCCTAGTCCTGCGCCCCCTCTCCTCCCCCGATCCAGAAGCACTACCATTCGGTAAGGTGCCACGAACCCCGTAAATCTGGAGAACCTGTGGCTTTTTCTGCCAGCCAGCGGAATTGAACCCGCACTCACAGAGGGCTTGTCCTATAGGAGACGGACGATAAAACGAAGGCCCCGTGTTCAAGTTGAGCACGCAAAAGAAACCTTGGCAGATCAAATCCGAGAAGAGCAGGACGGAAAGTCGCTGGCGAGCAAGATTCATTAGACAATTTTAAAAATAAAATTCTTACAAAATATTTTCACCATCGTCTAAATTACATCGCGAACCCTCGCCGGTGCTACGGAGTTCGTGCACTTTCGCTGATATCTTCATGTGCAAGAAAGATCAGAGCACACGTTACTCACCAAAGCGCAATAATCATGGTCATATCAATCACTCAATCAATTAATCATTTTCGAAACAGCAGAACATACTTTACTGTTTCAACTAAGAGAATTAGCTATGTGTTATGTTAATTTAAATTAGCTCATTCAAGTAGTCAGGACACTTAATAAGAATGCAACCAAAATCCACTGTATACAGTCTTCTACAACAGGATATCAGGAAAGAAGGCGAAAGGAAGACCACGAAAAGATGGTTAGATTGCATAGCAGAATCCTGTCATAGAACAAAAGTAACTATCACCAAAGTCACCAGAACAGCGCAAGACAAAAACAGAAACCCGCGACGCGGGGCAACAACGCGGTAACAGTGTGACGAAAAAGAAGGGAAAGAGACACGAAGGGCTGAAGACCATCAGTGCCGGATTAGGCTAGCGCGGGGCCCGTAGCAAATTTTAGCGCGGGCCCTAGGTTTTGTATGATAATAAAATAAAACACAACTTTTACAAACAAACTTGTCTCGATTTAATGTGAGCAAATTTAGAGATAATACTAGACAAATCAATTTCTCTAAGTAAATTACATTCAATGTTCATTAAGATGAGGTTACTTAGACGATCTAGTCCCATCATGTTCCTGAACTCACTTTTTATACGCTTTAATGTTGAAAAAGAACGTTCTCCGCTGCAGTTACTGGTTAGTAATCATTAAAAACAAGTAAATTCGTAGGACTATTTCTACATTTGGGAAACACGACTCTAATGAATTTTCCATTATAAGTTTATAAAATTGCAGTTCAAGAGCCTCATTTTTTTCGTTGCTAATAGCAGCAGCTACATTAGTTTTAAGAAGTTCAGTGAACTGCATAAGTTCGTCGCCTAGGCTTTCTTCCAAATCCTCTTGGTAAGAGCTGACAATATTTGAAGTTCTTTTCAAGATCTCTTCTGCTGTAATAGATTTTAACTGCCGGAGTATTCCAAATACACCAGTCACTCTATGGTACAACCTAAATCAATAACTTTGCAAACAAAACAGAACAGTTGTCCTTTAGTTTCTGTATAACACAACCAATCTCTCACGAGAGTTTTGTTTGTTGGTGTATGTGTGTATGTGAAAAACGGCTTTCGACAAAATGGGGAATTGTTTTCTTTATGTTTTTGTTTTTTTTAAGACATGAAATCACTGTTCATATGTTGCACTTCGCTACTTTCTTTCACAATCCAATAATCTCGATTGAAGTTGTTTGGCCATTCACCAATATCGTTGGAGTACATTTTACTTTCGTTGTGTTTTTGGCTTGTAGAAGATGTTGCTACATTGGAAGCATGTGCTGTGATTTCTGACTCTCTTTGGCTTGAAGATGATATGGCTAAATTGGAAGGACTTTCTGTACATTCGATTTCAGTTTGTCTTGTGAAAAACGTGGCTAAATCGTGAAGAGTTGCTGATCTTAATGGTAATATTGGTAAAGATGATTCTTCTATAGCACTGCTTTCATCTACTACACAGTGGGACACGTCTTCTGTATTTTCTGCTTCGATTTCGTTGGATTCGGCACCATCACATACAACATTAAAAAATTCAGACAGCGTGCGTGTTTTTGATATAACATCTGGTTATTTTTTCCATTTTAATCTCTGTCACATAGGCGCGGACTACGGAGTTCGTGCAATACTCTTGGCAGGTGGCGTAACATTCCTGCGGAGAGGGACCGAGCCATATGGGGTAAAACCCGGCGCAATGAAGTCAATTCTTCGGCTTTAAAACACATTTAAACGTGCATCTATCAAATTAAAATAGAAAAAGTTGTAAGTCACGAAAGCTAAAGCAAGTCTGTCAAAAGGAAAGTTAGAAATAATTACAAGCCATTAGAAACCGTTTAAGAAAAAAAAATATTTAATTCTAAATTTGGTGAATTCATGAATTATGCAAAAACCAATCGCCATATTGTTTACGGTGTTGTTGCTGGGATTCGGTACGAGAAAAAAAAAATACTATTACGTTTGTCACCACAATTTATTTTCACCTATTGTTTTGAAAACAAAAATAAATGCGGTTATAAATAATGTTTGAAGAGATAAAGATTTTAATATTAAGATAGAGGAGGATCGTAGGAGCACATATGTTGGTGACGCATCACACGATTCAGATTCATAAACAGGAAAAATGGCCCCCCGAGTTTGTATGTTGTTGTGTAGAGCAGTCAAATGGGGGCCTGTGGTTTTCATAGCTGCAATAATTGGATGGTCATATTACGCTTACGTTGTTGCGATGAGTATTAGTAAGTTCCCTTTTATGTTAAACATTCTCATTATCATTCCTGGTAAAACTAGTAATTAGGGCAGTTTTATTCTGTGTCATTTTAATTTTTGCCCAATTTTGGTTTTTGTTGTCAGACTGAGACTCATTTTTTAAAATATTTGATTACTTTCAATGTTGTGTTAACACTTAATACCTACATGGGGCCTTGCCTGGCAATCGCAACTCAGTAAAGTAATAGGTCATTTGTAATTAAAACAGTGAACATGTTAACTGTTATCGGGTTAATTTGAAACCTGGTGTGCTTTTTGTTGAGTAACTTCAGTTCAGTAAGTTGGCTAACTTCACTCAATGAGTCAACAAGTCATTGTCATTTTTATTGTCAATAGTTGTCACTAGTATCGTCGTACTAATGATAATGATGTGTATCAGACTTGATAAAAATGCAGGTAAGAGAACCCAGTGTGAGTGATCGTGTTGGCAGAAGTCCAGGTGTTAATTTCTGAGAAATTTGAGGACAATATGAATATAACCATTTACACAGATTGCTTAGTTAGTGATTCGACACATGCTGAGCTCATGGGCTTTCACTATTCAAGTCAGAGGGGATGTTGTGAAGGAAGACAATTGACAGTGGTAGTTTTGCTATAACTACAAGCAGTCTCAATACGAATATCATTGCAGTAACTAAAGTGATAGTCTTGCTGGAGTCACAGACTTTTATCCATGCATATTTTTCAGTGACTCAATGAATATACTCAGAAAGATTGAAACAGACTGGTCTCGGGGACAATGGTTGGAGTCGCTGGAGAGGTCTAGGTTGACAAAAATCAGTTTTATTTTTGTGCCGGGGCATGCAGTTGTAAGGGGAAATGAGCATGCCAACAGGCTTGCAGGTATGGATGCTGTAGAAAGCATGCGAGCAATGGACCAGGCTGATATTCTGAATTCCATAAAGGGGAGGGATTGATTCAAGTAATGGTGGTGAATCTACAACGCTAACCAGACTTGCAAGAATACCAAGTCGAATGTGGTGTAGCTAGACAAGAGTACTATACTGGAAGTCAAAGAAGAATAGTAAACCAACATAGCACTGGGTGTTGTTAGTTGCAACACGCTGAGAAAGAGATCAGGACACTTATGGACTTGATGTGCATTGATGATGATCCAACGACTAAACTAAACTAAATCATTTGCAAATCTTCAGTTAGGATTTTATGGCACAAACTGATTGATATTTCAATATCCTTTACAACCTCTCTGTTAGTCAGGCGTCTGTCAGTGCGTAGGATTTCTTGCTCATGCACCACAGTCTCGTCTGTATAGGAGGAATATAGTCAGCCTTAAATGATCGGCGGCCACTTTTCATATTGAAATACTACTTAAATATCTTAGATCAGCTGGGACAGGACTATCTAAAAGCAGCATTTCAAAAGTTTCAAACCAGTTTTTCTTAGAAAGAAGCAGAAATAAATACACATACTTTGCTGAGTGTCAACATCCATTAAAATATTAATATAAACACTGCAACAGCATGTTATTTTACAGGTTCTTATACTGTGCATGTGTGGAGATACCGGCTTCATTTTTGTGCGTGTTCATTGTTACATATTAGGTTCTTGTAAAAAGTCAGCCCTGGAACTTATTGAAGAGGCCACCGATGTGGTTCGGGGCTCGCAAGGAAAGCAAAGAATAGTACCGCTGCAACCTACAAAGCATGTCGTAAGAGGCGACTGAGTTAGGGGCCTAGGAACCTACCCTAGTAAATAAATAGCATCACAGAAATCGGATGGGCTGGCATACTTGTAGGCGGGTAACTGACACAGCATACAATCACACTTAGGCTCAGATCACATACAGATCCCAAAGAGTGATTTAACAAGCGTTCGAAGAAGAAGAATGTATTGAGCAGCCATCGTGATTAAACAGCTGATTATATGTAGCAGTATTGAGTGTTTATAACTACATTACAGCTTTTCTTTCTCACATTTTATTATATTTTTCCTCAGGTTCTGCTGAAACAGTCATTGAAACAAGTAAGAGTTACTAAGTGTATGTTGGTCTATGTTTCAAATGTATGTTGTTATGTTTTTGTTTTTAGAAGTGTGTTGGTCTATGTTTCAATGTATGTTGGTCTTGTTTCAAATGTGTGTTAGTCTGTTTTAAATGTGTGTTCTGGTCAGTATTGTTTTTTCAAATGTGTGTTAGTCTGTTTTAAATGTGTGTTGGTCTATGTTTCAAATGTATGTTGGTCTATGTTTCAAATGTGTGTTAGTCTGTTTTAAGTGTATGTTGGTCTATGTTTCAAATGTGTGTTGGTCTGTTTTAAGTGTATGTTAGTCTATGTTTCAAATGTGTGTTGGTCTATGTTTCAAATGTGTGTTGGTCTATGTTTCAAATGTGTGTTGGTCTGTTTTAAGTGTATGTTAGTCTATGTTTCAAATGTATGTTGGTCTATGTTTCAAATGTGTGTTGGTCTATGTTTCAAATGTATGTTGGTCTATGTTTCAAATGTATGTTGGTCTATGTTTCAAATGTATGTTAGTCTATGTTTCAAATGTATGTTGGTCTATGTTTCAAATGTGTGTTTGTCTATGTTTCAAATGTGTGTTAGTCTATGTTTCAAATGTATGTTGGTCTATGTTTCAAATGTATGTTGGTCTATGTTTCAAATGTATGTTAGTCTATGTTTCAAATGTATGTTGGTCTATGTTTCAAGTGTATGTTGGTCTATGTTTCAAATGTATGTTGGTCTATGTTTCAAATGTATGTTGGTCTATGTTTCAAATGTATGTTGGTCTATGTTTCAAATGTATGTTGGTCTATGTTTCAACTGCATATCGATCTCTGTTTCAAATGTATGCTGGTCTCTCTCTATTTGTCTATCTCTCTCTCTAGCCTGTAGTAAAGCTAGTAAAATAGAAATATAGAATAAATGTCAAACCAATCAATCAATCAATCAAACATATAAGGGATATAACACATGATTGTATTTGTTGCAGTTGTCTTCCTGTTGCTGTATCACCCAATCCTGGTGCTCTTTCTGTGGTCGTATTATCAAGCTGTATACACCAAAGTACTATCACCACCAAGGGAGGTAAGATATTTTCAGTAGTATTCTTGAAGCTCACATCAGTTATCCATACTAGACAGAACACACATCAAAAGATAAGATTGTCAATTGTCTATCATCATCATTATCAGGTGCCGTGCCGGCTGACGTAGGCGATCATGGATCTCCACAAATCTCTGTCGCTGGTGTTTGCTATCATCTCAGATGTTGACGCTCTTTTGTGCTATGAAGTCGGGCTATCCAAAATTTTATCTCCCTGTCTTCCTCTGTCACGTCTCCCCTCGATTTTACCGGTTGTCACAATGTGTTCTAAACCTCTCTTTATCATCACATACCTGAAAAATGATGACTGCTTCTTTCTTATATTGCTGATAAGCTTTCTCTGTGTGTTGACCTCATTCAACACCTCAACATTAGTCATTTTAGCAATTCATGGGATTCTCATCATTCTTCTGTAAAACTACATCTCTGTTACTTAGTTTGTTCCTTTCGTGCCAAAGGCGGCACATAGGGCAGAGGTTTTAGATCTCCATGTGATACGGTTCTTTGCTAGCAGTTGGAGATGGTTTTACATCCCAATAGTTTACTTTCTTGTTGGATGGTTCTTCGAAGAGTGGTCTTTGGTCTTCCACGTCTCTGTGGCCCTCATATTTTTCAATCTGTTTGTTTATTGCTCATGTCTCGCATCTGTATGTCAGTTTTGGTTCTATGTAGCACTGTATAGTATAACTCTCATTCTATGTAGCACTGTATAGTATAACTCTCATTCTATGTAACACTGTATAGTATAACTCTCATTCTATGTAGCACTGTATAGTGTAACTCTCATTCTATGTAGCACTGTATAGTATAACTCTCATTCTATGTAGCACTGTATAGTATAACTCTCATTCTATGTAGCACTGTATAGTATAACTCTCATTCTATGTAGCACTGTATAGTATAACTCTCATTCTATGTAGCACTGTATAGTATAACTCTCATTCTGCTCTCAGTTGACAATGACTTGTTGCATATAATGCTACTCATTTTCTGGAACGATTTCGCCTGCACTATTCTGCTCTTTATTTCTAACCTGCATCTGCCATCTGATGTTACCAGGACTCAGAGGTATCTAACTTGCTGTTCTTGTCTTAACCCCGCAATATAAATTGTCTGTACTAGACAGCATTAGGAGATGAGAAGACCATTTTTCTATTTTTGTTTAACCTATTCACTTCTTCATCTCTCTCCTGTCAGTCATCAGATCACAGCACCGGAAGCTTTGATGTTATGTTATGCGATCGACGTCATGGCACATTGGGCATTTCCATTCGTGCTCTGTCCTCCGCTGCAGCAGCCATCCCAAAGTCCATTTGCTCACCGTACCCATGAGAAGTTGATTATTATTTCTTCTATCTCTACCACGAAGATGACACTGTCTGGCATGTCCAAACTTTACTCCTAATTCTTGAAATCAGTCCAGTGTCTAAGACTTGCCCATATCACATAAATGAGCTTGCACAGCATTGATGACATCGGCTCTGTCCATGCTTCTGCCAGCTTGAGTCGGGGTATCAGTCAGCACGCTCGTCGAAAGTCAGCACGCTCGTTACCCTGCACTCCAGCATGTCCAGGTGTGTACAGCCAAGTCATTTTCTTGAGATGTGATCTCCGAATGCTGTCCACCCATTAATGAACTGAATGATTTAATTTAGACCATCCATACACTGCCAGAGTGGTTACCGGGGCCAAATTGGGATGTAAAGAATAGAACCACTGTTACCTGCCATGCATGTCGTAAGAGGCGACTAAGGAGGCTGGGTGTGGGGCTAGCTACCCCACACTGTAAAAAACAATAGATGGCTACAGAATGGAGAGTGAACCGAGTAAACGCTGGCTGAAACCGGACACATCGCGAAGGATAAGCACCAGAGCTCCAAATGGTGCTGAAGATGTGACATAAAGTACACCAATGCTAAGGCTGCATGAATCAGATTCCCACATGAATAGAATTTATGACGAGATCTGGTACATCGGTCTGGGCGGTGATCACAAGAGAGAGAGAGAGAGAGCATCCATACACCATATTGCCTCCGTCATCCCTGTAGAGTTGACTTTCTTGAAGCCTATATTCTGCAATATCTGGTCTCACAAAATGTTTCTATTTACAGTTCTTTTTGAGCCAATCAGAATGGCAACGTTTGGAGGCAGAGACAAATCAGAATATCCAAAAAGAACAGTTGGACAACTTTGCCAGGAAGTTACCTATACAGAACAGAACAGGGACAGGATGTAAGTTCTCTTATTTGATCTGTCAGTTGTGTGTTTTGTGTGTGTTCTTTTTTTGTGTGTGTTTTTCCCATTCGGTCACTATGAGTTTTAGTTTTTTTTAAAGTTTAATTGTTGGATCAGCATGATTGCACATTGAACCAATTAGTCTATAAGTGCTCCAATCTTCTCCTCAGTATGTCTCTCAGTGTGAGGTGACTAACGACACCAGTTCTTTGTTTAGTTTAGTCGTCGGATCATCATCACTACACATCGAACCAATTAGTCCATAAGTGCTCCTATCTCCTCCTCAGTATGTCTCTCAGCGTTGGGTGCCTAACGACACCAGTTCTTAGTTTAGTTTAGTCATCGGATCATCATCACTGCACATCGAACCAATTAGTCCATAAGTGCTCTGATCTCCTCCTCAGTATGTCTCTCAGCCGGGGTGACTAATGACACCATCTCTTAGCTTAGTTATTGGATCATCATCACTGCACATCGAACTAATTAGTCCATAAGTGCTCCAATCTGCTCTGAGTATATCTCTCAGTGTGTGGCAACTAACAACACCAGTTCTGTGTTGGTTTACTATTCATCTTTGGCTACTAGCATAGTGTTCTTGTCTAGCTACACCACATTTGGCTTGGAATTTCACTTGCTATAAATTTACGCATAGTCATGGTGCCCAACATATGGACTTTGTCTTTCCTTTAGATGAAACGGTAGGATAGAGAAAGGGTTTGTGCAAAATGAGCAAGGCACATTCCCCATATCAACTGCCCAGGCGTGGCATAACTGGAGAGGATACTTCATCATAGCTTTTGGCTTGGACACAACATGGAAAGCAACAGTCACGAGAGACTTGGGGATGAGCTGAAATTTCAAGAGCGGCAAGTGCAAACTCGAAAGTTGTCGCAGTTCTTCTTCTGTGATCAACTTCTGTAATGCGACTACTCCGGCATGTGTCATAAACAGGGCGGTGCGCTTGAGGTCCTCACCGGTTCCCCCATAATTTGTTTTGTAGTGTTGTTTCTGGTGGCCAGATTTTCATTCTCACACTGCTCAGGCTGGGCAGTCATGCAGGATGTGCTCTAGAAACTGCTTTGGTGCACCACAGGTGCGGGCAGTCATGCAGGATGTGCTCTGGGAACTGCTTTGGTGCACCACAGGTGCAGGCAGTCAAGTCCCTGAGACCCATTTTATGGAAATCTGCAGTGTCCTCTTCTAAGTCTAAAGACTGTCTTTTGTGATTTTCTGTTTAGTGTATTTATACAGTCGTGCTGTGGACTGTATCCTCCGTTTGTTTTTCTCCACATCATTTTTTGGATTGTTTCAGGAAAGTCTTTGTTTCTGTAAAGCTTTGTGTTGGGTAGTGTTGTATTAGGCTCCCTCCACCCATGTGAGTTTATCAGCCTTTTCATTTCCTGGTATGCCACAGTGTGCTGGTATGTCACAGTGTGCTGGTATGCCACAGTGTGCTGGTATCCACTGTAGGACTAGTTCTGATTTTTTGGACAGCAATCTGCCTTTTTGCCGTAAATCCTGAAGTAATCGCAGTAAAAGACTTGCCAAATTGCCCGTCCGTAAAGATAAAAAAGGCCATATACATGGTGCCTAATATAACTAATATATTGATATAACTATATTTTGCGTGCAGGCTTGCTTTTCTTGTCACCAGTGTTTTTTTGTGACCAGTGTCCCTTGAGCTTAACTCTGACTTCAAAGGTACTTGTAATTTAGATTCCCTAGTTACCTGTGTGGTGTCGGGGCCTGCAAGGGAAGCAAAGAATAGTACCACTGCAACCTACAATGCATGTCGAGGCGACTAATGTAGGCCCTAGGGATGCTACCCTAGTAAATAAAAAGAGTCACAGAAATTGGATGTGCATGACTACTTGTAGGCACATAACTGGCAATCGCTCTTAGACTCAGATCAGATAAAATCACACAGAGTGGTTAACAAGTGGTTGATGTGGAGCGTTCAAGAAGAAGATCCGCCATTGGAGTCAGTCGATAGCAAGGTTGATAGCACTCTTTGCTAGTGACCCATGTGCTGTGGAAATTCCGGGGTCCGAGGCCAGCTTTTGGCCAAAAATTCAGTTGTGCACACGGTACGCTGCTGGATGAAAGGTCACTGATCTTTTACTTGGCGATGTAAATTATACATACCCATGAAGACACCTGCATTTCTATAGTTAGTGATTAAGAGACCTGTATTGATATAATTATTCAGTGATTAAGAGATCTATATTGAAGATGGGCACTGTTTTGGAACCCGCAGGGAAAGAGGAATTGGGGAAGGCCTAGACAGACCTGGAGAAGAGAGCTGGAGGCTGATATTAAAAGGATAGGTAAAACATGGAAAGAATTGGAAGGGATGGTAAGAGAGAGGAAGGGCTGGAAGAAGTTCGTTGAAGACCTGTACTCCGTTGGGAGTTGAAAGGTGAAGATGAAAAAGTAGAAGAAGATTAAGGCACATGCATTTCTATAATTAATGGGTGATTTCTATAATTATTCAATTATTAAGATACTTGTATTGCTATAGTTGAGGATTAAAAATACTTGTATTGCTATAGTTAAGGATTAAAAATAATTGTATTGCTATAGTTAAGGATTAAAAATACTTGTATTGCTATAGTTAAGGATTAAAAATACTTGTATTGCTATAGTTGAGGATAAAAAATACTTGTATTACTATAGTTGAGGATTAAAAATACTTGTATTGCTATAGTTGAGGATTAAAAATACTTGTATTGCTATAGTTGAGGATTAAAAATACTTGTATTGCTATAGTAGAGGATTAAAAATACTTGTATTGCTATAGTTGAGGATTAAAAATACTTGTATTGCTATAGTTGAGGATAAAAAATACTTGTATTGCTATAGTTGAGGATTAAAAATACTTGTATTGCTATAGTTGAGGATTAAAAATACTTGTATTGCTATAGTTGAGAATTAAAAATACTTGTATTGCTATAGTTAAGGATTAATATGTGTAGTGTTATAGCTAATCACTGATTCTGATGACATTGACTTGGTTTATCATTTCAGTCCCACGATATTGTGAGGTGTGTAAGTGTGTCAAACCAGACAGATGCCACCACTGCTCCGTGTGTTCATTGTAAGTCATTGGTATGTGTCACTATGTTTAGATATCATGATGATTCTGGTTTGTAGCTTAAAAAAATATTAGCCTGGCAGTCAGTGTTTCTTAACCTGTTTTGGGATCAGGCCCTACCTAAATACCCCAAATAATGAAACCCTCTTGCTGTAACTATAAGTCATCTTCTTCTTCTGCGTTCGCCCGCTATGAATTCAGGCGTAGCCATGGCACCTGAGATGGCGCCTCTGACTGATTTTTGTGTGAAAGCTTGTTTACCGTTTTATTGGTGTCGCTCGCCAAGAAGACAGACATCTCAGACTTCAGGGCTATTTGAAGTTTAGGTCCTTAAGTGTGATCTATAGCATAAGTTAACAAGTCTATCAAGTTCTAAAATTGTAAAATATAAATAGGTACTGCAGGGTCCATTATTATTCTTAGAGTTTTCTAGGCATTGTCTTGGAAGTTGGTCTGCCGATGCTTTCTTTCCATGGGTGTGAAGCATGAACATTTAATAAAGCAGTGGAAAAATATATAGGTGCTTTTGAATATAAGCGTTACAGAAGAGTCCTCTGTATATCATGGACAGAGAAGAGAACAAATAGATCTATACAGAAAGAGCTCAAAATCAAAGAAAACTGGCTGATGCTACAAATAAGAAAGATAAAGTGGAGATATTTTGGACATATAAAAAGACACGAAGGGCTGGAGAAGAGCATCACGGAAGGAGGCATACTGGTAAAGAGAAGAAGAGGAAGACCACGACGGAGAGGATGGATTCAGGATGTAACTGATGGTTGGAACATGATGGCTGCAGAGGCAGGACATCTGGCCTATGAGAGAGAGAAATTTCGGAGGACTGTTGGGGTGCAAAGTTCTGCTCAGGACAAGCTATTTGATGATGATGACTGGGGTCATGATAGTGAAGACAAAACTACATTCGTGCTTGCATTCTGAGTGATTCATTGAGTATGATCCAAAAGTGGAAGCTGGTTCGGTGTGCAAGCATGGGCCGGAATCACTACAAGCATCAACAATTTGCAGAATTACACTTATCTTCATTCCGGGCACATGGGTGTCGATGGCAAGAAGAGAGCAAATAAGCTAGCTGGCTCTGTCACCATATCAGGGAGTCAGCAAATGGATAGGGCTGACATTTTGAAAGCCCTCATAGAGTATGGTCGCAAAGAAGTTTTTCATTTAAACCAATCCACGTCGACTGCTAGATTGCAAGAGCTGGGATTGAAGATTGGAGTGGCCAGAAAGGAACAGCACAACAGGTATATATGTAGGCTCATCAATGAACATCGAACTAGTATGGTCAGTCCCTGGACACTGTTGGAGATATTGTGAAGAAGATCGTAGCAACTATGAACATGTCAATGAAGAGTTCAATGAAGATATTCCAAACTGAAACAATAGTGAAGTCGATAACACACACTAGTGACTATGGAAGTTTCAGGGTTCGAGGTCAGCTTGAGCCAAAAATTCTCGGTGTCATGACTAGCTTTCATCTATCATTTGGTGACAGGATCTAGGTTTGGCACTGATAACATAATGCTGGGAGAAAGTTTATGTTGAACAATTCTCTTTTAGTGTTCCTGGCAACATGTTTGCATTTTAAAATTGGCACCATTTGTTCTATGATTTGATTTGCTTGGTGCTAATATAATACTAATAAATATTATATCCGTGTTATCACCTGTGTATTGCTGGGGCAAGCAAGGGGAGCAAAGAATAGTAACACTGCGACCTACAAGGCATGACGTAAGAGGCGACTGAGGTAGGGGCCTAGGGAAGCTACCATAGTAAATAAAAGCATCGCAGAAATCAGTAGTGCTGCCTACTTGTAGGCGCATAACTGACACAACATACAATCGCTCTTAGACTCAGATCACGCCCGAGTGCTTACCGGGGTCCAAATTGGGGTGTAAAGAATAGAACCACTGTTTACCTGCCATGCATGTCGTAAGAGGCGACTGAGGAGGTTGGGGATGGGGCTAGCTACCCCACACCAGTAAAAAACAATAGATGGCTACATTACAGAGAGCGAACCGAGTAAACGCTAGCTGAAACCGGACACAGCGCTGAAGGATAAGCACCAGAGCTCCAAATAGTGCTGAAGATGTGATGTAAAATACACCAATGCTAGAGCTGCATGAATCAGATTTCCACATGGATGGAGTTTATGGGGGATCTGGTACATCGGTCTGGGTGGTGATCACGAGAGAGAGAGAGATAGAGACTCAGATCACATACAATTCATAAAGAGTGGTTTAACAAGTGTAAAGTGTTTGAAGAAGAAGAAGAAGAAGAAGTTATTCATGTTATTGTTTGGTTAGTAAACACACACTGACCTGAATCTCTGTTCTGAATTGTTTCACAGATGTGTCTTAAAGATGGATCATCATTGTCCTTGGTGAGTAGGTTTATTTTGTATTTGTACTGTGCTTTGGGCGTGTGGCTTAGGGGATAGTGACTTGGTCTATTAACCCTGAGTTCGAATAACGCTGGGGACAGTTTGGTTGCAAATTGTTTCGCGTGGATTTTTACAAAGGACGATGGCACCACCCGTTCAGAAAGCAATGGCAAACTACTGAACGTCAATAATGCCTAGCTAAATCACAAACAGCGTTAAAAGCTGGGGTTGATTCGCAAAGTCCTGTAAAGGATATGCAATTAACTTTTAACTGTGCTTTGGCTGATGTTAGAAATAAGAATGAGAAAAATTGAAGTATTTTTAACATTGATTGATTCATAGGACCATCATCATTGCACTTTGGTGAGTAACCATGTGTGCTCGGATCTCTTTCTTATACAGAAAGATCTCAGCTACGGTGTCTGAACTAGGGGCCGATGTAATTTTGAAGATGGTGAAGATATTTCTGTTGGAATTTTATTTTTAATCTTTTCTAATGAATTTTGCCCAGGTAGCGGTTTTCCAGCCTGCTCTTCTCAATTTTGAACTCCCAAGGGTTCTTTTACCGTGCTCAAATTGAACAAGCGACCTACGCTTTGAACATATAAAGAGACACGAAGGGTTGGAGAAGACTATTATGGAGGAAGGCATCTCAACAAAGAGGAGAAGAGGAAGACCATAGAGAAGATGGATTCAGGATGTAACTGATGGTTTGAGCATGACAGCTGCAGAGGCCTAAAAGAGATAGAGAAATAATTCAGAGACTATAAGGGTGACAAAGTTCTGCTCAGAACAAGCTATGCATATACCGTCAATACACATGATACATTTAGTTCTTTCTTCTTCTTTGCGTTAGTTCTTTACGACCAATTTGAATCACTCTTTGTGATATGTTTGATCTTTGCCAAGAACATGATACGTTGCGCATTGGTTTGGTAGGTCCCTAAACGCATACAATTCTACACGTTTAGGACATGTGCATCCGATTTCAGCCAAACCTCCTTAGTCATCTCTTACGACATGCGTAGCAGGTAACAGTGGTTCTATTCTTTACACCCCAAATTTGGGCCCGTAACCACTGGACGAATACATTTAGTTTAATCATTCTTTCTTCGACACCGTTGAACATTTTTTTTGGTAATGATGTAAAAAACAAAACAAACTGTCGTTGCTGCCTGTAATACCGCTTTTTAGGCAGTGTAGGACAGGGAAGCTTACGTCTGTAGATTTTATTGGCTGCATGGCCAGTGCAGTCAACGATAAACTTTTCAGGTTATAATTTGTTTTTATGCCCCTAACAGAAAAAAACCTCATTGTCCTTACCGGGGATTGAACCTGGGTCTCCCAAGTGGGAGCCGTTTCTAATCCATTCGACCACCTACATTATTTCAAACACCTACCGCTTTTTAGACAGTTTAGGACAGGGGGGACATAAGCTTGTGAAATTTAATGGTCGTATGGCTAGTGCAGTTGACGCTAAACTTTTCAGGGTATAATACTTCTTTATGCCCCTTCAGAAAAAACTCCTTGCCTTACCGTGTATTGAACCTGGGTCTCCAGAATGGAAGCTGCATTCTAATCCATTCAACCAGATGCTTCACCATGATAAATATCTTTTATTTGAAACATCTGCTACGTTACTCTAGTAAAGCAGAGCAATAAATATTTTGATACTAGTTTGGTTTCTCATTCAGCGAATGTTCGTACATCATAGTAAGTATTATGTGATTGTTCGTATCCTCAGGGCATACACCTGCTGAAGAATGTCAGTAATTAACATTTTTTAAAAACCTTTTATACCACATGGTAAAAGAGGTAATATGATGGTGTTAGGCCTGTATTCTTCATTGACTGCCAGCACACGATGGGCGATGTGATCAATATTATGCCAGCTGCCTTTACTGCCCAGAGCTTTTCTATGTAAACATATTCCTAGAATGGATAGAACTGACATTCTCTCTCTCTCGATCCCGCCTAGACTGATGAACCAGATTTTATCATGAATGCTACCGTGGTTTTAAGGGACTCCGTTCCTCCGTACAGCTTCTCGTGTTTTTGGGCCAGGTTTCTTTTCTTAGGCCTGCTATCAATTGGCAATCTTGCAGTATGTGCTCTGCGTGATGTCTGCCTTTTCGCAGGGGCACAGGCTAGTTGTGTCAATTTAAAATTTGTTAAACATGTGGGCGCTATTCTTGTTGTAGCCGATACGGAGGCGGAATATTGCAACTTGGAACTGACATTCTGAACTCCCTCATAGAGTGTGGCTGCAAAGAGGATTTTCATTTAAACCGGTCCATGTCAACTGCTAGATTGAAGATTGGAGTGGTAAGAAGAGAACGGCACAACAGGTTTATGAGTAGGTTTATCGAACTGGTACGGTCAGTCACTGGACGCTGTTGGAGATATTGCGAACGAGATCGGAGCGCCTATGGACATGTCCGGAGTGCAATGAAGATATTTCAAACTGAAACTGAAACATGTTCTTAACTTAATTTACTTGTATATACTTATTATGTGAGTGTCTGTAGCTCAAGCAGTAGTGAGCTCGATCACAAACCCAAGCGTACCTGGTTCAAACCCCATGGTCGGCAAGTTTGGAAGCAAATTCGTTTCCGTGGATTTTTAAAAAGGTAAAAGTAGACCTCACCGCTCAGAAAGCAATGGCAAACTACTGAACGTATAAGTGGTGCCTAGAAAATCAATTACTTGTTTACTGTGGTTGATGGCTACGTCCTGTAAAGGATATGCTTACGACTTTCATTTCATACTTATTATATCTGGGAACATTCCTAACATCAGATGGAAGATGTAAAACAGAGATTAGGAGTAAAATAGCTCAAGCGAAGCAGCATTTATGAAAATGAAGAACACACTATGCGTGAATTCACTACCAATGACACTACGAAAACGAGTACTTCAGTGCTATATTGAACCAATACTTATGTTATGTTATGTTATGTTATGCAATCGACGTCATGGCACATTGGGCATTCCCATTCGTGCTCTGTCCTCCATTGCAGCAGCCATCCCAAAGTCCATTTGTTCACAGTACCCATGAGAAGTTATATTATATCTTCTCTCTACAGTACACACTGTCTGGCATGTCCAAACTTAACGCATTCTCGAACTGTCCAGTGTCTGAGACCCGCCATGTCACACAATTGAGAGCGTTGATGATATCGGCTCTGTCCATGCTTCTGCCCACTTGAGTCGGGGCACTGTTTGCAAGAGAGTCAGCACGCTTGATACCCCGCACTCCAGCATGTCCAGGCGTGTACAGCCACGCTTGACAGAGCCATCGGTGTAGATAATGATATCACCTGGGTGGGAGTGCTGATCCACGAGTGCAAGAATTTCCGCATTGACGACGCCCGGGCCCATTCTCTACAGCGGCGTCGAAGTGTGCTGATAATCCTGGCGTAAGCAGTCATATCCTCTGATATAGGCATCCATTCGTCACCGTGCCTCAGCTCATCTAGAGTACAGACCTGTTTAATAACATCCTCGGCCATCCAGGATCGACCTCTCTTCAATCGCCTTCCCTTGTTCTTATTTATGGATTTGTGCAGAGGATGATTTGTGTCCGCAGAAACTCTCAGATACGCTTTACCTGTGCGACTTTGTGTCTCGTGGCTATCGTTGGCAATCCAAGGACAGCGCATTGCCTCACAAGAAGTGTCACGTGTGCAACCGAGTATAAGCCTCATCGCTTCATTTTGGATCCTTTCTAACTTATCCAGCGATGTTCTGCTTACTGTTAGAAGACCAAGGCCATAGTCCACCACGCTCAGCACTAGTCCCTGATAAAGAAAGAGTAGCAGGCGTTGCTCAATATCCGCCCCGCCATAACTTTGAGAGCGGTTAGCCCTTTTCTTGCCTTTATGATTACGTTCTCAACATGGCTCTTAAATGACAGGCTTCTGTCAACTGTTATTCCAAGATACTTTAGTGTTTCGCTTCTGTCAACCGGGGTAGGTGTCTTTTATGGCAGCGAATCATGGACAATGAACAAACAATCAATACGATCATTGGAAGCCACAGAAAACAAAATTTCAGACCTGCACACAAAGAAACCTTATCAAAAGAATAAGAATCAGACAATCAAGATGCTTCGGGCATGTAATGCGAAGAGAAGGTTTAGAACATTTGGTGACTACAGGTAAAATTCAGGAAGGAGAGATCGTGGAAGACATTGGATGGCCTGACATCATGGTTCGACAAAATATCGATGTCAGAAGACAAAGGAGAGTTGTGGAAAGACATGATCGCCTATGCCGGCAGGCATGATACGATACTTAATTTGATTGAAACTTATTTGTTGTTTTGTTTTACATTTCTCTGTTTTATTTATTGATCAGTATTTCATTTACTTTTGCAGGGTAAACAACTGTGTTGGGTTTCACAATTACAAGTACTTTGTACTTTTCCTGGGCTATAGTTTACTGTACTGTTTGTATATAGCTTTGTCATCCCTGAAGTATTTTATTACATTTTGGTCGGTAGGTACTCACTTTGTCAATTCTTCTTCTTCTCATTGCTAGAACTGTAAACCAGTAGTAGTTAATCCATAATAACTGGTCGCGATCCACAATAACTGGTCGCAGTCTATAATAACTGGTCGCGGTCCGTAATAATAGGCAGCGGTCCATAATAACAGGCCGCTGTCCATAGTAGCAGTCTGCTGTCCATAGTAGCAGTCTGCTGTCCATAGTAGCAGGCCGCTGTCCATAGTAGCAGGCCGCTGTCCATAGTAACAGGCCGCGGTCCATAGTAACAGGCTGCTGTCCATAGTAACAGCCGATGTCCATAGTAACAGGCAGCTGTCCATAGTAACAGGCAGCTGTCCATAGTAACAGGCTGCGGTCCATAGTAACAGGCTGCGGTCCATATTAACAGGCAGCGGTCCATAATAACTGGTCGCCTTTTATGACATGCAGTGTAGGTCGCAGTGTTATTATTCTTTGCTCCCCTTGTGAGTCCCGGCAACACACAGGCAGGCCTACGTATTTGTAGTAGTGGGTCTAGTTGTTGTTGGTGGCCAAGATGGTAGAAAGCACACAATGGTTATCAATTACAAACACAGGCTTGTTAACTTCATGCAAGTTTATTTATTGATCTTAGGTGTAGTCTCAAACACATCCGATCACGTCCACTGTTTATATCGGTCTCCTATGTTGTCACTATCGTAGATACGCAGTCATAACTAATCTACGTCAAACTAGTCTCATTCTAGTGCAGTTATTCTCATCATAGTGCGTAGCTTTGGTGTGCAAACCCTACGGTGTCTCCTTATACTATCTAGTTCGTTTCTACTATCCTATCTACTTGTCTAGTATGAGGCTCTCTGCCTTGGGGAATGGCTGTATGTCCCGGCATAGCCATTCCCTTCAACATATTTAAACGTAATTGTTTGTGTGATGGCTGTATTTTGTTTTAGTTTGAGTGAAATGGTTTCTGCATGCCTATCATCATACACTATATTATTTTCATTCATAAATCACTAGTGACATAAATAGTGATATGAGTCGCAGGCCGCACTTGATGTTTACTGTATTGGTTGATTGATAGGACTATCATCAGTGCACTTCGGTGAGTAACCATGTGTGCTCAGATCTCCTTACACAGGAAGATCTCAGCAGCAGTGTGCGCAAACTCTGTAGCACTGATGAGCTTCCCCAATATTATTTAGAAAACTGAAAATTTTGGACTATCATCAGTGCACTTCGTTGAGTAACCATGTGTGCTCAGATCTCCTTACACAGGAAGATCTCAGCGGCAGTGTGCGCAAACTCTGTAGCACTGGTGAGGTTCCCCGATATTATTTAGAAGATGGTAAACATGTTTGTAGGAATTGTATTATTTAATATCTTTCTAATGAATTTAGACGCTGGCGCTGGATAGAACACACTTTGCGAAAACCGGAGGGAATATAACAAGAAGGGTCCTTGCCTGGAACCCGCAGGGACAGCGAAAGAAGGGAGACCGAGAAATACATGGAGACTAGATTTGGAGGCGGAGATCAACAATATAAAGAAGAACTGGAGGGAGCTGCAGGAGATAGCTAGAGATAGGAAGACTTGGCATGGAGTTGGTTGAGGGCCTATGCCCCAACCCGGGTAAAAAGCAAGAGAGAGAGAGAATGAATTTAGCCTGGCCAGCGGCTTCCGAGCCTGCTATTTTCTATTTTGAACTGCCAACTTTTCTTTTACATGCTCAACTTGAACTGGCTAGAGATTTCTAGAACAGGCTATTGTGTGCTCTTCATAAACAGTGTCTTTTGTTGCCTCTGTTATCTCTGAGATCCACCTTTTGCACGGCCGGCCTTTTGCTTTGTATCCACTGTATCAGAGTAACATTGCTCTTTGTGGTGCACTGTCTGTTGGTAATCTGTTTATGTGACCAAACCATTTAATTTGTTGTTTCTTGATGAAGTTCAGTATTTTGTATCGTCTGTCTGATCAGGGAACTCTGGAAAAACATACTGATAGCTCCGCGAGGTAGAAGAGCCGCAGTAGCATAGTTGTTAGTGAACTCGTTTCTTATGGTTTTAGGGTTTTAAAGCCGAAGGATTGACTTCATTGCACCGGGTTCTACCCCATATGGCTCGGTCCCTCTCCGCAGAAATGGCACGCCATCTGCCGAGAGTATTGCACAAAGCACGAACTCCGTAGCTCCGGCAACAATCCTAGGGGTCTCTGGAAAAATTGCACTCGTGAACAGAAGGCGCGGTTTGGATTCGAACCCACGACCTTCGACTCGCAAGGCAAAGGGCTAACCACTCAGCCACAGAGACCCCCGTTTCTTATGCTAGTGGTGTGGGTTCTCTCTCTCTCGCGATCACCGCCCAGACCGATGTACAGATCTCCCCATAAATTCTATTCATGTGGAAATCTGATTCATGCAGCCTTAGCATTGATGTATTTTACGTCACATCTTCAGCACCATTTGGAGCTCTGGTGCTTATCCTTCAGCGATGGGTCCGGTTTCAGCCAGCGTTTACTCGGTTCGCTCTCCATCTCCCAGCCTTCTTAGTCGCCTCTTACGACATGCGTGACAGGTAACTGGTTCTATTCTTTACACACAATTTGGGCCCTGGTAACCACTCGGGCGGTGTGGGTTCAATTCCACAGTGAGTGTGGACATATTTTACACCGTAATGACTCTGAGGTCAACCCAGCCTCAATTGGGTACCAGGAAAAATCACTGGGAAGTAAAAGTGCCTGGTGTGATGTTGGCCATATCACCTATCGTGTACCGACGGTCAATGAAAAATAAGGTCCTAACACCGTATTACCCTATACACCATGTGGTATCTTCGTCTTCTTCTTCTTTGTGTTCGTTCTTTACAAACCAATTTTAATCACTCTTTGTGATATGTTTGATCTTTGCCAAGAACGTGTATACGTTGCACATTGGTTTGGTAAGCCCCTAACGCATAGACTTCTACACGTTTAGGACACATGCATCCGATTTCAGCAAAACTTCCTTAGTCGCCTCTTACGACATGCGTGGCAGGTAACAGTGGTTCTATTCTTTACACCCCAAATTTGGGCCCGTAACCACTCGGGCGACCATGTGGTATAATAAGGGCTCTTTTAGTTTTTTACTTTAGTTCGCAAGGAAGCGAACCGATGTATACTGTATTTTTATATTTCTTTATTTTTAGTCAGATGGCCATCGGAACGGACCACAGTACCATGTCCTGTTCCTGTTTTTTGTATCGGTTATGTTTGGTGTCAGCCTTGTCACCCTGTTTGGCTACCACATCTTCCTCACCAAAAATAACCGATCTACATTAGGTATGTATATATTAGAACTTAGGGTATGTATACTCTAGAGTTTGGATGTATTCTTATTAAGTGGCCAAACCACTTCATTCTTTGTTTCTCAATCTAATTCAAGCAAGGTTTTGTGCCAACTTTCTTTCTTATGCCGATGTTGGTGACTCTGTCTTTTCTGGTGTTGATAACTTTCCGCAGGCACCACATTTCACATGTAGTTATTTTTTGCGGATGCGCTTTGCTCATTGTCCATGTTTGGCTCTGGTAACACAAAGTAGGTATGAAAATGCTGTAGATCTGTTTAATGTTATATACTTGTTTCCTTGTTCTGATCTGTTTAATTTTGATGTTAACTGTTCTTTCCACAGAGTCATTTCGTACTCCCATATTTCAGTCAGGACCTGATAAACATGGCTTCAGCTTAGGAACCAGAGCAAATTTTGCTGAGGTCTTCGGAGACAATAAACTGTATTGGTTTCTTCCTATTTTCACAAGGTATTGGCTAATTTTGTTTTCTGAAAATCTGATATATTGGTATTTTGTTGTGTTCATTGTGTGCCCACAAAAAGGTTTTAAAGCCGAAGGACTGACTTAATTCCACCGGATTTTACCCCATATAGCTTGGTCCCTCTCGGCCACCTGCCGAGAGTATTGCACGAACTCCGTAGCTCCAGCAACAATCCTAGGGATCTCTGGAAAAACTTCACTCGTGAACAGAACGTGAGGTCAGTTCAAACCCATGACCTTTGACTCACAAGGCAAAGGGTTTAACCACTTAGCCACAGAGACCCTCGTAGTGTGCCCATCAAAAAGCACCAAATAGTATGCCCATAAAAAGCACAAAAAACTGGAATGTTTATATTTTAGTTGTGTTTATGGTGTGCTCATAAAAACACCAAATAGTGTGCCAATAAAAACACCAAATAGTGTGCCAATAAAAGCACCAAATTGTGTGTCCATTAAAAAGCACCAAATAGTGTGCCCATAAAAAGCACCAAATTGTGTTCCCATTAAAAGCACCAAATAGTGTTCCCATAAAAAGCACCAAATTGTGTGCCCATAAAAAGCACCAAATTGTGTGCCCATAAAAGCACAAAAATTGGAATGTTTATATTTTGTTGTGTTCATTGTCGGCCTCCAATAGGACTAGGGACATTGGCCTAGGGAAGCTACCCTAGTAAATAAAAAGCATCGCAGAAATCGGATGTGCTGGCTTACTGGTACAAACTACATACAAATCACAAAGAGTGGTTTAACAAGTGGTTGATATGGAGTGTTCGAATTTAGTTGATGTATGGCAAACTTGAAGGGGGCAGACGTTCTGCTGGTGGACAGAAAAATGCTTTAAAGACACTCTTAAAGTGTCTCTGAAATACTTCGATATAGACACCTCATGCTGGGAATCCCTTTCGCAAGATCGCCAAATGTGGCGCTCTAACAACAAAAGAGGAACCCAAATAGCTGAGAATCATCGTATTGTTGAGGCACAGAGAAAACGAGCTGCGCGAAAAGACAGCACACAGCACCCACATGTCTAACCTTGATCATGTATGCCTTACCTGTGGTTGGGGATTCTGTTCTAGGATTGGACTCTACAGTCACCTCCGCACACACCAGAGAGGTGCAACAGCACACGTCTGAGATTGTTGTCATCATCGCTTACGATGGACGGCTATTATGGAGTGTTCAAAGAAGGAGAAGTGTACAAATCTAACTGAACGATTTGGACGTGCTAAATGCATTGAGAGATTCTGTCGAAGTAGAGGATTTTCAGTGTTGTACATCATTGTCACTGGCAAGGATACCGGAGATGGGAGTTCACCTTGACACATCCAATATGGACATCCAGGTTTCCATGTTCCCATGGTCATTAGCACAGCATGTTATCGACTTTGCTACCTGCGCCCGCATCTCAGTTATGTGACAGATTGTGATTATACAAAGGATTAAGGCTTTCAATGTATTTCATATATTTGAATGCATGTTAGTGCTTTTTAAATTGTCACTCCTGTTGTTCGTTTGCTTGATAAAGGTCTTGTTGATCGAAACGTTGCTGTATATTGTTATTGTTTTTGTAATTTGTAAAACTACAGTACTTTGTTATTACGTGTTTCGCCAATCAAATAGTTTTACTGCAGTCTCATCTATATTGTGAATGTATTTCATGGCTATTATATGAAATATATATATATATATTAGAGTCTGTAGCTTAAGGGGTAGTGAGCTCGATCACAACACAAGTGTACCTGGTTCAAACTACGCGGCGGGCAAGTTTGAAGTAAATTAGTTCCCTTGGCTTTTACAAACGGTAAAAACAGACATCACCGTTTAGAAAGTAATGGCAAACTACTGAACATATAATTGGCGCCTAGAAATTCAATGATTCGTTTACTGTTGTTGGTGGCTACGTCCTGTAAAGGATATGCCACGATTTTCAAATTTTTCATTATATATATATATATATGTATTTATGTATATATATGTGTGTGTATATAGATACATACCTACATAGATACAAACATATATTTCTATTTTTCTTGATTTAATAACAGTCAAGGCTCGGGTGTAACGTTTCCAACTCAAACTGTAGATCTGGACTCTGATGATCTTCTTGGTCAGAGGCAGAGATGGATGGAGGAAGGAGAAAATGGTAATCCGTGAGACATTTATATGTGTTTGTGTGTGTGTTTGTATGTGTACTTATATTTGTATATGTGTGTGTGAGTGCGCAAGTGCTGGCCTCACTCTCTCGCCTGGCTTCATCCAGTTACAGGGGAAGGACAAATCGAGGGGCATGGCAAAATTGGGGGGTAGTTTAGTGCAGTGGATGACCATGGTTTGATTGATTGATTGATAGGACCATCATCATTGTACTTCGCTGTCCAGTGGTTACCGGGCCCAAATTTGGGGTGCAAAGAATGGAACCACAGTTACCTGCCATGCATGTCGTAAGAGGCGACTAAGGAGGTTTGGCTGAAATCGGATGAACGTGTCCTAAACGTATAGAAGTCTATGTGTTTAGGTGCTTACTAAACAAATCTGCAACGTATACGCTTCTTGCACGATCACACATATCACAAAGAGTGATTAAAATTGGTCGTAAAGAACAAATGCAAAGAAGATGAAGAAGCACTTCGGTGAGTAACCATGGGGGCTCCAATCTCTTTCTTACATAGGAAGATCTCAGCGGCTGTGCACGAACTCCGTAGCACCGGCAAGGGTCCCCAATGTAATTTTGAAGATAGTGAAGATATTTGTTGGTAGGAATTTTAATTTTAATCTTTTCTTATGAATTTTTCTCGGGCAGTGGCTTTCCAGCATGCTCTTCTCAATTTTGAACTGCCGAGGGTTCTTTTACATGCTCAGATGGAACATGTGACCTGTATTTTATCAACCGTCTTGATAGAACTAATAACTATCTCACACTGAGATCAGGGAACTCTGGAAAAAGTTCGCGATAGCTCCACAAGGAAGCGAACTAAATACTATTGGAATGAGAGGCGGGCATCTAACCTTTACGCCACATAGACCCCTCTCATCATTAGATAAAAATGATAATCATATTAAAAATTATTTTGATATAAATCTTGAAATTTATTTGTTTCCTTATTTGTTTCCTTTCAGATTTTAGCTCTAGCGCTAACAAAGTATACACAGCATGATGACAAGCTTACGTATGTGACAGTGTGACGTATATTGATGAGTTGATGTACATTGAAGACTTCCAATAAGCTTATATTTTATGTGTGTGGGTTAGATTGCAAGCAACAGCATAGTGTTGTATTTGAAGATTGTCATGTGTGAGCATCAACACATCATTGTATAAATTTGTTTTGTGGATATGTTGACGATTGATTGATTGATAGGACAATCATCATTGCACTTCAATGAGTAATAATGTGTGCTCCGATCTCTTTTTACACAGGAAGATCTCAGCTGCAGTGCACGAACGCCATAGCATCGGCGATAGTCCACGGTGTAATTTTGAAGATGGTGAAGATATTTTTCTAGGAATTTTATTTGTAATCTATTTTTTTTCTAATCAATTCATGTTGACGATTGATTGATTGATTGGACAATCATCATTGCACTTCAATGAGTAACCATGTGTGCTCCGATCTCTTTCTTACACAGGAAGATCTCAGCTGCAGTGCACGATACCCGTAGCACCGGCAATAGTCCACGGTGTAATTTTGAAGATTGTGAAGATATTTTTCTAGGAATTTTATTTGTAATTTTTTTTCTTCCAATCAATTCATGTTGACACTCATGTTGAATGTCTTTGATGTTATGTTGAGAAATGTCTGTAATTCCATGATTATAAAAAAATTTAAAAAGAACAGCACTGTCGTTACTACCTGTACCTCTGAAGTCGGAGAAGGCTCGCCTGTATGACGAGGAAACCGATAAAACGGTAAACAGGCTTTCACGCAAAAATCAATCAGAAGCACCACACCTGCGCTATGGCTACGCCTGAATTTATAGCGGGTGAACGCAGAAGAAGAAATTACTGCCTGTAGTACCGCTTTTTTTTTTGGTGGCGTCTGTGGCTTAGGGGATAGTGACTCGGTCTATTAACCCCGACGTTTGAGTTTGAATCCACTGCGGACAGTTTGGTGGCAAATTGTTTTGCGTAGATTTTTTCAAAAAACAATGGCACCACCGTGCAGAAAGCAATGGCAAACTACTGAACGTAATAATGCCTAGAAAAATCATAACAGCATTAAAAAGCTGGGGTTGATTCGCAAAGTCCTGTAAAGGATATGCAATTAACTAATACCGCTTTTAGGCGATGTGGAGACAGGGGAATCATAAGTCTGTGGAATTTAGTGACTGCATGACTAGTTCAGTCGCAGTGAAACTGTTCAGGTTAGGATTTCTCTTTATGACCCAGACAGAAAAAACTCCTTGGCATTACTGTGGATTGAACCTGGGTTTCCCACATGGGAGCCACGCTCTTATCCATTTGGCCGGGCAGGCTCCTTCTTTTATAAAAATTAATTATCAATTCCTTGATATAAAAATTAATGATCAATTCCTTGATATAAAAATTAATTATCAATTCCTTGATATAAAAATGTTCAACCCCTTTTTATGAGATACCTAGACAGTTTCTAGTTTATGTCTCTGACAATTTAAGCAATGCATTGTAATTATTTTGTCGTCTTCTTCTTCTGCTTTGCGTTGTTCTTTGACCAATTTTAATCACTCTTTGTGATTTGTGATATGTTTGATCTTTGCCAAGAACGTGTATCGTTGCACATTGGTTTGGTAGGCCCATAAATGCATAGACTTCTACATGCTTAGGACATGTGCATCTGATTTCAGCCAAACCTCCTTAGTCGCCTCTTCGACATGCATGGCAGGTAACAGTGGTTCTATTCTTTACACCCCAAGTTTGGGCCCGGTAACCACTCAGGTGTTTTGTCTGACTTTCAGGTCATTGAAAGTTAGTTTTGTCTTACCTCTCAACCAGTCAAACGACTGATCATATTTAGTTTGTCCATCTCTTTTTTCTGTCCCTGATAGTTCAAGCTTCTTCTTCTTTATCTTATCCTTTTTGTCTCAGAGCATCAGGATACGAAATTTCTAGAACAGGCTTTTGTGTGCGCATCATAGACAGTGTCTTTTGTCTCTGTTATCTCTGATGTCCCCTTTTGCGTTGAAGTCTTTTTGCTTTGTATCCACTGTATTGGAGTAACATTGCTCTTTGAGTTGCACTATCTGTTGGTAAATAGACTTGTAGCCAACCGTTTAGTTTGTTATTTCTTGATGAAGTTCAGACTGACGTTGTATCCACTTTTTTTATTGATCTTGTTTTCTAAACCTGTATCTTGATACACCCAGCATTCTGCGTAGATACTTCATCTCTGTCATTTGCAGATTATAATATAGTATAAGTCCAGCAATGGATCATAATATAGTATTTCTTACTTATTGCCTTGAAAAAAATTATTTATAAAATATTTAAAACCAAAATAACATGGAGACATCAGATCAGCTGTTTAATCTGCTACCATATGGCAGTAGGTGGTACCATCAGCAACTGTTAAACCCATTGCCTTGTAATTGGGAGCACGGGAGATCTAAAGGCTAGGGAAGTCAAACCCTTATAGAAAAATCGACACTGCCTTGTGGGTCAGCACGGTTATTCAGAAGGCTAGAGTAGTAAACCTCAAGCATAAATCCAGGTCTCAGTGACTCAATGAGTATGCTCAGGAAGATTGAAACAGGATGGGCTAGGAGACATTGGATGGAGTCGCTGGGAGGTCTAAGCTGACAAAGATCAGTTTTATTTTTGTGCCAGCGCATGCAGGTGTAAGGGGGAATGAACATGCGGATAGGCTTGCAGGTATGGCTGCTGTACAAAGCGGGCTAGCAATGGACCAGGCTGATATTATAAATTCCTTAAGGGAGAGAGGACGTGTACATGATTCACGTAATAGCGGTGAATCTACAACACTAACCAGACTGCAATAACTCAAAGTTAGGTGTGGTGTAGCTCAACAAGAACGCTATGCTGGCAGACAAAGAAGAATTGTAAACCAACAAAGAACCGGTGTCATTAGTCGCCACATGCTGAGGGACATACTGAGGGAGAGATCGGAGCACTTATGGACTATTTTGTTCAACGTGCAGTGATGGAAATCCGACGACTAAACTAAAAAAAAACTAAACTCAACCATAAATCCAGGAGAAACCCTAAGAGACCCCAGTTGATGGTTATGTGTGTTTTCCATTCCATCTTCTGGCATCCCCTGCGAACCCTGCTTTATTTAAAACGTATAGACTTTGTCTTTCCTTTGAATGAAACAGTATTCATTGAAGTTTGTGCAAAATAGGTTCTTTGTATATTTTGTTATTATTTAATTTTTGCAATACAAAATATTCACTATTTGAAAAAAAAAGATATTGTAATACCTCAAAAAGTACCTATCAGCATAGTAATGGCATGTTGGATGTGAACATTACAATTAAAAGATGCATGATTGAGTAAATATTTTAATCAAAATTGCGTAAGTGTGTTAGGGTTGAAGGAGGTTGTGATATACATTAACCCTTTAGCTGCTATGGATATATATATATGCGTTTTCCCCATTCACTTCTAAAGGACATTAACATGTCTGTTATTATCTCTCCTCTGTAGGCTAAAGACGTGTTAACATGTTATACATTGCTACTGTCACTGCTATGGCGTACATTCACGTTTGTGACCTAGAAACAAAGAGTAGCTATTTCTAGCTCACTTTCAGAAAGTATGTCAGCGAAGGTTAACACTTTTACTGCCACCCATTTTCAACCAAGTTTGGCTCACTGCCACACTATTTTTTAGCCATAATCAGTTTTCAGTGTGATAATTTCAAAAAATCAGAAAAAATAAACTTAGGACTTTGAGACTATGGGATAGTGTTCATATATGAATAAGTTACTGTCCGGTCTATATGTATGGTATATTCTTCATAATCCACAAGCTGTTGCTGTAACTGCTGTTGCCGTCGCTTCACATACCTATCCACAGTATGATACGCCCCCGTTTTTGAGGTGGTTGTCCATAACTACTCCTGTTACCCCTGGGAATATCTACTAATGATCTATAAACATCGCCACTTAAATCAAAGTCCAAATTTGTATCACATTCAGAGCCCGTTTTGTCACTATCACTGGCTAAGAAGTCTGAATCAGAGTCATTTTGGACCTGACTATCATCAGCTACATCGCTCATTTTGAAAATCTTACTTAAGAAAAATAGCGAAATAGTTTGCTCAAAATTGATCTTATTGTATTTGTACTGCATGTATTCTAGATCCACCATTTTGGAGAGCTCTTCTGAACAATACGGAAGTAGTGTGTAATTTAATAACGGTGTACGGTCAGCGAAACTCCCCATGAAGAAAAAGACACACCCGGTTGACAAAAATCGATTCGGTAGTGAAAGGGAGTTTTGTCGTTGGTGGCTGGAAAGTGTTAAGAATGCAGAAGATCAAACAGCTACATGTGACTCTGACATGGAATCTGGGAGGTTAGAGGGTTAAGGGAACATCTTTGGAGAAGAAATGTAGACAGAGAAATAGAAGAGGTGGTAATGACCTGGAAGGAACTAAGCTGCTATGCTTAAGACACGGATCTGGTTGGAGGAAATTTGTTGATTCCTTATATGTTTCAAGTGGAGTTAAGAGAAGATGTTAGGATAGAGGGCCAGGGGCAGAATAAAGAGCAGTTAAGAGAAGATGTTAGGATAGAGGGCACAGGAGGGCAGAATAAGGAGCAGTTAAGAGAAGTTAGTATAGGGCACTAGGAGGGCAGAATAAAGAGCAGTTAAGAGAAAAATGTTAGTTATGAGAAGGCACTAGGAGGGCAGAATAAGGAGCAGTTAAGAGAAGATGTTAGGATAGGTCACCAGGAGGGCAGAATAAAGAGCATTTAAAGAGAAGATGTTAGGATAGGGCACCAGGAAGGCAGAATAAGGAGCATGTTTAACCATCGAGACACAAGAAGCATCAGAATGCATATTATTCAGTTTCTTGTGGGTGGACTTGAGCACCTAAAGTTTCTGACTAGTGCGCTATGTAGTTTGTTATTTATTATTATATAAGCAATATACTATATCTTTTTCTTTGAACTGTTCCATATCGACTACTTGTTAAACCACTCTTTGTGATTTGTATGTCATGTGAGTCTAAGAGTGATTGTACATTGTGTCATATATACGCCTACAAGTAGGCCAACACATTCAATTTCTGCAATGCTTTTTTGTTTACTAGGATAGCTTTTAGGATCTCTTCGCGACTCTCTGTTGGATGAGGACACTAAAATCGATGTTGAATCGATCAAGCAATTTAAGCAGTTTGGAGTTACCCGTTGTTCAAGTCGAACTGGATGCCTGAGAGGCAGAGTGAGAGGTGTGTTTAATCAGCGAGCCACAGGAACCATCAGTATGCATACTTTTCGATATCTGTTGGGGAGACTGAGCACCTATGGGTCTGCCCGGAGTGCAATGACGTCAGTTTAGTAACCAATAACCAATAACCAATAGGATAGCTTCCCTAGGCCTCTACCTCATTCACCTCTTATCTCAGATGCCTTGTAAGACACAGTGTTACTATTCTTTGCTCCCCTTGCAAGCGCTGGCAACATACAAGCGTAATTTATATATTATATATAAACCACTTTCTACAAGTGGTCTCCGCAGATCATTCAAAATAAAATGGCAGGACAAAAGTCCAAATGCCGAAGTCCTCATGAGAGCCAAGATTACAAGTTATAAGTATCCAGTAGGTGTTGCAGAAGACCCAGGGGGAAGACAAGATGGTTGGTCATGTTGTGTATGTATGGCCTTTTTCATCTTTACAGACGGTCAATTGGCAAGTGCTTTACTGTGACAACTTCTGAGTTTTCACTTTTCTCTCTTGTCTTTCAACTCATGCATAAGTTTCTTCTCAAAAGATTGTGTACCCTTGCGCAATATCGCTTTCCACACAACTCTGTCATCAGCTAGTTTTTTCCATGTGCTGTACCCATAGAAAAGTTCTTCATTGAGGCCTTGCAGACATCTTTAAATTTGAGCAGTGGTCTGCTTGGTGCCTCTTCCCTCCAAAAGTTCACAGAACAACATTTGTTTTGGTATACAACAAGTTTCCATTCTTCTCACATGCCCCAACCATCTTAGTCGTCTACTGCTGAGCATGCCCATGATGGAAGTTAGGTTTGCACGTTGCAGTACTCCTGAGTTGGTTATCTTGTCGTACCACCTGATGTTCATGTTGTGATGTCTGATAAATGCATCAAATCAGCTGATGTATGGTGAGCTTGATGAGGGCATACATCCAGTTGATGGACATGGCAATGCTGTAACAACACAGTGTCTCTAAAACACTTTGATAAAGACACCACATGCTGGGAATCTTTTTGTGCAAGATCTCCATATGTGATGCTGCAACACCATGTGTACATGTGGACAGGCACATCAGACTGCAGAGCAAAAAATCATTAAAGAGTGTTTATCTTATGATGCGTACGGAATGACCCCACCAAAGGCAGGAAAGCCATTAGAGAAGTCACCCATTATGCCTTCACTAGTAACTAACTCTGTCCGAGAAAGAGTTACAAGGACAACAGGTCTCCTGCAACGATCTACCTTGAAGGATCTAATCTTCAAGTACCTGAGAAGTCGGTGAGGCTGTCCATATGGTTGAGGGATTCCTGTAAAAGGATAATATATGCCCACGCAAAAATCAGTCGAGCGCAATACCAGGCATCATGACTTTCCGCCTGAATTAACAGCGGGCGAAAAGAGAAGAAGAAAAGAAGACAACTTGCAGAGCACATACTTCAAGACTGCCCCGAATATGATACACTGAGGCAAACTCACTAGCCTAACGAAACAACACTCGACAGAAAACTACACGGACCTCTGTGTGAGCTACAAAAGACAATGAAGTTTATACAACAAACAACATTGAATATATAGACAATATTTCAAGCGAACGAAAGGAAGGATACAAGAGACAACATTGAATATATAGACAATATTTCAAGCGAACGAAAGGAAGGATACAGAGACAACATTGTTGAACAATATCAATATTTCAAGCGAGCGAAAGGAAGGATACAAGAGACAACATTGAATATATAGACAATATTTCAAGCGAATGAAAGGACGAATGACACTGCAACACCGCAAGATAAACTCATAAAGCTGAGAATTGTTGTGCTGCAGAGGTGCAGATAAAACGAGTTGCTCAATAAGACAGAACACCCAGCAAACACCCACATGTCCAGCTTTGATCATGTGGGTATGTCGGCCCTACCAGTGGTAGAGGATTAGGTTTCAGGATTAAACTCTACATTCATCTCTATCCTCCAACAGAGAGGTGCAACAAACTATGGAGATCACCGCTGCCTCCAAGGCTCTGTCATGGGTGGCTGAGCAACAGGTAGCCCATACGATTATCATATCAGACTTGATGAATGTGCTTCACAGGATTGAATCTGGAAGTCTGCGTGTGGAATGCGTAGACATCATTCGGAGATCACATCTCAAGAAAATGACACCTGGACATACTGGAGCGCAGGGTAAAACACATGCTGACTTTCTTGCAAATGGTGCCCGCGTGAGCGGGCAGAAGTATGGACAGAGCCGATATCATCAATGCGTACGCTCTCAATTGTGTGACATGGGCAGGTCTCAGACACTGGAACGAGTTCAAGAATTAGGCATTAAGTTTGGACATGCAAGACAGTGTCGTCTTCGTGGTAGAGAGAGAAGATATACTAATCAACTTCTCATGTGTACGGTGAGGAAATGGACTTTGGGATGGCTGCTGCAGCGGAGGACAGAGCACGAATGGGATACCTCATGTGCCATGACGTCAAACGCATAACATAACAACACATCTGACACTGTCATCATCATTACTTTTGATGGAAGACTGTTATAACTTACCCCCTCCACAGAAATGGCAATCCACCTGCAGAGAGTATTGCACAAAGCACAAACTCTAGCTCCTGCAACAATCTTAGGCATCTCTGGAAAAAATGCACCGTGAACAGAGCGGCGCGGTCAGTTCAAACCCACGACTTTTGAAACTCAACAACTTAATGTGATGTGGTTTTTTTTTTCATTTGTGAATAAATAGTGGTGTATGCCCCTTATTTTATTTTTTGTTATGGTTCTCTATGGGTAACTTGTTCAATTTCTGTATTTTTTTTATGTTGCTTATTGGGGAAATATGTTGCAAATATAAATGTATATATTTATGTTATGAATATTTATAGTTGAAGTGCCCAAAATTTATGGGGGAAATTTTTATTTGCTTATAAGTAGAACTGGACACCTGAGGGGCAGAGTGAGAAATGTTTAATCAGCGAGCCATGGGAACCATAAGTATGCATACTCTTTGATATCTGTTGGGGAGACTGAGCACCTATGGGTCTGCCGGGAGTGCAAAGACAGTTCAATAACTTTTTATTTTTCGATTCAGAAGCACTTCAGCTGAAAGCTCTTCGGCTCGGTGTCATGGACATCGTAACCCTTCGGCTCGGTGCCACGAACACCGTAAATCTGGGGACTCTGTAGCTTTTCTGCCAGTCCGCGGAGTTGAACCCGCACTTACAGAGGACTAGTCACCCGTAGTCCAACGCTCTACGAACACGCGGGCAGAATTGCTTAAATAGGACTGGGCTCTTGGCGGGCAGAACCATATTTATTTGAATCAGTGAGCTCAGTAACATCAGCATGTGCCTTCATCTTTTAAATCAATCCATCAACTACTAGATTGCAAGATGGATTAAGATTGAGTGGCCAGAAAGAACAGCAATAAAGGTATATAGTAGGCTAATCAGTCAACATCGAACTGGTACGGTCAGTCGCTGGACGCTGTTGGAGATATTGCGAAGGAGATCGGAGCACCTATAGACATGCCCGGAGTGCAATGAAGAGATTTCAAACTCAAAACTAAAACCCTTCAACATCTTCTGGGTGAGACTCGGCATATATTGTTTTGCCTAGATCATAGGTTCTCAAAGTGGGTGGTACCCACCCAGAGTCTTCCGCCCACTGGGGTGGGGGAGAGAGAAAAGAAGCGCGATAGTCTGTTCAGAAGCACTTGGAGGGCATTCAGGAGATCTAGGGGTCGGTGGCTTCTTATAGAAGAAGTTAATATATATTTAAAAATTAATTTATTTTCCTGATTCTATGATTGAATAACTGTATACAAGATGAAGCACATATTGACCACTACTTTTTCAATACTTTAACGACATAAGTCATTAGTTGCTATTTACGTCGCAAATATCCAACTGCTTGAACGAGGAAAACTGTTATAATGAGGGAGGGCGTTACAAAATTTATGTCTTGCAAAGTGGGCAGAGGCCAAAAAAGTTTGAACACCTATGGTCTCCATTCAGTGTTTCCCAATGTGGGACCCACGCCCACAGGGGGCAATTTGATTGTTAAGGGGTAATTTGTCAAATGGAAAAAATGTGTCATATACATTTTAATATGCATTTTTTAGTCTACGTTTACTTCACATTAAATTAAACACATACTTGAACTGTTCAATTTTTGAATATCTCTCACTATCACCTAAAAGACCGATGTACCAGATCTCTCCATAAATTCATTCATGTGGAAATCTGATTCATGCAGCCTTAGCATGGGTGGGTTTTGTCACATCTTCAGCGCCATTTGGAGCTCTGGTGCTTAACCTTCTGCGATGTGTCCGGTTTCAGCCAGCGTTTACTGGGTTCGCTCTCCGTTAGCCTTTGGCTGTCCCCAGTCGTCCTGCAAGGCAGCAGGTTGACTTCTACACATTTAGGACACGTGCATCCGTTTTCAGCCAAACCTCCCTATTCGCCTCTTCCAACATGCGTGGCAGCAGGTAACAGTGGTTCTATTCATTACACCCCAAATTTAGGCCCCGGTAACCACTCGGGCGCAATTTTTGAATATCAACAATTATGTATATGTTACATAGAGGGCATGATGACCACACAAATTTTCATCCAAGGGAATGTAGTTGCGTTATGTTTGCATACATAGGGGGTATACACATTTTAGAAACGCTTAGGTGGGGGCATGGCACAAAACAGATTGGGAAACACTGGCCTAGATCATATGAGCTCGGTTCGTTAACCAATACAGTCTATTCAATAGTTGACAATTATGATTTTTTTTTGCAAGTGTACGCTTTGTTTTAAAAATATTTATATTATTATCATGTATACTATTGTCAAAAAAATTGTGAATATAATGCTTCCTAATGAAAATAAGATCACTGTGCCATAGCTGGCAACAATCAATAACGTTATTGTAAAGTAATTACTGGTAATAAAATTTCCTTTTTTTTACAAAAAAATAAACCTTAAATGTTTTTTGTGTGTTCTTTATTATCATGTGCCTTCACTAAGTTAACAAATATCTGGCTTGGCTACAATATCAGAGGGCGCTGCCATGAATCGAAATGACATTCTTCACGCATTGAGTCTTTCCGAACAGAGGAGTTTCAGGTTGTGAATCCACTCACTGACCAGATTGAAAGAGATGGGTGTCAATATTGGTGCGGCCAGAAAAGAACGACATACTAGATATGCAAAGAGATTGATTAATCAACATCGAACTGGCATGTTGGGTTGCTGGACACTGCTGGATTTGCTGAGGCGGAGATCGGAGCACCTATGGACATGTCCGAGTGCTATGATGATAGTCCTCATATAACTGATAACAAATATCTGGCAATCTAAAGACCTTAGTCTTCTTCTTCTTCTCTTCCACCATTTACTTCTTTATAGAAGTGTTTTGGTGGGTAGGGAGTGTAGTGAACTTGTGTGTGCTTGTTTTAACCCTTTAGCTGCTAAGGACGTATATATACGTTTTCCCCATTCACTTCTAAAGACGCATTAGCACGTCTGTTATTATCTCTTCTCTGTGGGCTAAAGACGTGTTAACACGTTATACATTGCTACTGTCACTGCCTTAGACGTATATTTACGTTTGTGACCTAGAAACAAAGAGTAGCTATTTTTAGCTCAGCCTTTGGAAAGTATGTAGCAGCGAAAGGGTTAAGGCACTTTGTTAGCTGATATTCATTTTATTAAGGCTGTTCTTGATGCCGTCGCTCCATCTTTGCGTGGTCTTCCTCTTGCTTTGTACTCATTATACTTTTCTGTGTGGCTCTCTGTGGTAGGCGATACCAGGGCATTCTTGTATAAGACCTAAGTATATGTACAAAAGTTAAATTATTTAGGTCATGTGTGATTCCTGTACTGATCTACGGATGTGAAAGTTGGGAAAACAACAAAGAAAGTTGATAAGAAACTGGACAGCTTTGAGAATAAATGTCTCAGAAAATTATTAAAAGTAAAATGGAGTGATTTCGTTTCTAACAACACAGTGAGAGATAGAACACACCAACAACCTGTATCAAATATTATAAGAAACGAAGGTGGAAATATTTAGGTCATGTTCTTAGATCAGACGAAAAGAGACTAAATCGACGTCCTTATGTGGTCACCGCCCGCGTGCCCAGCGTGTTCGTAGCGCGTTGGACTGTGGGTGACTAGCCCTCTGTGTGTACGAGGTTCAATTCCGAGGCAGGCAGAAAAAGCCACAGATTCCCCAGATTCCGGTGTTCGTGCACCGAACCGAAGGGTTACGATGTCCAGCACCGAGCCAAGAGCTGAAAAGCTCAAGTGCTTCTGATCAGAAAAAAAAAAAACTGTGGTCACCAGTTGGGAAAAGAAAACGTGGAAGACCTAAGACCACTCTTCGAAGAATCATCCAACAAGAAAGTAAACTATTGGGATGTAAGCCATACAAGATCTCCAACTGCTAGCATAGAACCGTATCACATGGAGATCTAAAACCTCTGCCCTATGTGCCGCCCTTGGCTCTAAAGGAACAAACTAACTAATAGCATGCTGATTATACAGGGTGTTCAAGATAAAAGCATCCTCATTGACAAATTAAAAGTGGCCAGGTACACATTGCGTTCTGTCTATTTACTATTTAAACATGTTCTTACTAGCTCGTCCTTCGTCACCATTATTCATCGCCCCTTCCCGTATCATAATTACACACCACAGAAAGACTTGCTCACTTGACCTATACTACGTCATAATTGAACCATCTCATTTTCATAAACATATTCCAGATTGGTTCTTCTTCTTCGATCGTTCTAGGCCTGTTTTAATCATTCTCATTGTGATATATAAACAGCCAAACATCAGAACGTGATGTACGTGCACCAGCCTTCAGCACCTATTTGAGCTCAGTTGCTTATCCTCGGTGGGGTGTTCGTTTTCAGCCAGCTTTTGATTTACTAGGGTGAGCTTTCCCTAGGGTCAGATTGGTTCATTTGACCGGGCTACTTTTATCTTGAGCACCTTGTATATATAAATTCCTTCCTCTCGTACCGTTATAAGTTACATAGGGCCACGGGGTTCTCAAGGGAGCAGAGAACAGTAACACTGCAACCTACAAGGCATGTCGTAAGAGGCGACTGAGTATGGACCTAGGAAAGCTACCTAGTAAATAAAAGCATCGCAGAAATCGGATAGGCACATAACTGACACAACATACTCTAATTGCTCTTAGACTCAGATCACATACAAATCACAAAGAGTGGTCGATATGGAGTGTTCGATGAAGAAGACATAGGACCTGTAAGTAATTTCTCCTTACCGCTCTATCCTGTGCAACTTGTTCAATCTCTTCGTTGGAACTGAGTCCGATAATTCTCCCCTCTCAGAAAAATTCGTTTCAGGGCATCCTTTCTTTCTTGAACCCTTTGCCTCTCACTTTAATGCCTGCTTTGGTATTCTTTGATCATTGTTGTATTTACTGCTGTCCTATTAAGGGCAGGGTGGAGTCTCTGTGGGTCTCCAGGGTCTCTGTGGGTCTCAGGGTCTCTCAGGGTCTCTGTGGGTCTCAGGGTCTCCAGGGAGGTCTCAGGGTCTCTGTGGGTCTCAGGGTGCTCTGTGGGTCTCCAGGGTCTCTGTGGGTCTCAGGGGGTCTCTAGGCTAAGTGGTTAAGCCCTTTGCCTTGTGAGTCGATGGTCGTTGATTCGAGTCCGGACCGCGCCATTCTATTCACGAGTGCATTTTTCCGAGACCCTAGGATTGTTGCTGGAGCTACAGAGTTGTGCTCTGTGCAATACTCTCGGCAGGTGGCGTGCCATTTCTGCGGAGAGGGACCGAGCCGTATGGGGTAAAACACGGTGCAATGAAGTCAATCCTTCTGCTTTTAAACCCTTTTTTAAGGCAGTGGATGCATTTAATACAAAATGCGACAATACAGACACTTTACCTTTATCCCAGGTCATTCTGGGATGAAGGACAATGTGAGAACGAATGCACTGACAAGCAATGCTGCGATCGAGACAGGGTCTTCTATGGACAAAAACGACATCATCAATGCTCTAAAAGAAAACATGTACCCTAAGATTTCAGGAAAGAAGGTAAAGGGTATTCTTTATCTTGGTTGCGCAAGTTATTCATACGGATAGTTGCAGCAAGACGGGAAAACCAATGAGAGAAACCTTAGTAGATACATCAACCAAGACAGAAGATGGTAAAAATTATTTGCAGGAAATAAAAAAAAAAATGTATAATGAATTGTGGACGGGCAGTGGCTATCTTTCCTCTGTATTGTGTTCCAGCTATGATTCATTTCCTTCAGTTCTTGCTCTATCGTTCTCCTCCAGGTCGTCTTGGGTCTTCCACGCTTTCGTCTACCCTCTGGAGTCCATCTCGGAGAGCCGCTGTAGCGTAGTTGTTAGTGAACTCGCTTCGCAAGGCTGGTGGTCTGGGTTCAGCTCCGCAATGCGCGTGGAATTTTCCCGACCGCGACGGCTCTCAGGTCGACCCAGCCTCAACTGGGTACCAGACATGCTCTGGGAAAGTAAAGGCGGCCGGCGTGATGCTGACCACATCACCCATCGTGTGCCGACGGTCAATGAAAAATACAGGCCTTGTATTTTTAGGCTTTCATAGGTTGTATTTTAGGTATTCATAGGCCAAACACTGTATTGACCTATATACCACGAGGTATGAAAGGGTTCCTTTACTTTTTACTGGAGTCCATCTCAGTGCAGTTTTCGTGTCCATGAACAGGAAAGCCATGAACAAGGAAGAATGGTGTACGTTTGTTGCTGCCCTAAACGCCAAGAGCGTAACAGGCTAAAGAAGAAGAAGAAGTAGCTACCTAGCCTGCTCTTCACAGTTTTGAACTGCCAAGGATTCTGTCACGTGCTCAACTTAAACATGGGACCTACTTTTTATCGTCCGTTTCCGATAGGACTAGGAACTTGATCTCACCTACCATGAAATTAGGGATCTCTGGAAAATATCCCGATGACTCCACGAGGGAGCGAGCTGAGTATCTTTGGAACGAGAGACGAGCACTTAACTTCTACCACTTCCCCCTCTCCATCCTTCCATCCTTCACCCCCTCTGGATGATAGAGACAAAGGTTCAGAATGGCTTTTATCAGCGAGACAAATATTAGAAACAACAGGTCAAATGGTTTGGACACGTATCAAGGTTGCCACAAGACAGTCTCCCATAACTAGTACAGATCAGGAGGAAGACCACGCATAAGATGGAGTGTCAGCATCAAGAACAGCCGTAAGAAAATGAATAACAGCTTACAAAGTACATTAGAACAAAGCTTGCAAAGTACATTAGAACAAAGTTTACAAAGTACATTAGAACAAAGTTTACAAAGTACATTAGAACAACGTTTACAAAGTACATTAGAACAAAATTTACAAAGTACATTAGAACAAAGCTTGCAAAGTACATTAGAACAAAGTTTACAAAGTACATTAGAACAAAGTTTACAAAGTACATTAGAACAAAGTTTACAAAGTACATTAGAACAACGTTTACAAAGTACATTAGAACAAAATTTACAAAGTACATTAGAACAAAGCTTGCAAAGTACATTAGAACAAAGTTTACAAAGTACATTAGAACAAAGTTTACAAAGTACATTAGAACAAAGATTGCAAAGTACATTAGAACAAAGATTGCAAAGTACATTAGAACAAAGCTTGCAAAGTACATTAGAACAAAGTTTACAAAGTACATTAGAACAAAGATTGCAAAGTACATTAGAACAAAGCTTGCAAAGTACATTAGAACAAAGTTTACAAAGTACATTAGAACAAAGTTTACAAAGTACATTAGAACAAAGTTTACAGAGTACATTAGAACAAAGTTAACAAAGTACATTAGAACAAAGATTGCAAAGTACATTAGAACAAAGATTGCAAAGTACATTAGAACAAGCATACCCACAAGATCACTACACCTCTCCCCTCCTCCTCCCCAACTCTTCTATAAAGAAGTAAACGGTGGAACAGAAGAAGAAGTATTCCATAAATAATACTAGCACTTAGATACAAACGGCAACAGACACAGAGGACAACCACGTAAACGATGACTATACGAGACACTAAATTCCATCTTGCACAAAGCGCATTACCAACACGCAGTGCGCCCACGAAGCAATGTTACTCCGATACAGTGGATACAAAGCAAAAGGCCGGACACGCAAACGGTGAACCTCAGAGATAACAGAGGCGACGAAAGACACTATTTATGAAGCACACACACAAAAGCCCGTGCTAGAAATCTCTTCTTACCCTGAAGCTGTGAGACAAATCAGAATTGGAGAAGAGAAAGAAAGACAAGGTGCATACTCGCTCCAGGTGTCTCCTTTTTTGACCTGACGCTGAAAGGCAAAACTTCTTCGAGCGCTCCCGATCGACCACTTATTAAATCACTCTTTGTGATTTGTATGTGATCCGAGCCTAAGAGCGATTGTACGTTGTGCCATTTAAGCACCCACAAGTAGGCCAGTACATCCGATTTCTGCAACAATTTTTATTTACCAGGGTAGCATCCCTAGACTCCTACCTCAGTCGCCTCTTACGACATGCCGTGTAGGTCGCAGTGTTACTATTAGTTGCTCCCCTTGTGGGCCACAGCAACACACGGGTGGAAAAGCAAAACAGGATTAGAGAATAGTTAGATATATATTTGTACACCCCCACCCCCATCCCTGCCTTAACATATGGATGGACATGGTGGAATGTTTTTTCGACCCATAAGCACTTGAGCTTTCAGCTCTTCGGCTCAGTGCCATGGACATCGTAACCCTTCGGTTCGGTGCCACGAACACCGTGAATCTGGGAACCTGTGGCTTTTCTGCCAGCCCGCGGAATTGAACCCTCACTCACAGAGGGCTAGTCCCCCGCAGTCCAACACGCTACGAACACGCTGGGCAGGCTGGCATATGGTGGAATTAAACCCACAACACTCTTGTGTTCGCGTCAATCGGGACAATTTCTTAAGCATTACGGTAATCCATTCCATGTCACCCTTATTCTTCATCATCATCATCATCATCAAATAGCTTGTCCTGAGCAGAACTATGCCACTCCAACAGTCCTCCAGAATTTCTCTCTTTCATAGGCCAGATGTCTCGCCTCTGCAACCGTCATGTTCAAACCATCAGTTACATCCTGAATCCATCTTCTCCGTGGTCTTCCTCATCTTCTCTTTGCCGGTATGCCTCCTTCCATGATGGTCTTCTCCAGCCCTTCATGTGTTTTTATATGTCCAAAATATCTCAATTTTCTCTTCTTATTTTTAGCATCAGCCAGTTTTCTTTGATTTTGAGTTCTTTCTGGATAGATCCATTTGTTCTCTTCTCTGTCCAAGATATACGAAGAACTCTTCTGTAACACTTATATTCAAAGGCACATATACAGGGTGTTCAACTTAAAAGCAGCCTGTGAATGTAGCTAATCAGGCATATATGTATGGAAATGAGAAGGTTCAGTTATGACATATATAGGTCAAGGTTGTGTGATGGTGTGTAATTGTAGTGCGGGAAGGGGCGATGAACACATGTGACGTAGGACAAGCTAGTCAGCACCGGTTTAATTAGTAAATAGACGAGATGCAATGCGTACCTGGCAAATTTCTATTTATGACTGGGGCTGCTTTTAAGTTGAACACCCTGTATGTTTTTCCACTACCACCCTTTGTTACCAAAGACAAAATCCACTTCTTAAGAGCAACAATTAGAACGCAATTTTCCAGCTACATACATACAGCTTAACAAAGACTTGAACCAAATCTAACTACAATAATAGCCGTCCATCGAAAGCGATGATGACAACAGCCGCAGACGTGTGCTGCTACACCTCCCTGGTGTGTGCGGGGGATGACTGTAAGAGTTCAATCCTTGAACACAATCCCCTAACTACAATACACACTAGAGTGCTAGCTATGCGTACATTTATAGATTTGATGATGATGAGGAACTGTGATGCGTCTGTAGCAAGGGTAGTGAGCTCGATCACTTCCCAAGCGTACCTGGTTCAAACTCAGCGGCGGATAAGTTTGGAAGAAAATTAGTTCGTTGGATTTTTACGAGCCTTAAAAATAGACCTCCCCGCTCAGAAAGCAATGACAAACTACTGAACGTATATGTGGTGCCTAGAAAATCGACGACTGGTTTACTGTTGTTGATGGCTAAGTCCTGGAAAGGATATACCACGATTTTCATTTTTCAACTGTGATGTTATTGTTACGTTTATTGGAACGACCTCAACACAGGCAGAATATGGCGGGAAATCCAATAGAGAAGTCTAATCTTCCCTTGATGTCACTTGTCGTAGAAGTTCCGAGGGTACGAGGCGCGGGTCAGGAATTTCATGTAAGCTCACGGCCCGACCACAGATCACACTTGAGGATCTAAACTTCAAGTACCTCTGAAGTCGAAGAAGGCCCGCATGTAACGCGAGGAAGTCCGATAAAAAAGTAAGTAGGCCTTCGTAGGCCCCGACTGCGCCTGAACTTATAGCGGGCGAACGCAGAAGAAGCAGTTAGATTTATATAATCCTGTCATATTGTTATTCCATTTATACAATTATATTTGTTTACATCAAAGCTTGATCATAACTCGTATCAATGTTCGTGTGTTCATCGTTCCTTCTTCTCAACTCAAGGCTTGTTTACTTCTCATGTACTGATATCGATCGACTGAAAATGTGGTGAATGACAGGTCAAATGGCGTCAAAATCTCACATCTGTAAGCACGCGCATGGCGTCTGCAATACCAGAACTGGGTGGAGCCAACAGCGATAAAACTGACAGTCAGAGGCACGGTATAGCTGACGTCAGGGCAGGGAGATCTGCCCACTCTTCTGGAAAAGTCTGGCAAATTTGGAATAATTTCAGATAAATTCATCCTCTGATGTCGCGAGAGCAGCGATCTGGCTGTCGCAGACGCCTGCAGTGGCACGAGGCACGGTCGGCAAAGAAATCGTCTGCAGTTTGTCAATGCCTGTGTCGGGTGACAGGGGCGGGGACTACTTGTCTCAATTATTCGCATCCATATAGTTTGTACTCTAGGGAAGCGATTGCTCCAGCGTTTTGTTGCGATATCACAGAAATGATGCTCGATTAATTCTTTCTGGAAACGAGTTCTGAGAACTAATTGGAAGAAATAATTTTCTGCCTGTAATAGTTCTGGGGAATATATCTCTCCGAGCATCGGTACAGTGGAATCCCCAGATCATTGTAATAGTTCTGTGGGTTATATCTCTCCGGTCATCGGTACAGTGGAATTCCCAGATCATTGTAATAGTTCTGTGGGCTATATCTCTCCGATCAACGGTACAGTGGAATCTCCAGATCATCAAACGGAGAATGGGCATCTAGAGTTTGGGAAAGTATTTAAGAAACTGTTGTTGTAACTACCGTTGCAACTTAGTTTTTTTTGTGTTGCTTTTTCCGATCCAGAAGCACTTGAGCTGTTCAGCTCTTCGGCTCGATGCCATAGACATCGTAACCCTTCGGTTCGGTGCCACGACACCGTAAATCTGGGGAATCTGTGGCTTTTCTGCCATCCCGCGGAATTGAACCCGCACACACAGAGGGGTATTCCCCGTAGTCCAACGCGCTACGAACACGCTGGGCAGACGGGCTTGTAACTTCGTTTCTGACAGCAACACACCACAGAAAGCTCACCACATACGAAATGTTATGTTATGTTATGTCGATCGACGTCATGGCACATTGGGAATTCCAATTCGTGCTCTGTCCTCCGCTGCAGCAGCCATTCCAAAGTCCATTTGCTCACCGTACCCATGAGGAGTTGATTAGTATACCTTCTCTCTCTACCACGACAACGACACAGTCTGGCATGTCCAAACTTAACGCCTAATTCTGGAACTCGTTCCAGTGTCTGAGACTTGCCCATGTCACATAAATGACAGCGTACCGCATTTATGATATCGGCTCTGTCCATGCTTCTGCCCGCTTGAGTTGGGGCATTGTTTGCAAGAAAGTCAGCACGCTCGTTACCCTGAACCCCAGCATGTCCAGTTGTGTACAGCCAAGTCAATTTCTTGAGAGAAATGAAATGCTTGAGGAAGGTGGTGGGAGTCACCAGGAAAGATAGACTACGAAACGAGGACATCAGAAGCAGAGTGGGCATAACTTCATGCACCGAATACATTGCAAGACAACAAATGCAGAAGTTCGGACATTTAATGAGAATGGAATACAACCAACTACCAATAACATCATACAATAAAAAGAGATCAGGTACTAGAACCAAGAGAAGACCAAGAAAAGATGGATAGACAATATCAAGACCACACTAAATAAACACAGATACAACACAACACGGGCTACTCATCTGGTCATGGAACGCAAATTAAAACTCCCACCCCTACGTTGATGGCAACAGCGGACAATGAATTCCATCATCCACCTGTGGAAATACATTAGACAATAGACCATCGTTACGTTCTCTACAGCTGGCACATAAATCTGTCTGAAAGAGACTGAGTATCTATGGTGGACGTAATGTGTGGAAATATGTCGTCCTGTTGTACTGTTAACGCAGTACATATACTAAAATTGGAACGATACAGAGAAGATTAGCATGGCCCCTGCGCAAGGATGACACGCAAATTCGTGAAGCGTTCCATATCTTTTTTTTGCCCGTCTGCCCAGCGTGTTCGTAGCGCGTTGGACTACGGGTGACTAACCCTCTGTGTGTGCGGGTTCAATTCCGCGGGCTGGCAGAAAAGCCACAGGTTCCCCAGATTCACGATGTTCGTGGCACCGAACAGAAGGGTTACGATGTCCATGGCACCGAGCCGAAGAGCTGAAATCTCAAGTGCTTCTGGATCGGAAAAAAATGTCCTGTTACTCTGAGCTCACGCCCGTAGTAATGTTAGATCTTCTAGTCTGTTAGATCTGCAAGAGACGCGCTGTTGCCGTTCTGCTGCCTTTCTACCAACGTCTCCCCCATCAAGCCACACTCCTTAAACTCTCTCTCCACAGATCTTCATATTTCCTTTCGACATCCAGGTCTTAATCTCTCCAGAACCATTTGAGTTTAGTTAACATCAAGGGGGAGAAGTACAACATGAAAATAAATATAATAAAGACAGAGCCAATGGCAATATGTAGACAACCAGAAAGCCTTACAATAAAACTCCAGAACGTAGACATAAAACAAACAATTGAGGCCAAATACTTAGGAGCAATTTTCACAGCAGATGGAAGTATCGATAGCGAAATCAGCAATCGTTGCACAAAAGCTAACCAAGTACTGGGACAGTTAACACCACTGTTGTCACATAAAGAGATACCGCTAACAACTAAAGCAAATCTCATAAGAACGATTTTCTGGCCAACACTATGTTACCAGTGTCAAACATGGCCAATAACAGCAGCTAATGAGAGGAAAATCATAACGACAGAGATGAGGTGTCTTAGAAGAGCTGCAAGTGTGACAATAAGAGACAAAATTAGAAATGAAGAAATCAGAAGGAGACTGGATGTGAAACCAGTTATGCAATTCATAAAAGAACAACAGATTAAATGGTTTGGACACCTGACAAGAATGTCCTGGTATCGCCTACCACAGAGAGCCACACAGAAGAAGTATAATGAATACAAGGCAAGAGGAAGACCACGCAAAAGATGGAGCGACGGCATCAAGAACAGCCTTACGAACATGAATATCAGCTTACAAAGTGCCTTATAAAAAGCACACACAGGATCACTACGTTTCACCCCCAACACTTCTATAAAGAAGTAAATGGTGGAAGAGAAGAACAAGCACACACAAGATCACTACGTTTCACCCCCAACACTTCTATAAAGAAGTAAATGGTGGAAGAGAAGAAGAAGAAGAAGAAGATCCAGGTCTTCTCTTCCCATCCACTGTCTATCGAGAGCTGTCCCTAGCCGATGCCCCTACTGACATACGACATACATGTCCAATTCACCTTTATCTTAGTCTTTTAGTGATGGTCTCCAAAGATACACAGTCCACCTGAAGAACATACACATACATAATATATGTTCATCATCATCAGATGCCGTGTCGGCTGGCGTAGGTGATCATGAACACAGCATATCCAGAAATACAAATCTCTGCCCCTGGTGCTGTCCCTGGTGCCGTTCCATGGTGCTTACCCTGGTGCTGTCCCTGGTGCTGTCCCTGGTGCTGTCCCTGGTGTTGTCCCTGGTGCTGTCCCTGGTGCTGTCCCTAGTGTTGTCCCTGGTGTTGTACCTGGTGCTGCCCCTGGTGCTGTCCCTGGTGCTGTCCCTGGTGCTGTCCCTGGTGTTCGCTATCATCTCAGATGTTGACGCTCTTCCGTGCCATGAAGTCAGGTTGTCTCAAATTTTCTCTTTCTGTCTTCTCCTCTGTCTCGTCTCCCTCGATTTTACTGGTTGTCACAATGTGTTCTACGACTCCGTTTCTCATTAGATCTCCGAAAAGTTATGATTGCCTCTTTCTTATATTGATAAGATTTCTCTGTATCTTGGCTTCATTCAACATCTCCACATTTGTCATTTTAGCAGTCAGTTCTGATGTCAATCTTTTGTCGAACCACGATGTCAGACCATCTAACATCTTCTCCCTCTGTCTTCCATGATCTCTCCTTCCCTGAATTTTACCTATTGTCACCAAATGTTCTAAACCTTCTCTTCGCATTATATTCACGAAGAACATTGATTGTCTGATTCTGATTCTTTTGATAAGGTTTCTTTGTGTGCAGGTCTGTTGTAAAACTCATTTAAAAACTGTCATATATGTCGTTTAAAGTTCACTAATAACAAAAACAAAAACCACGACACTGGGCAACAACCCGGTAACAGTGTGACGACAAAAGAAGAAAGAAGAAAAGTTCACTTCGGTTCCAGATTTTCCAGAGCTTGAATTTCTTCTGCTGTTATGTTATCTGGAAAAATCTTGATGGTTCCACACGAGAGCGAACCGAGCACTTTTGGAACTAAAGGCGAGCACCTAATCTCTACGCCACATAGACCCCTGATAGCAAGTGATATCTGTTGTGTTATCTAATCTCTACGCCACATAGACTCCTGATAGGAAGTGATATCTGTTATGTTATCTGTTATGTTATCTGTTTGTTATCTTTTGTTATCTGTTATGTTATCTGTTATGTTATCTGTTATGTTATCTGTTATGTTATCTGTTATGTTATCTGTTGTGTTATCTGTTGTGTTATCTGTTATGTTATCTGTTGTGTTATCTGTTGTGTTATCTGTTGTGTTATCTGTTGTGTTATCTGTTGTGTTATCTGTTGTTATCTTGTTTATCTGTATCTGTTATCTGTTATCGTTGTTTATCTGTTTGTTATCTGTTGTTATCTGTTGTTTATCTGTTGTGTTATCTGTTGTGTATCTGTTGTATCTGTTTATCTGTTGTGTTATCTGTTGTCTTATCTGTTGTGTTATCTGTTGTTATCGTTGTTATCTGTTTGTTATCTGTTGTTATCTGTTGTGTTATCTGTTATGTTATCTGTTATGTTATGTTATGTTATCTGTTATGTTATCTGTTATGTTATCTGTTATGTTATCTGTTATGTTATCTGTTATGTTATCTGTTGTGTTATCTGTTATGTTATCTGTTGTGTTATCTGTTATTTATCTGTTAGTTATCATGTTATAGTTATCGTTATGTTATCTCAAGGAGTGCCGGGCTCCAAGGAGCAAGAATAGTACCACTGTGATCTACAAGTGTCGAAATTGAATGAGAGCACTGATGTGACCTGAACTACAGTTAAAAAACGTTCATGTGGCGCCACGTAGACCTACTGCACAACGTAAATCACTCTTAGGCTCAGATCACATTCAAATCACACAGAGTGGTTTGAAAAGTAATCGATATGGAGCGTTTGAAGAAGAAGAAGAAGAAGAAAAACTATATTAAAACGTTACCAAAATCCGGTAACACAGAAACTGTTTTACACAAAACTTCTCTCTTTGTACGTCTCATCAGGGTGATCCCTCTGTTGCGTAGCTGTTAGTGAACTCGTTTCTTATGCTAATGGTCAGGTTCGATTCCACAGTAGACATGGAACTTTTCCACCTGTAATGGCACCCAGGTCAACCCAGCCTCAATTGGGTACCAGGAAAAGCATTGGGAAATAAAGGCGGCCGGAGTGATGTTGACCACATCACCCATCGTGTGACGACGGTCAATGAAAACTGCGGACCTAACACCGCATTACCCTATATACCCCGTGATCAGGGCCATGCGGTATATTTTCTCAGTATGATGTAAGTCTTCGAAATGCCGCTTTTGAATGTTTTTTCTTTTAAATAACCTTTAATGGTGATTATAATTTCGCTGTTATACCCCCTCCTTACGGACCCCTGATACGGCCATCTCTCTGTATAATAGCACTTCCCTGCCCTGCCCGTGGTATAAAAAGCGTACGTTTACATTTTACGTCTCATCAGTAGAGGGACAACTTAAATGGTTTCTACACCTGACAAGAATACCCTGAAATCGTCTACTAGAGAGACTCACATTGAAAAATTATAACGAGTATAGAGTAAGAGGAAGACTACACAAAAGATGGAGCGATGGCATCAAAAGCAGCTTTAAGAAAATGAATAACAGCTTTCAAAGTGAATTAGAACAAGCATACAAATGATCCTTACAACCCCCATACCCCAACACTTCTATAACCCTTTCGCTGCTACATACTTTCCGAAGGCTGATCTAAAAATAGCTACTCTTTGTTTCTAGGTCACAAACGGGAATGTACGCCTATAGCAGTGACAGTAGCAATGTATAACGTGTTAACACGTCTTTAGCCCACAGAGAAGAGATAATAACAGACGTGTTAATGCGTCTTTAGCAGTGAATGGAGAAAACGTACATATACGTCCTTAGTAGCTAAAGGGATAAAGAAGTAAATGGTGGATGAGAATACGAAGAAGATATACTCGTATAAACTACATACCTTCTCATAGAATGTAATGCATGTGGTGTTCACATTACATATTCGATCTTCTCACCACTACCCTCACCTACATTATATCAAACGTAAAGTTTCCATAGATCAGAGCATCATCGTAAAATGCAAATAAAAAGACATATATTTCTTGAAGCACTGTCTAAAACATAGATTCCCAAACTTTTTCTGCCCGGCGCACTTTGCATGACATAAACTTTGTAACGCCACCCCCTCCTCCCCTCCCTCCACATATATGTACATGCTCTATTTTCACTTTGACATTGAAAATTGATATATATTTCTATCATACATGGTCAATTTTTAAATGATTATATGTATGAAATAGAAAATTGATGAAAAAATGGATCGTGTAAGACGGTATAATGTGAATTAAAATGCAGAATTCAAGTTTTTAATGATTATTCAATCGCAAAGTCACGAAAAAACTCCCCTAAATGCTTCTGAACCCACCATCGCCCCTGAAAAACTTCAGCGCCCACTGGAGGGACGTACCGCTCACTTTGGAACCCATGGTCTAAAAGGCTAAAGATGGAAAAGTTAACGAATGATTGAGAAATAGGGGCAGGGTAGAGGCAAGGGGTAATGAAAGCCGAGACCTGGTGATCATCTCGTCTTGCAGTCGTTTTATAGACTTCTCTCTTGTGACAACATCCAGTGTAAAATTATGTCCACACGGTCTGATCTGTCGCCCTTTGAGTTTGTTTACCTCGCGTCGTCTCTTTGAGGTCTCAGAAATTCCTCGCGGCATCCTCAGGCTCTGACCAACTGTCCATGTTTAGTGATCATTTCAAAGCTCTTGTCTCCGTCTCTCCGGTTTGTCGGTTTGAGTGGTTGTCGACCACGCACGAACATGAAAAACATCCCAGAAAACTAACAGAAGCCGGCTGGCACCCTTAAATCATTGAGTAGTTTGACGTAAAAGAAAGAGCTCCAACTGTTCTAAGAAATCTATTTTTAAAAAGGGAAAACCCAATTCCAGCGTCATTCACTTCCGGTTCAAATTATATTTGGTTTGGAATAAAATTAAAATATTATTAACTAAAGACACAAATTAGCGGCAGAAGTCAATGGTGGCAACTGTTATTAGTTGATGTAACAAATAAAACAAATAGTGTTTCGGGTCAATTATATTGTTTGATTGAATTATCATCATTGCACTTCGGTGAACTAATAGTGATCTGATCTCTTTCTTACATATGAAGATCTCAGCGACAGTGCACGAACTTTTAGCACCGGCGAGGGTCCCCGATGTATTCATTTCGAAATGTAGAATTGTGGAAAATTGATAGAGGTTTGTGTTTTATATTTTTTTAATGAATTTTGCCCAAGTAACGGCTTTGTAGCATTTTCTTATCATTTTTAAACGGACATGGGTTCTTTTGCGTGCTCAACGTGAACATCGGATCTTAGGTTGGGAGACCGAAGTTCGATTCCCCGCCGAGGAGGATTGCTTTTGCCAGCCTGCCCAGCGTGTTCGTAGCGCGTTGGACGACGGGCGATAAGCCCTCGGTGTGTGCGGGTTCAATTCCGCGAGCTGGCAGAAAAGCCAAAGGTTTTCCAGATTTACGGTGTTCGTGGTACCGAAAGGAAGGGTTACGACGTCCATGGCATAGAGCCGAAGAGCTGAAAGCTCAAGTGCTTCTGGATCGGAAACAGAAATCACCCGTCTACTATAGGACTAGGAACTCGATCTCAGTTACGTTGTTTACATATTCCTCTCGCACCATTATACGATACAGAGGGCATGCAATTTCTCCATACCGCTTTGTCCTGGGCTACTCGCTCAGTCTCTTCCATGGAACTATGTCCGATATTTCTTGCATCTCTCAGCAAAGTTCGTTTAAGGGCTTCCCTAGGGCACTCTTTCTTTCTTGAACCCTATGTCTTTCACTTCAATACCTGTTTTGGTAATCTTTGATCATTTCTTTTTAGAGAATGTCTGACATATCTCCATCTTCTCCTTCTTATAACAGTTGTTACTAGTGGTTGACCAGACATTTATCTGATTTCATCTCTTCTCCTGAATTCGTCCCATTTTATGTTCATTATTTTCAGATGACATCTTTTAAAAAAAATACAATCAACTTACTTTCTTAATCTTAAGCTTTTTTTCAACTTTCACTGGCATATGTTTTTATCTATCATCATCATCATCATCAAGGTGCGTATCCTTTATAGGACGTTGCTCTCTTTGCAGCGCATCTGAAATTCACACTGTCTTTAGTCAGTTCACCCACTTCGTCGATGGTCATATTCATGGTTTCTTTAATATCTTGTAGCCATCTTCTTCTTGGTCTGCCTCTGCGTCCTGGGACCCTGCCCTCTAGTATTGTTATAATTTTTATTTATACAACATTTAATTTAAAATTCGTAATTTAGTTTAAATATTGCAAGACAAGCACTGTTTTGGAACCCGCCGGGAAAGAGAAGTATGGGAAAGCATAGACAGACCTGGAGAAGACAGCTAGAGGCTGATATTGAAGGGATAGATAAAACATGGAACGAGTTGGAAGGGATGGAGAGAGAGGGAGAGCTGGAAGTAATTAGTTGAAGACCTGTGCTCCATTGGGAGCTGAAAGGTGAAGAATAAAGATGGAAGAAGAATTTAGTTTAAATACTATATAACTTACAGTTCCATATTTTATTTAGACTTTTGAAAGCTGATGTTGCTTTGATAATTTATATCATTTTTTTTTTCCCGATCCAGAAGCACTTGAGCTGAAAGCTCTTCGGCTCGGTGTCATGGACATCGTAACCCTTCGGCTCGGTGCCACGAACACCGTAAATCTGGGGAACCTGTAGCTTTTCTGCCAGTCCGCGGAGTTGAACCCTCACTTACAGAGGACTAGGCACCCGTAGTCCAACACGCTACGAACACGCTGGGCACGTGGGCAATTTATATCATAATTTCCCTTTGAACATTTCCCGCGCAATCAAAATTTCTATCTAACTAGATGAACTGCTCTGATATTTTTATCATTTTAGATTCCAGAGTGATGTCTACATTACTTGCTATAGGTGTCTGTGGAAAAATGTGGGTACAACATCAGTGCTGAACTTTGTCCAGAAGCAATAAAATAAATAGTTCGGTCACATAAAACAGATTACCAACAGACAGTGTCATCGGACAGAGAGCAAAGTTACTCCGATACAGTGGATACAAAGCAAAAGGCACGACACGCAAAAGGCGGACTTGAGAGATAACAGAGGCGATAAAAGACTACTTATGAAGTACACACAAAAGCCCGTGCTAGAAATCTCTTCTTACCCTGAAGCTATGAGGCAAATCAGAATTGGAGAATTGAAAGAAAGACAAGGTGTAATAGAGGGGCACACTCCAGGTGTCTACTTTTTCGACCTGACGCTGAAAAGCAAAACAGGATTAGAGAATAGATAGAAGTAGGTGTCTATGGCAAGTAATTATGTTGTTTTCTTTCTTTTCTGTTCAATTTTGAATACCGGTATGTTTATGTGATTTCATTATTCCATCTGTTTTCTCGAAATGACTTATGGTCACGCCCGCGTGCCCAGCGTGTTCGTAGCGCGTTGGACTACGGGTGATAGTCCTCTGTAAGTGCGGGTTCAACTCCGCAGACTGGCAGAAAAGCTACAGGTTCCCCAGATTTACGGTGTTCGTGGCACCGAGCCGAAGAGTTACGATGTCCATGACACCGAGCCGAAGAGCTTTCAGCTCAAGTGCTTCTGGATCGAAAAAAAAAAATTAAAACAAAAACTTCTGGTCACCGAAATGGTGTTTTTTCGTTCCATATTTTTTTTTTTTTTTCCAGGATACATCACTTTACCAGAAAGTTCAGAGTTCATGAAAAGATGAAGTTGGGAATCTTCCGGTACTGAAGTACTCGAGGTTGCCATGAATATTTTGTGAATAGGACCCTCTCGGTGTGATGGAGTTGGAAGCGTCATTTGCATTATTTTGACGTCGTGTATTGGATAGTGCTAAAAAAATGAACATTTAGAATCTGTGAATTCCACCCATTTTAGGGGTTGGAGAAGGTCATTATAGAAGGAGGCATCATAGCTAAGAGGAGAGGAGGAAGACCACGGAGAAGGAGGCATCATAGCTAAGAGGAGAGGAGGAAGACCACGGAGAAGAAGGCATCATAGCTAAGAGGAGAGGAGGAAGACCACGGAGAAGAAGGCATCATAGCTAAGAGGAGAGGAGGAAGACCACGGAGAAGAAGGCATCATAGCTAAGAGGAGAGGAGGAAGACCACGGAGAAGAAGGCATCATAGCTAAGAGGAGAGGAGGAAGACCACGGAGAAGAAGGCATCATAGCTAAGAGGAGAGGAGGAAGACCACGGAGAAGAAGGCATCATAGCTAAGAGGAGGAGAGACCACGGAGAAGAAGGCATCATAGCTAAGAGGGGGAGGGAAAACCACGGAGAAGAAGGCATCATAGCTAAGAGGAGAGGAGGAAGACCACGGAGAAGAAGGTATCCCAGCTAAGAGGAGAGGAGGAGGACCACGGAGAAGAAGGTATCCCAGCTAAGAGGAGAGGAGGAAGACCACGGAGAAGAAGGTATCCCAGCTAAGAGGAGAGGAGGAAGACCACGGAGAAGAAGGTATCCGGATGTTACTGATAATTTGATCATGACGACTGCAGAGGCGGGGCATCTGGTATGAGAAAGAAATTCTGAAGGACTGTTGGGGTGGCAAAGTTCTGCTCAGGACATGCTATTTGAAGCTGATGATAGATGTTGTACAGTGCGAAAGAGAATACTACATGTAGAAAGCCATTATGATAGGATGATCATTAATCTCAGTGTAGGTGAGATCTAGTTCCTAGTTCTATCGGAGATGGACGATAACACGTAGGTCATGTGTTCAAGTTGAGCACGTAAAAGAACAATTGGCAGTTCACTAACGAGAACAACAGGTTGGAAAACAGCTGCCCGTGCAAAATTCATTTAAAAAATTTAAAATAAAGTTCATGCAAAATGCTTTCACCTTCTAAATTATAACGAGGACTCTCGCGGATGCTACGAAGTTACCAGGGACTCTCGCGGATGATATGAAGTTACCGAGGACTCTCGCGAATGCTATGAAGTTAACGAGGACTCTCGCGGATACAACGAAGTTACCGAGGACTCTCGCGAGGACGCTATGAAGTTACCGAGGACTTTCGCGGATGCAACGAAGTTACCAGGGACTCTCGCGGATGCTATGAAGTTACCGAGGACTCTCGCGGATACTATGAAGTTACCGAGGACTCTCGCGGATGCTATGAAGTTACCGAGGACTCTCGCGGATGCTATGAAGTTACCGAGGACTCTCGCGGATGCTATGAAGTTACCGATGACTCTCGCGGATGCTATGAAGTTACCGAGGACTCTCGCGGATGATGCTATGAAGTTACCAGGGACTCTTGCGGATGCTTTGAAGTTTGTGCAGTTTCGCTAAAATCTTCCTGTGTAAAAAAGAGATCGGGGTACTCATGGTTACTCATGGAAATAAAATGATGATAGTTTAATCGAATTAATCAATCAATCTATAAAATAGATTGAATGAAAATTATTAGTTACTAACTAGTCACATCAGCAATAATAAATAATAAAACAGGTAAAAGAAAACACTATCACTATCTCCGTTCCAACAATCATTTACTGCCGGTCTCCTATTATAGCAATGAGACTCTATCACTATATCCATACCAACAGTCATTTACTGCCAGTCTCCTATTATAGCAACGAGACTCTATCACTAGTCTTGCTCTCCACTGTGAGATATCGCATTTTCTCGTCAGGGAGTCCAGATGTGTCCACTCCTCGACCATTGTCCAGCCGCTAGCTTCCAGCAGTTGACCACTCTATCGTATTACAGTTCTGTCATTGATAACCAAGAGACCGTGAAGAGAACGACAATAGTCTCCAGAATATCACAGTACCGATAACAGTTGCCGGTTGCTGTTCTCGTGGCGTGAGTTTGAACCTCGCGAGATTTTCTATCACCAACACAGTTCCAAACTTGAGCGTCTGTCGAGGGCCATAACTATTCATCGGATCCGTGATGAGGCAAAAGAAAAGCGGTCGACTTTGGAAGTTTGAATAGAAAAATGAAAATTAATTTTGTCCCTATTGACAGGCGAGGAGTTCGGCCGTCCAAGAGAAGGGAACGATAGAGCCCCGTCGTGCGGAGACGTGTGGGCTTTTTATAACAGATGACAGGAATTGGTTTTTTAAAATGGGTGTCGAAGATAATTACATCAAGGGACAGAAGCAAGAGATTTCTTCGTCGTCAACCCAGCAGTTTCTGAGAAAGATTAGTGATTCCGAAGATAAAACTGGTCATACCAGAGATCACTTTAAGAATGAACAACCTTTCTGGAGTTCATTTGCCTGCGCTGCAGTGGTTGGCTGATTTTCTTTATATCGCATTTCCTATTTAGTATTCAGGTAGTCATTATCATCATGGGCCGTGCTGACTGGCTAAGGCGATCATTGATCTTCATAAACGTCTGGCAGTCAGTACTGTCTCAGTTTCAATTACCCATTTTTCCATGCTGCAAAGTTAGGCCTTTTAGATTCTTCGCATTCTGTTTTTTTTTGGTAAACGTGTCTCATCTTATAAATATTAAAATTAAAAATATTGAGAACATGCATTTTTCCAGTGGCTACTTATGGTTGTGAATCATGGACCATTACACAAACAACAAGGACGAAAATCCAGTCCTTCGAAACGAAATGCTACAGAAAGATCCTTCGAATACCATGGACAGAAAAAGAAAGAACACTGATGTCCTGAAAGAACTGAATGTTACAGACAATTGACTGATAAACAATATAATAATAATAATAATAATAATTCCTCTCGCAAGTAATTTCTCCATACCGCTCTATCCTAGGCAACTCGCTCAATCTCATCCTTGGAACTGAGACCGATATGTCTTGCCTCTCTCAGCAAAGTTCGTTTCAGGGTCTCATTAGATCGTTCTCTCTTTCTTGAACCCTTTGCATCCCACTTCAATGTCTACTTTGATATTCGTTGATCATTTCTCCTCAAGGTGTGTCCAATATATCTCCATCTTCTCTTTCTTATAACAGTTGTCACTAGTGGTTGACCAGACATTTCTCTGATTTCATCACTTCTCCTGAATTTGATAAACAATATACTATACAAAGAAATTATATACTTTGGTCACATCAAGCCTGGAGATGGCCTGGAGAAAACACTATTAGAGGGCAGGGTCCCAGGACGCAGAGGCAGACCAAGAAGAAGATGGCTACAAGATATTAAAGAAACCATGAATATGACCATCGACGAAGTGGGTGAACTGGCTAGAGACAAGCTGACAAAGATCAGTTTTATTTTTGTGCCAGGGAATGCAGGTGTAAGGGGAATGAACGTGCGGATAGGCTTGCAGGTATGGCTGCTGTACAAAGCGGACGAGCAATGGACCAGGCTGATATTATAAATTCCTTAAGGGAGAGAGGACGTGTACATGATTCACGTAATAGCGGTGAATCTACAACACTAACCAAACTGCAAGAACTCGAAGTTAAGTGTGGTGTAGCTCGACAAGAACGCTATGCTGGCAGACAAAGAAGAATTGTAAACCAACAAAGAACCGGTGTCGTTAGTCGCCACATGCTGAGGGACATACTGAGGGAGAGATCGGAGCACTTATGGACTAATTTGTTCGACGTGCAGTGATGGTGATCCGACGACTAAACTAAAACTAAACTAAGTAAATTGTATATGTTTTCACTATTTGAATCAACATTTCTCTTTTCGTGACATCTCTAAAGATGTATAAGTATCAATTGTTTGAGTGACTGCTTGATTAATAAAACCATCACAATTGCACACTTTGGTGTGTAACTATGTGTGCTCCAATCTCTTTCTTACACATGAAGACATCCGCATCGTTGCACAAACTCCGTAGCACCAGCGAAGGTCCTCGATTTAATTTTGAAGATGACGAAAATATTTGCAAGAATTAAATTTTTCAATTTTTCTAAAATATTTTGCTCAGGCAGCAGCGTTTCAGCCTGTTTTTAACGATTTTGGGTAAATTGTTTCTTTTACGTGCTCAACTTGAACTCGGGATTTACGTTTTATCGTCCGTCTCCGATAGGACTAAAAATTCGATCTTACCTACACTGTGACCAGAGATCTCTGGACAAATATTCTGATAGGTCTATGAGGAAGCGTTCTTCAACTTTTGTCAGCACACTGTTACCGGGTTGTTAACACAGTGTCGTGGTTTTATGTATTTGTCTTGCGCTTCTCTGGTGACTTGTGTGATGGTTTTCTTAGTCTCCTGGCAGAATTCAACTACCTTATCTATCCACCTTTTTCTCGGTCTTCCTCTCGCCTTCCTTCCTGACATTCTGTTGGGGAAAGCTTCATAGGCAGTTTGGTCTGTTCGCATTCTTACTAAATGGCCAAACCACTTCATTCTCTGTTTCGATATGTAGTTCAAGCACAGTCTTGTTCTAACCTTTTCTCTGATGATGGTATTCATTACTCTGTCGATTCTTGTGTTGTTGGTGACTTTGTGGAGACACTGTTGAGAACAACTCCTAGAACACCTTTTTCTATCTTCCCAGAACAAATTGTACTATCTATCTAGAACAAATTGTACAATAATCTTAGAGCAAACTATACTATTCTTCTAGAACAAATTGTTCTATCCTCCTAGTACAACTTGTTCTATCTTTATAGTACAACTTGTTCTATCTTCCTAGTACAATTTGTTCTATCCTCCTAGTACAACTTGTTCTATCCTTATAGTACAACTTGTTCTATCTTCCTAGTACAATTTGTTCTATCCTCCTAGTACAACTTGTTCTATCCTTATAGTACAACTTGTTCTATCTTCCTAGTACAATTTGTTCTATCCTCCTAGTGCAACTTGTTCTATCCTCCTAGTACAATTTGTTCTATCCTCCTAGTACAACTTGTTCTATCTTTATAGTACAACTTGTTCTATCTTCCTAGTACAATTTGTTCTATCCTCCTAGTACAACTTGTTCTATCTTTATAGTACAACTTGTTCTATCTTCCTAGTACAATTTGTTCTATCCTCCTAGTACAACTTGATCTATCCTTATAGTACAACTTGTTCTATCTTCCTAGTACAATTTGTTCTATCCTCCTAGTACAACTTGTTCTATCCTTATAGTACAACTTGTTCTATCTTCCTAGTACAATTTGTTCTATCCTCCTAGTACAATTTGTTCTACTCCCTACACAATTTGTTCTATCCTCCTAGTACAATTTGTTCTATCCTCTAGTACAACTTTGTTCTATCCTCCTAGTACAATTTGTTCTATCCTCCTAGTACAATTTGTTCTATCTCCCTACCACAATTTGTTCTATCCTCCTAGTACAATTTGTTCTATCCTCTAGTATAATTTGTTCATCCTCCTAGTAAATTTGTTCTATCCTCCTAGTACAATTTGTTCTATCATGCTAGTACAATTTGTACCATCCTCCTAGTACAATTTGTTTTATCCTGCTAGTACAATTTGTTCTATCCTCCTAGTACAATGTGTTCTATCCTCCTAGTACAGTTTGTTCTATCCTCCTAGTACAATGTGTTCTATCCTCCTAGTACAGTTTGTTCTATCCTCCTAGTACAATGTGTTCTATCCTCCTAGTGCAACTTGTTCTATCCTCCTAGTACAATGTGTTCTATCCTCCTAGTGCAACTTGTTCTATCCTCCTAGTACAGTTTGTTCTATCCTCCTAGTACAATGTGTTCTATCCTCCTAAAATACATTTTTCCTAGAACAAATTGTACTATCTTACTAGAACAAATCAACAAATTGGCCTTCAATGAACATACAGCTTCTAGATTCACACTACCTATCTCTGGACCACGACCTCAGAGGTCAGGCACCAACTATTTAATGCCAAAGCTAATTATCAACGTTTGAGCTTTACGTAAACGCAGACAAGATCCAGACACGTCACCCGATCTTGGGAGGTCGAGACAGGTCTCCGAGAACACTGTACTTGCAATTGATTTCTGCATTGTTGATTAAGTTGAAGATGGCTGGAGCTGGAAAACGCGGCCTTCACTTTTCATTACACGGACTTGTGCACAAATGTGAATTGCCTAATTTTCTTTGGGGGTTCGGTTGTAGACAGTTTCGGTTCAAGAGTACAGTTCAGGTTACAGGTCAACAGGGAGTTGATACGTAGAATTCTTGAGTTTTTTTTCTGACACGGTGTGTGCGCAACTTTTCCTGATCTTTGTAATCTCCCTTGGGATTTTTAATTTCATGAGTCGTTTCCCCTTTTGTCTATGTAGGTCGGGGGAAATGTGTGTTTGAATGTGTTTGTTGTCAGACTGTGTTTGTCTGTCAGACTGTGTGTTTACGTTTGTTTAGTCGTCGTATCATCACTTACGTCGACCAATCTGTCCATAAATGCTTCGATCCTTTCTAAGTATGTTCTCAGTTAGTTAAGTCGTCAGATCATCATCACTGCACGTCGAATCAATTAGTTCAAGTGCTCGATCCTTTCAAGTATGTCTCGTTTAGTTGTCGCCAGATCATCATCACTTCGTCGAATCAATTAGTTCATAGCTCGATCCTTCTCAGTCTGTCTCTCAGTTTAGTTTAGTCATCGGATCATCATCACTTCACGTCGAATCAATTAGTTCATAAGTGCTCCGATCCTTTCCTAAGTATGTCTCTCAGTTTAGTTAAGTCGTCAGATCATCATCACTTACGTTGAATCAATTAGTTCATAAGTGCTCGATCCTTTCCTCAGTCTGTCTCTCAGTTTAGTTTAGTCATCGGATCATCATCACTTCACGTCGAATCAATTTGTCCATAAGTGCTTCGATCTCCTCCTCAGTATGTCTCTCAACGTGTTGCTACTATCGACCGTCTTTGAAAGGACTAGGAACTCGATCTCACCTACACTGAGATCAGGATCTCTGGAAGAATATCCTGTTGGTTCCACGAGGATTGAACCGATTTCCTCTGGAACGAGAGACGAGTACCTAACCTCTACGCCACAGAGACGCCCCCTCCCGGCATGTAATACAGAAAAACTAAACCTAATTATCCAAGTGTCTGGTGTTCAAAACCTACTCTATCTTTGAGTGAAAATGACTCATTTTCTCAACAATACAGTTTAAATTTAATCACATTGTCACAGACACGAATGGCTAACTTGTTTCCAGTACTAACCATGTACTCAGAGTGTTAAAATTGTATAGAGTTGACCTCCATGTACTCAGAAAGTTAAAATTGTGAAGAGTTGACCTCTGTGAACTCAAAATGTTAAAATTGTTTAGAGTTGACCTCTGTAAGCAGAAAGTTAAAATTGGGTAGATTTTCCCCCTATGTATTCAGAATGTTAAAATTGTAGAGAGTTGATATCTGCGTACTCATGTCAAAACTGTATAGAGTTTTCTCCATGTACTTAAAGTGTTAAAATTGGGTAGAGTTGACCTCTCTGTACTCAGTGTATTATCTTCTTCTTCTTCTTTGCGTTCGGTTTCGTATGCTCATCTAAATCCTTGAGATGGGTTGCCTCTATGAAGATGCATGTCAGTTGGAGTTCTTCGAGAGTTCCCCATAGCTCGGTCTGTAAACTTTGTTCATGAGGCCATGTTTTATTTCGTTGATGTATGTATGATGAACATGACTGGAGGATGTGCCCTGGAGTCTGTGTTTCTGTCTGGCATGCACACTGTGCAGTCTGAGTAGGCTTTATTCTGTGCATGTGGTGGTTGAGCCTGCAGTGACCTGTTCTTAGGCGAAAGATTGTTGTGTGCTGTTTTCTGTTTAGTCTGCTGATGTGATCTTGTGGGTGTTTGCTGTGGGTTTGTTGCCTCCATACCTCTTTGTACTTTCTTTTGATATGTGTCTTGATTTCTGGTAGTGTATTATAATTGTGTAGAGTTGACAGTGTAGAGTGTTAAAATTGTGTAGAGTTGTTCTCTGTGTACTCAAAGTGCTAAAATTGTGTAGAGTTGTCCTCTGTGTACTCAAAGTGCTAAAATTGTGTAGAGTTCTCCTCTGTGTACTCAAAGTGCTAAAATTGTGTATAGTTGAACTCATGTACTCAGTTTTTAGCCCTTCCACCAATTTCTCCTCCATCATTCCCTCTTTCATCAAACTTTCTTCCACAATTTTCTCCTCCAATCAGTTCTCTTCAAAACCTTCCTATATCCTCTCCAGGGTCCTCACTACATCCTTCCCTTTTATTAATCTTTCTACCAGAATATTCCATAGTCCTCCTCCAAGTTCCTTCTTCCAATCCATCTTCAATTAACCTTTCTACCAAAGTTTTTATTCATCAGTCCCTCCTCCCCCAGTCCTTCTTCCAAGTCCAATTTCATTACCTTTCACTCCATAAGCTTTTTCATCAGCCTATCTCTCCTACAGTCCCTCATATACCAAGCTTTCTCTCAATTTCTATATAGCCTCCTCCTACAGTCCCATATACCAGCCTTCTTATATCAATTTCATATAGCCCTCCTCCTACAGTCCATTATACACCTAAGTCCTCTTATATCAATTTCTATATAGCCCCTCCTCCTACAGTCCCTTAGACACCAAGTCCTCTTATATCAATTTCCATAAAGTCTCTTCTTCATTCCTTCTTCTTCAACACATCATCAAATTCTTTTTTCACCAATTCTCTTTTCATCTATCTCTCGTCATCATTTCTCTATCAATCCATTCTCTCTCAAAACATCCTCTTTCAATCCTTCTTCTTCAATCTCCCCCTCTCCATCAATCCTCTTCTTCTTTCCTTCTCCACTTTAGCAAGGACAATTTTGGTGAGCAAAATTAAAATATGGCTAATGTAGTTATTGCTGATTGCTTTCTGCTGAGAGCAGCTCCGAAGTGACGGCAACAAGGGACACTCAATGCCAGGGTGTCATCAGATGTCAATGATGTCACAAGTGTCACTGGGTGTAACACAGTCCACCAGTTCCACAGAGACATCAACGTTAACCTTGGACCTCTCCGTGCATTTCTTGGAAAAAGTGTTTCAAAATCTTACCTGACTTAAATTGCTCAAATTAATTTTGGTAGCATAATAGTGAAAGGGGTTCGATTCTTAAGGTAGATCTCCCCTTACGAAGTCTAATATCGTTAATATAGTTCCCAGCTTAATTTAAATTTGGCGGTGTTACTTGACCTGCGTCAGTTTGACAGTATCTTCTTCTTCTCTTCCACCATTTACTTCTTTTTTTTTCCGATCCAGAAGCACTTGAGCTTTTCAGCTCTTCGGCTCGGTGCCATGGACATCGTAACCCTTCGGTTCGGTGCCACAAACACCGTAAATCTGGGGAATCTGTAGCTTTTTCGGAATTGAACCAGCGCACATAGAGGGATAGTCACCCGTACTCCAACGCGCTACGAATACGCTGGGCAGACGGGCATTTACTTCTTTATAGAAGTGTTGTGGCGGCGTTACTTGACCTGAGTCAGATTGACAGTATAATAGTGGAATGAGTTCGATTCTCAAGTTTAACTCTGTTCTGGCTGAATGGATTGGTGCTTCCATGCAGGCGACCAGGGTTCAATCAGAGCCAACTAGAAACTTATGGGCCTTCGGATTCGGTAAGAATTATGGGACATCAGACCACAACTATACCACGTGATCTTGCATTCCAGTATTGGTGTATATAGACGAATTCATTTTAAAATCAACACAAAATGCTAAATCGAAGTTATATTATGCAACAAGTTAAGATTAACAATAAGGAATATCAATATTATGAATATTTTTTACCAATAAATAACCATAGACTCATAGAATTGAGTAAAATTGCAAAAAGCGTGCAGTGTTCTATCAAACATCTATAGATTCCAAACTCTCAACTGAAACTAGGTCAGGGTTTTCCGTCAGTTATCAAGCCCAGTATTTAGAGTTGACTGTGATCAGAATAACCTTGACCGTTGTGGTGCATTGCATGTTGGTAAAATACTTATGTGACCGAAATATTTAATTTGTTGTTTCTTGATGAAGTTACCATACGTTTCTTCCAGTACTAAATGAGTAGGGCGGAATAGCGTAATGCATAAGTTCGCCTATCGACACGGACACAAGAGGGTTGTGGGTTCAGTCCTACACTCAAAGTTTCACGCATGAGTAAAGGAATTGGAATTCCTACCTCCTGCACCCTAGTAGCTAGACATGTGAAGTGAGGGTCTGAAAAAAATACTGGGAATTAGCATTATTACTGTGTGAGTAAACCAACCATTGAAACATAAATCGGCCACTATTTGTAAAACCATTCACCCTTCTGAACCAATTTAGAGGCTCGGGAAATGTTTTAAGAGAGGACTCAAAGTAAATATACTAGCTAAGCGGTTCTCAAACTTTGCATTACCGCAGATCCTTTTTAAATACATTTTGCTGCAGCGGGCCTCCATAAGTTTCTGTATATAAAAATGAACATCATCATCATCAGGTGCCGTACCGGCTGGTGTAGGCGATCATGGAACCCTTCATATCTTGTGTATATAGGTCAATACAGTGTTAGGCCTGTATTTTCATTGACCGTCGGCACACGTTGGGTGATGTGGTCAGCATCACGCCGGCCGCCTTTACTTTCCCAGAGTATGTCTGGTACCCAGTTGAGGCTGGGTCGACCTGAGAGCCGTCGTGGTCGGGAAAAGATCCACGCGCATTGCGGGAGCTGAACCCAGACCACCAGCCTTGCGAAGCGAGTTCACTAACAACTACGCTACAGCGGCTCTCTGTAGGTGATCATGGATCTCTACAAATCTCTATTTTTAGTGTTTGCTATCAACTCAGAGTTGACGTCTGTGTGCTAATAGAATCAATCTATTTAAAATAGTTCTCTCTGGTTTACTCTATCCGTCTCCCTCGTTTTACCCGTTGTACAAGTATTCTAACTCCTCTCATCACATGTCAAAAATGATGTTGCTTTCAATTGATAATAAGTTTCGAATTGAATGGACAAAGAATAATATCTATGTGTTACAATAGTAAACAATGTCTGTGTGTTACAATAGTAAACAATGTCTGTAATTTAACATTTTAATAAATAGAAAGAGGTTTCCTTTTGCCTTGAACAAGAAGCGCCATCATAAGCATCATCAGTACATTTTCGTTTCAATTTCAGCCAGCGATCCACCCTGAAGCTCAGCCGAAATATACTGTAGCAAACTCAAGCGCACGCCAACGTTATTTATCCTATCTTTCCCAAGATCGTTTCAGCCATTTACTTAATTCAATTTCATTCTTCTAGCTATGGAGTTATTATTACCCCACACCAACAGTCAAGCTGGATTCAATTTCTCAGATTGTGGGTAACTTCAAATGAACTTTCAGTTTGTCCTGTCAGACATTTAGACTCCGGCCTAGTCCGGGTCCTTTATTTTCGCAGAGGAACTAGTGTACCACCGTTTTTATACGTTTTAAATTTTGTTTCTGTTTGAAATGTCAAAGATCATAATATTTCTTCAAACGCTTAAGGACCCTATGTGGGTACCTTGGGACACACGGGTTCCGGACCTAGTTTTAAAAACGCTGTACTAGCTAATTTAGAACACATTGCAATATAAATATATCCGAAGATAAAAATAATGACAACATAAAAATTGCAGATTAATCGCATTGACACACTTATACATATTTACACGTACATAAATATGCACGCACACACGTACAGTCACACGTACTCACACGTTGAGGACACGAGTATGAGAGGACAGATGTGTGGGTGTGTCTGGAAGAGACATTTAGAATGAGCAATTATTCTCTGAAATCACGTGAACAGACAGGAAAAGGCGACGCGTCAACGGGATCCTGAAAGGGGTGACTGGGTATCAAAACACCATGTTGTTTCCAGGACCTGCCGCCACGCATGCGTGAAGATGAGTCGGAAGCTAGGACGGAAATATGAAACTGGCTGCTAAATACCGGAAACAAAACACAACATGGCCAGAGAAAATTCGGATGGATAAATCGATCCAAAAAGTGGCCAAACTTGAATAATATGCGAAAAAATTAATTATTTTTTTTGTTCACAGCTGCAATGGGCTGGATTCATCCAACCTTTTAATGTGTTCAATTGCTGGTTTAGTTAGTTCCCTTGTCTACTCAACTGAGAATGATTCGTATATTCGATTTTGAAGAACAAAAGTCAGAACGTCTTCTTCTTCTTCTTTTGTCATCATACTGTTACCAGGTTGTTGCCAAGTGTCGTGATTTTCTGTTTTTGTCTTGCTCTGTTCTTGTGGCTTGGGTGATTGTTATTTTTACTCTTTGACAGGATTCTGCTATGCCATTAAACCATACTTTTCGTGGTATTTCTCTAGCCTTCTTTCCTGATGTTCTGTTGTAGAAGACTGTATACTGTGGAGCAGGGTCGTGCTATGATACAGAGAGGCAGCCGCACCAGGCGGAAATGTAAGAGGGGTGACATAAGAAGAGAAATCAAAGGCACAATCGAAGGTTAATTTAAAGAAAAAACATTTAAGGACTGGCATTTCTAAGACTTGCATCATACTGAGAAAATATACCGTACGGTCCTGCTGTGGAGTTTGGATGCATTCTTATTAAGTCGCCAAACCACTTCATTCTTTGTTTCTCAATGTAATTCAAGCAAGGTTCTGTGCCAACTTTCTTTTTATGCTGATGTTGGTGACTCCTGTCTTTTCTAGTGTTGTTGGTAACTTGTCGCATGCTCCGCATTTCACATGCAGTTATTTTTTGTGACTGCGCTTTTGCTCATTGTCCATGTTTGGCTCTGGTAACACAAAGTAGGTATGAAAATGCTGTTGATCATCTGGAACGTCAGAACGTCACAGAAGCTAATATATAAATATTGTGCATCTGAAACTTATACAGGGTGTTCAACTTAAAAGCAGCCCCAGTGATAAATATAAATTTGCCAGGTACGCATTGCATCTCGTCTATTTATTATTTAAACCGGTTCTGACTAGCTTGTCCTATGTCACATTTGTTCATCGCCCCTTCCGCACTACAATTACACACCATCACACAACCTTGACCTATACTACGTCATAACTGAACCTTCTCATTTCCATACATATATGCCAGATTAGACCCATTCACAGGCTGCTTTTAAGTTGAACACCCTGAAAAGACTGAGCTTGGAAATGAAGCTTGAGGATGAGGAAATGCTGCAGCACGTTTTTCTTTCTTTTCTTTTGTCCTTCTCTGCTTTTTTTGCCGTTGGGTTTAGCAGGTTTAACCACAGCCAGGCTCTAGCACAGACCAGACAACAGGTCGGGTATTCCCTGACCTAGATAAGAAAAGGGATCTGGAAATTACAGATGTTTGATAGAACACTGCACGCTTTTTTGCAATTTTACTCAATTCTGTGAGTCTATGGTTATTTATTGGTGAAAAATATTTTAATATTGAAATTTCTTATTGTTAAACTTAACGTGTTACATAATATGACTTTGAGTTAGCATTCTGTGTTGATTTTAAAATGAATTCGTCTATATACACCAATACTGGAATGCGAGGTCACGTGGTGTAGATGGGGTCTGATTTCCCACAATTCTTACCTGAGCCCGAAGGCCCAGTAGTTTATAGTTGGATCTGGTTTAACTGATGATCGGTTTCCTAGATAGTGCACGCTCGATCGCATGATATGCTGTGGTATTGTGGTGTTTAAAGATGTCTGTAACTCCATCAATCCATCTTCTGTTTGGTCCCCCTCTTCATCTTGATTATTCAATTTTTATTTTGTACGATCTTGCAACTGATGTATTCGGGTTCATTCTCACCAAGTGGCCAAACCATTTGAGTCTCTGTTTTCAATGAATCTAATAGCAGGTGTTGTTCCGACTGTTCTTCTAATTTCCTCATTTCTTATATGGTCTCTTCTTGTTTTATTTACTGCTTTCCTCAATCATCTCATTTCATAGATAGTAATTTTTCTTTCTTGTTCTTTTGTTAGTGTCCATGTTTGGCACTGGTAGCACATGTTTTTCTATTAAAGCAATAATGAATGAGGAGGAGACAAATTTTGTCAATTTTATAATTTTAACTTTATAACTTAGGAGACTAAGCTATTTTTTCCCCGATCCAGAGCACTTGAGCTTTTCAGCTCTTCGGTTCGGTGCCATGGACATCGTAACCCTGCGGTGTGATCAAAGTGATCAGAGATTGCTGAAGAAGGAAACCTGACAGATCTGAAGCTGACTGCCCAGTCTGTGGTCAACAGTAAACTAAGCGAGTGACCAGAGATTGCTGAAGAAGGAAACCTGACACACCCGAAGCTGACTGCCCAGTCTGTGGTCAACAGTAAACTAAGCGAGTGACCAGAGATTGCTGGAGACGGAAACCTGACACACCTGAAGCTGATGACGTGGTCACAGTACTGCTGAGTGACCGAGATCGAGCTGACAGATCTGAATATAGTCTGTGTAACAGTAACTAGCATAACCAGAGATTGCTGAAGAATATGATACAAGCTTGTACATCAGTTTCATTCAGTTATATGAGGACTATCATCATAGCACTCCGGACATGTACATATGTTGTTAAAGTGCATGTTGACGTCGTGATGTCATACAGGTGATGGCATAAATTCCTCAGATCAGATAAATTATGAACTTTGTAAATAATCTTACATTCATTTAGCGCGATTTTTGTAGAACGTCGCTCTAACCACAGCCAGACTAGCTATAGTTCGTTCCAAAATTCGTGATCATCTTTACCGACCGATATAAAATCATCCACTTGACAGAAATTCTGGATTTTTGCATTTTTATATAAGTAATAGTGATGACATTCCAAAAGTATTTTTTGCCCACCCAAACCATTAGTTCTGTAAGAATTTTATTATATGTTATTACTAAATTTACCGCGATGTTGATCTGGTATACTTGTCGAAATTTTACGGTACAATTGTCAAGTTTGTCTATAACTAAGCATTTCCGTGTTCTAAATGCAATTCAGTGCATGTCAAAATCGGGAATCCCGTGGAATTAATGTTTTCTACCGACTGTCATTGGCGTATGTACGCAACATTTACTTTCATTTATAGAAGTGGAAGGTATCATTTGTTCACTATGTGACCTTTCTTTTATAATATGTAATAGGAATACGCCTTTGCAATCATTCGCCACCATTTTGTGTATTACTGTAAGTTCTAAACATTGATGATCATTATGTTGTGCTTATGCAAAATTATATAAAAAAATGTTTTTGCATCAATTTAAGCTACCTACCAATTAGTTAAACATGGAATCGTAACGTCGTTAGGTACAGGGTGTTCAACTTAAAAGCAGCCTGTGAATGGAGCTAATCTGGCATAAATGTATGGTAATGAGAAGGTTCAGTTATGATGTAGTATAGGTCAAGGCTGTGTGTAATTGTAGTGCGGGAAGGGACGATGAACAAATGTGACGTAGGACAAGCTAGTCAGAACCGGTTTAAATAGTAAATAGACGAGATGCAATGCGTACCTGGCAAATTTACATTTATCACTGGGGCTGCTTTTAAGTTGAACACCCTGTATATAAGACTACATGCAAAAAATTACTTGTATCCATCAGATAGATTTCGTACAAATTAAACCTTAGTGTGATCACGAATTTTGGAACCAACTATAGCTCTCCTGTTTTCTATATCATCATGTTCAATGTGCCTTTAATCTCTTGCTTCTTCTTCTTCTTCTTCTTCTTCTTCAAACGCTCCGTATCCACCACTTGTTAACCACTCTTTGGAGTTTCTATGTAACCTGAGACTAAAAGAGATTGTACGTTGTGCCAGTTATGCGTCTACATCAGATTTATGTGATACTTTTTATTTACTAGGGTAGCTTCCTAGGCCCCTACCTCAGTCGCCTCTTACGACATGCCTTGTAGGTCGCAGTGAGACTATTCTATGCGACCAATTCTGGCCCTAACATCTCACACTTTCTTGCTTCTACCATAGTCTTGGTCTTACCCAGTTTCATCTTCTAGAAACCATATCCTCCATTGTCTCCTTCTCTCTCTTAAACCGCTGTGATATTAATGTGAACAAAATAGTTCAGTTTTCACGACATGCTATTATTTATGTCACTGTTCTTCATCTTCACTGTTCTTCACTGTTCTTCACTGTTCTTTAATGTTCTTCAATGTTCTTTACTGTTTTCAATGTTCTTACTGTTCTTCAATTTCTTTATGTTCTTCACTGTTCTTTAATGTTCTTCACTGTTCTTCACTGTTCTCTACTGTTCTTCAATGTTTTTACTGTTCTTACTGTTCTTCAATGTTCTTTACTGTTCTTCACTGTTCTTTACTGTTCTTCAATGTTCTTTAATGTTCTTTAATGTTCTTTACTGTTCTTTACTGTTCTTTACTGTTCTTCACTGTTCTTTACTGTTCTTCAATGTTCTTTACTGTTCTTTAATGTTCTTTACTGTTCTTCAATGTTCTTTACTGTTCTTTAATGTTCTTCAATGTTCTTTACTGTTCTTTACTGTTCTTTAATGTTCTTTAATGTTATTCAATGTTCTTTACTGTTCTTTACTGTTCTTTAATGTTCTTTAATGTTCTTCACTGTTCTTACTGTTCTTACTGTTCTTAATGTTCTTTACTGTTCTTAATGTCTTTAATGTTCTTCACTGTTCTTTAATGTTCTTCAATGTTCTTTACTGTTCTTTAATGTTCTTCAATGTTCTTTACTGTTCTTCAATGTTCTTTACTGTTCTTTACTGTTCTTCAATGTTCTTTAATGTTCTTTAATGTTCTTCAATGTTCTTCAATGTTTTTCATTGTTCTTTACTGTTCTTCAATGTTCTTCAATGTTCTTCAATGTTTTTCAATGTTCTTTACTGTTCTTTAATGTTCTTTAATGTTCTTCAATGTTCTTTACTGTTCTTCAATGTTCTTTACTGTTCTTTAATGTTCTTTAATGTTCTTCAATGTTCTTTACTGTATGCTTTATGTTCTTCAATGTTCTTTACTGTTCTTTACTGTTCTTCAATGTTCTTTACTGTTCTTTAATGTTCTTTACTGTTCTTTCACTGTTCTTTCAATGTTCTTCAATGTTCTTTACTGTTCTTCAATGTTCTTTACTGTTCTTTACTGTTTTGTTCTTAATGTTCTTTTCAATGTTCTTTACTGTTCTTCAATGTTCTTTACTGTTCTTCAATGTTCTTCAATGTTTCTTTAATGTTCTTTACTGTTCTTCAATGTTCTTTACTGTTCTTTAATGTTCTTTACTGTTCTTCAATGTTCTTTACTGTTCTTTAATGTTCTTTAATGTTCTTAATGTTCTTACTGTTCTTTAATGTTCTTTAATGTTCTTTCAATGTTCTTTAATGTTCTTAATGTTCTTCAATGTTCTTTAATGTTCTTTACTGTTCTTCATGTTCTTAATGTTCTTAATGTTCTTAATGTTCTTTAATGTTCTTAATGTTCTTTACTGTTCTTCTGTTCTTAATGTTCTTTAATGTTCTTTAATGTTTTTCAATGTTCTTTACTGTTCTTCACTGTTTTAATGTTCTTTAATGTTCTTTATGTTCTTCAATGTTCTTTAATGTTCTTCAATGTTCTTTACTGTTCTTCAATGTTCTTTACTGTTCTTTGTCTTCAATGTTCTTACTGTTCTTTAATGTTCTTTAATGTTCTTCACTGTTCTTTAATGTTCTTCAATGTTCTTTACTGTTCTTATTCTTCAATGTTCTTTACTGTTCTTCAATGTTCTTTACTGTTCTTTACTGTTCTTCAATGTTCTTTAATGTTCTTTAATGTTCTTCAATGTTCTTCAATGTTTTCATGTTCTTTACTGTTCTTCAATGTTCTTCAATGTTCTTCAATGTTTTTCAATGTTCTTCAATGTTCTTCAATGTTCTTAATGTTCTTCAATGTTCTTTACTGTTCTTCAATGTTCTTCAATGTTCTTCAATGTTCTTTAATGTTCTTCAATGTTCTTCAATGTTCTTCAATGTTCTTCAATGTTCTTCAATGTTCTTAATGTTCTTAATGTTCATTTTAATGTTCTTCAATGTTCTTTCAATGTTCTTAATGTTCTTCAATGTTCTTAATGTTCAACTAGGATGTCTATATTTTATCTTCTTTGTCAATGAGAATTTAAGAACCTTTTATTTAGCGCTTTGTTTCAAACGATTCAATGTTGTTCTTTAATGTGTGTGTACCCGCCTGCCCAGCGTGTTCGTAGCGGACTGCGGGTGATAAATCCTCTGTGAGTGCGGGTTCAATTCCACGGGCTGGCAGAAAAAGCCACAGGCTCCCCAGATTTTCGGTGTTCGTGGCATCGAACCGAAGGGTTACGATGTCCATGGCACTGAGCCGAAAAGCTGAAACAGCTCAAGTGCTACTGATAAAAAAAAAAATGTAAGTGTATTTTAATGTGTGTGTATGTTTTAATGTGTGTGTATGTTTTAATGCGTGTATATATTTTAATGTGTGTGTATGTTTTAATGTGTGTGTATTTTAATGTGTATGTGCGTATTTTAATGTGTGTGTATGTTTTAATGTGTGTGTATATTTTAATGTGTGTATATATTTTAATGTGTGTGTATATTTTAATATGTGTGTATATTTTAATGTGTGTGTATATTAATGTGTGTGTATATTTTAATGTGTGTATATATTTTAATGTGTGTGTTTATATTTTAATGTGTGTGTATATTTTAATATGTGTGTATATTTTAATGTGTGTGTATATTTTAATGTGTGTGTTTATATTTTAATGTGTGTGTTTATATTTTAATGTGTGTGTATATTTTAATGTGTGTATATTTTAATGTGTGTTTATATTTTAATGTGTGTGTATATTTTAATGTGTGTGTTTATTTTAAATTTTTTTTTTTTCCGATCTAGAAGCACTTGAGCGTGTCATGGACATCGTAACCCTTCGGTTCGGTGCTATGAACACCGTAAATCTGGGGAATCTGTGGCTTTTCTGCCAGTCCGCGGAGTTGAACCCGCACAGACAGATGACTTGTCACCCGTAGTCCAACGCGCTACGAACACGCTGGGCAGGCGAGCGTGTATTTTAATGTGTGTGTATATTTTAATGTGTTTTTTTTTTTTTTTCGTCCGCTTTCAACTCAGACGAAGTTTCATCTCTGAAACTGATTTTTGCGTGACAATCTGTTTTTCCAATTTCTTACAATGGCAGCAGCGTGCACATTGTAAATTACTTTACACTGGCAGCCGTGTGCTCAATGTACTCGTAATTAGTATTCCCTCGCCATACAGGCAGATTTTCTCCGACTTCAGAGGTACTCACGTTATCGTCCTGAGTAAGACCAGGGACTCGAACAAAATGCCGGACAGTAGGTTCGAACCCGAGCTATGAGGCGTCTCACAGCTAGTAGGCCGAGCTACTATCAACTACTCTAGGCAGTCCCCATTTTAATGTGTGTGTATATTTTAATGTGTGTTCACAATCATCCAAAATAGACGTATATATTATATATACATCTTCTTCTATTCCACCATTTACTTCTTTATAGGTGTTGGGGGAGGGGGAGGGGATTTAGTGGTCTTGTGTGTGCTTGTAACGCGCTTTGTAAGCTGTTATGTATTTTCTTAAGGCTGTTCTTGATGCCGTCGCTCCATCTTTTCCCTTCGTCTTGCTTTGTACTCGTTATACTTCTTCTGTGAGGCTCTCTGTGCTAGGCGATACCAGGACATTTGATATATACTTGCTTCTGATTAAATGTGCCGTGTAGTGATCTTTCTTGCTTGCTTGCTTTCTTTCTTTTCTTTTCTTTCTTTCTTTCTTTCTTTCTTGCTTGCTTTCTTTCTTGCTTGCTTGCTTTCTTTCTTTCTTGCTTGCTTTCTTTCTTTTTTCTTTCTTTCTTTCCTTCTTTCTTTCTTTCTTTCTTGCTTATTTGCTTGCTTTCTTTCTTTCTTTCCTTCTTTTCATTCTTTCTTTCTTATATTTTCATTCTTTCTTTCTTTCTGTCTTTCTTTCTTTCTTTTCTCAAATCCTTTTTTTGCCTCACAGCATCAGGATAAGAAGAGATTTCTAGAACGAGTTCTCGTGTGTGCTTCATAAGTAGTGTCTTTCGTCGCATCTGTTATCTCTGAGGTCCATCTTTTGCGTGGCCGGCCTTTTGCTTTGTATCCATTGTATCGGAGCAATATTGTTCTTTGAGGTGCACTGTCTGTTGGTAATCTGCTTATGTGGCCGAACCATTTAATTTGCTGTTTCTTGATAAAGTTTGATACTGATGTTGTACTCACTTTTTCCTGATGTTTTCATTTCATTCTTCCGAAAGTTGTGCCCTCGTAGAATTTTGAAGAGACTACGAGAAACGGTAAGCCGTGTACTGCTGTAAACAAGGAATAGGCACAGTGCCGTCTCGATCAATCTGACTGAGACATTAACAACATGAGCATTAGGTAATTGAAAATTAACATCCAAATTCTATTTGTTACGTGATTTTACAGAGTCGATCGAATTTGGCCCAAAAATGCGAGAAGTTATCGATTTTCTGGGTAACTGCAGCTCAGCTCGTCATGCATCCAATGAGCAGGGTTCCAGTGTCTTTGAGCCAGGAACCAAACGAATCACGTTTGTCTGATAATGTCTGTGATATTGATCGGGGCGGTGCCAAAATGTTCTGGAACCAGCAGAGGTCGGCAATGACCGTTAAAATGGCGGACTGGGGTATGGGAGGGGTACCGTTATTGGGGGGTCCTATGACAGAGAAAACATCATGAAACGGCCCCACGAATCCGATTATTCGCCCGCGCGTACATAAGCCACTGCCGGTTAGCGAATTTCTCACTTTCTAAACTCAATGATGATTTTATCCAAACCGGGGTCTAAATTAGATATAACACAGATAGAATTTAGCTGTGCATCTTTTTAGAACTGGGCAGAACTGGGATCTAATCAAATCTTGGAGTGAAACGATCCGGGCAGCAGTGCACGCTGGAGAATTAGGTCTTTAAGAAAAGGTTAGTAAGACTTCAGAACAACATGCCTTGGGAAACATTTAAGTGAATTTACCTAGTCTGTCTTTATCATTGTTATGAAGTATCTCTGCTATTGTTGGTGCCACTTTCAACAGATACAGACTCACAAAACTACAACTAGTGTTGTCTAATGAACTAAAAAAAAGGGTATTAAACATTATGTATATATTAATTAATTATTTAAAAACACAATTTATGAATTTAAAAGAAGACACAAAAAAGCTGGGACGAAGAGAGTAGCAAACATAAAATGTGAATAAAAATGAGTTATCGGTACTGGATCGCGCGTTGATAAATTAAATTATGATTTGAACTTCTCCACCGTCCTCAAATGATTAAATTAGTACTGGTTACCCAGTTATGCGAGAACAATATTCAATTATGAATTTCCATTTAGCACATATTCAACATCGTGAATTTGATAATAACATCAACATCTTTGAATCAATATATTTGATTATTTCTGAATCAAATTTTCGAATTTTCGTAACAAATATAAACAGATAGCGGATACCAGATATAACAGATCAAATCTTGTTAGAAGATTAATAAAAATGAAACATTGCGTTTAGTTTGGGTTGCAAAATGGTTTGATTGTTATATTTTTTGGGGTAATCCGATGTTTCTCAATGAAGTTAAAGTCGACACTTTTGTACGTTGCTGTTTCTCAATGAAGTTAAAGTCGACACTTTTGTACGTTGCTGTTTCTCAATGAAGTTAAAGTCGTCACTTTTGTACGTTGCTGTTTCTCAATGAAGTTAAAGTCGACACTTTTGTACGTTGCTGTTTCTCAATGAAGTTAAAGTCGACACTTTTGTACTTTGCTGTTTCTCAATGAAGTTAAAGTCGACACTTTTGTACGTTGCTGTTTCTCAATGAAGTTAAAGTCGACACTTTTGTACGTTGCTGTTTCTCAATGAAGTTAAAGTCGACACTTTTGTACTTTGCTGTTTCTCAAAGAAGCAGTTTTGTACTTTGCTGTTTCTCAACGAAGCAGTTTTGTACTTTGCTGTTTCTCAATGAAACAGTTTCATGCTTTACTGTTTCTCAAAAACGTTAAAATCAGTATTTTTTGGGGGTTTACCTCATTGTTTATATTTTCTTAGTTTAGCGAAAGCCGCCACAGCATAGTAGGTTAGGCACTTATTTTGTGTGTGTGTTGCCCAAGATGAAATTCGAAGTTGATGTAGGAATTTTGTTCAGCTTCTCAGATCGCCTCGGTCTCTATTGGGTACCAGAGAAACACAGCATAGTGTAGTCTGTGTACCTAATGAAGACAAAAAAAACAAACAAATGGTGTGCAGTTTAAATACAGATTCAAGTCCCTTAAAATCACGAAAACAATACACAATGACGTTTCAACCAAAAGGACTATCAAGCAAAGTATACAACAGAAGTGAAAAAAATGAGACTTTCTTATATGGCAGATATGCCCGCCTGCCCAGCGTGTGCGTAGCATGTTGGAAGACGGGTAACAAGCCCCCTGTGAGTGCGGTTCAATTCCGCGGGCTGGCAGAAAAGCCACAGGTTCTCCAGATTTATGGTGTTCATGACACCTAACCGAAGGGTTGCGATGTCCATGACACCGAGCTGAAGAGCTGAAAGCTCAAGTGCTTCTGGATCGAAAAATAAATTTAAAAAGTACACACAAAATAATATAAAAGACTAATGTTTTCATTCATAAATACTTAGATTGTTAACAAACATTTCTAGTATATAAGTTTGTAGACAAAGCACATTATTTAGGCCATACTTTTGGAGAGCTAGATGGTTTTGCTTTGAAAAAGTTTGTCTGTAGTGCTAGGCTATGGAAACCGTGCCTCCACACCGTTTTCTCCAGGTCTGGCTTGGTTTGACCTCCTCAGATTTGTAGGTTTCTATACATCGCGAACCGTAAGAAGTAAAGCATTCGTAGCATTAATGATAAAGTCTGGTTCATCAGTCTAGGCGGGGATCGAGAGAAAGAGAGAAATACAAATTCGGATCTAACACCATATTCACCGATATACCACACGTTTTCTGTGAGAAGTGGTTGAGCAGTTTTTCTTGTGTTCTAGAGATAATGAGTTCGAATACGGACAGCGTCATTCTGTTAATTTTTTTTCCATAGGAGATCCCTTAGGATTGTTACTGGTGCTGCGAAGTTCGCGTTTTTGGCATTACTCTAGGCAGATGGCGCATCATTTATGTGAAGTGCATGTGGGAAAAGCACTCGATCAATGAAGGCATCCGTTTACAGCCTTATTTATATACCGCAGGTCTAATACCGGTTAATAAAATACTGTTAGTAATCTTGTTTACCTATTGTTTAATTGTTATGAATAATGTGAAGTCAGTGTTGTTGTATGGCACGGAAACATGGAGGGCAACAAAGGAAACCACCAGAAAACTACAGGAAGTGGATGTTTAAGTAGAATAGAGAGACTGAGATGGTATGATAATATTACGAACGAGGAACTCAGGGAATAAACTAAGCAGATAACAGTGGTAAAAGAGTTAAGGAAGAGACGCTGGCTATGGATAGAACACATTGAGAAAACCAATTGGAAGCATTGCAAGAGTTACATTGTTTTGGAACTCGCAGGGAAAGAGGAATAGGAGAGCCTAGAAATACATGAGAGCCGGAAATTATATTAAAAGGATAGATAAGACATAAGCGTCTGTAGCTGAAGCGGTAGTGAGCTCGATCACAAACGCAAGCGTACCTGGTTCAAACCCCACGGAGGGCAAGTTTGGAAGCAAATTCGTTTCCGTGAGATTTTTACAAAAGGTAAAAGTAGCCCTTTACCGTTCAGAAAGCAATGGCAAACTACTGAACGTATAAGTGGTGCCTAGAAAATCAACGACTTGTTTACTTGGTTGATGGCTACGTTCTGTAAAGGATATGCCATGATTTTCATTTCAAGACGTGGAAAGAATTGGAAGGAATGGCAGGAGAGAAGAAGAGCTGGAAGGAGTTTGTTGAAGACCTGTACTTCGTTGGGAGTTGAAAGGTGAAAAATGAGTATGATCGCAAGGTGGAAGCTGGTTCGGATCCAGGCAATGGATTGAATCACTGCAAGCGTCAACAATTTGCAGAATCACACTTATCTTCGTTCCGGGGCACATGGGTGTTGTTGCAATTAGAGAGTAGACAGGCTGGCTGGCTCTGCCACCATATCAGACGACCAGTCAATGGATAGAGCTGATATTTTGAACGCCCTCTTAGAGAGAGGACGCAAAGAAGATTTTCATGTAAACCAATGCACGTTAACTACTAGATTGCAGGAGCTAGGTTTGAAGATTGGAGTAGCAAGAAAAGAACAGCATAAAAGGTATATGAGTAGACTCATCAATCAAAATCGAACTGGTACGGTCAGTCGCTGGACGCTGTTGGAGATATTGCGAAGGAGATCGGAGCACCTATGGACATGTCCGGAGTGCAATGAAGATATTCAACTGAAACTGAAACTGAAACTGAAGGTGATGAATAGAAAAGGAAGAAATTGCTAAGAGAATGAAGCAGCGTTGGAAGCTCAGAAGCTCAAGTTTCCATAGTTATGCCAAGTATGTAACAGAGGTTATTGTCAATCCATACTGTTGGAGTATTTTGTTTTCTTGGCTGTTTATCTATCTCTCACTTCTTTAGTCTTTCTCGTGCTGAAAGACTTGATATGTTCTTATTGCAAACACAAAATGATATTTAACTCTTTGAATCCGTAATTTATTTTTAATCTCCGGACGCATTTATATTACAGAGTAGACTGAACTTTCGATATACGTGGGATATATTACATGTAATATATCTTACATTTGTTTATAGTTTAATATATTACATTTGTTTATAGTTTAATATATTACATTTGTTTATAGTTTAATATATCTTACATTTGTTTATAGTTTAATATATCTTACATTTGTTTATAGTTTAATATATCTACATTTGTTGATAGTTTAATATAACACATTTGTTTATAGTTTAATATATCTTACATTTGTTTATAGTTTAATATATCACATTTGTTTATAGTTTAATATATCTTACATTTGTTTATAGTTTAATATATCTTACATTTTTTTATAGTTTAATATATCTTACATTTGTTTATAGTTTAATATATCAATTTGTTTATTGTTTAATATATCTTACATTTGTTTATAGTTTAATATATCTTACATTTGTTTATAGTTTAATATATCTTACATTTGTTTATAGTTTAATATATCTCACATTTGTTTATAGTTTAATATATCTTACATTTGTTTATAGTTTAATATATCTCACATTTGTTTATAGTTTAATATATCTTACATTTGTTTATTGTTTAATATATCACATTTGTTTATAGTTTAATATATCACATTTGTTTATTGTTTAATATATCTTACATTTGTTTATAGTTTAATATATCTTACATTTGTTTATAGTTTAATATATCACATTTGTTTATAGTTTAATATAACACATTTGTTTATAGTTTAATATATCTTACATTGTTTATAGTTTAATATATCTTACATTGTTTATAGTTTAATATATCTTACATTTGTTTATTGTTTAATATATTACATTTGTTTATAGTTTAATATATATCACATTTGTTTATAGTTTAATATATCTACATTTGTTTATAGTTTAATATATCTTAATTTGTTTATAGTTTAATATATCTTACATTTGTTTATAGTTTAATATATCTAACATTTGTTTATAGTTTAATATATCTTACATTTGTTTATAGTTTAATATATCTTATCATTTGTTTATAGTTTAATATATCACATTTGTTTAAGTTTAATATAAACATTTGTTTATAGTTTAATATATCTTTACATTGTTTATAGTTTAATATATCTTACATTTGTTTATAGTTTAATATATCTTACATTTGTTTATAGTTTAATATATTACATTTGTTTATAGTTTAATATATCACATTTGTTTATTGTTTAATATATCTTACATTTGTTGATAGTTTAATATATCACATTTGTTTATAGTTTAATATATCTTACATTTGTTTATTGTTTAATATATCTTACATTTGTTTATAGTTTAATATATCAATTTGTTTATAGTTTAATATATCTCACAATTGTTTATTGTTTAATATAAATACTTTGTTTATAGTTTAATATATTACATTTGTTTATAGTTTAATATATCTTACATTGTTTATAGTTTAATATATCTTACATTTGTTTATTGTTTAATATATTACATTTGTTTATAGTTTAATATATTACATTTGTTTATAGTTTAATATATTACATTTGTTTATAGTTTAATATATTACATTTGTTTATAGTTTAATATATCTTACATTTGTTTATAGTTTAATATATCTTACATTTGTTTATAGTTTAATATATTACATTTGTTTATAGTTTAATATATTACATTTGTTTATAGTTTAATATATTACATTTGTTTATAGTTTAATATATTACATTTGTTTATAGTTTAATATATTACATTTGTTTATAGTTTAATATATCTTACATTTGTTTATAGTTTAATATATCACATTTGTTTATAGTTTAATATATCTTACATTTGTTTATTGTTTAATATATCACATTTGTTTATAGTTTAATATATCTTACATTTGTTTATAGTTTAATATATCACATTTGTTTATAGTTTAATATATCTTACATTTGTTGATAGTTTAATATATCTTACATTTGTTTATAGTTTAATATATCTTACATTTGTTTATTGTTTAATATATCTTACATTTGTTTATAGTTTAATATATCACATTTGTTTATAGTTTAATATATCTCACATTTGTTTATAGTTTAATATAACACATTTGTTTATAGTTTAATATAACACATTTGTTTATAGTTTAATATATCTTACATTTGTTTATAGTTTAATATATCTCACATTTGTTTATAGTTTAATATAACACATTTGTTTATAGTTTAATATATATTACATTTGTTTATAGTTTAATATATCTTACATTTGTTTATAGTTTAATATAACACATTTGTTTATAGTTTAATATATCTTACATTTGTTTATAGTTTAATATATCTTACATTTGTTTATAGTTTAATATATCTTACATTTGTTTATAGTTTAATATAACACATTTGTTTATAGTTTAATATATCTCACATTTGTTTATAGTTTAATATATCTTACATTTGTTTATAGTTTAATATATCTTACATTTGTTTATAGTTTAATATATTACATTTGTTTATAGTTTAATATAACACATTTGTTTATAGTTTAATATATCTTACATTTGTTTATAGTTTAATATATCTTACATTTGTTTATAGTTTAATATATTACATTTGTTTATAGTTTAATATATCTTACATTTGTTTATAGTTTAATATATCTTACATTTTTTTATAGTTTAATATATCTTACATTTGTTTATAGTTTAATATATCTTACATTTGTTTATAGTTTAATATATCTTACATTTGTTTATAGTTTAATATATCACATTTGTTTATAGTTTAATATATCTTACTATTTGTTTATATGTTTAATATATCACATTTGTTTAAAGTTTAATATAACACATTTGTTTATAGTTTAATATATCTTACATTTGTTTATAGTTTAATATATCTTACATTTGTTTATAGTTTAATATATCTTACATTTGTTTATAGTTTAATATATCACATTTGTTTATAGTTTAATATATCTTACATTTGTTTATAGTTTAATATATCTTACATTTGTTTATAGTTTAATATATCTTACATTTGTTTATAGTTTAATATATCTTACATTTGTTTATAGTTTAATATATCACATTTGTTTATAGTTTAATATATCTTACATTTGTTTATTGTTTAATATATCTTACATTTGTTTATAGTTTAATATATCTTACATTTGTTTATAGTTTAATATATCTTACATTTGTTTATAGTTTAATATATCACATTTGTTTATAGTTTAATATATCTCACATTTGTTTATAGTTTAATATATCTTACATTTGTTTATTGTTTAATATATCTTACATTTGTTTATAGTTTAATATATTACATTTGTTTATAGTTTAATATAACACATTTGTTTATAGTTTAATATATCTTACATTTGTTTATAGTTTAATATATCTTACATTTGTTTATAGTTTAATATATCTTACATTTGTTTATAGTTTAATATATTACATTTGTTTATAGTTTAATATAACACATTTGTTTATAGTTTAATATATCTTACATTTGTTTATTGTTTAATATATCTTACATTTGTTTATAGTTTAATATATCTTACATTTGTTTATAGTTTAATATATCTTACATTTGTTTATAGTTTAATATATCTTACATTTGTTTATAGTTTAATATAACACATTTGTTTATAGTTTAATATATCTTACATTTGTTTATTGTTTAATATATCTTACATTTGTTTATAGTTTAATATATCTCACATTTGTTTATAGTTTAATATATCTTACATTTGTTTATTGTTTAATATATCTTATTTTGTTTATTGTTTAATATATCTACATTTGTTGATAGTTTAATATATCTTACATTTGTTTATAGTTTAATATATCTTACATTTGTTTATAGTTTAATATATCTTACATTTGTTTATTGTTTAATATATCTTACATTTGTTGATAGTTTAATATATCTTACATTTGTTTATAGTTTAATATATCATATTTGTTTATTGTTTAATATATCTTACATTTGTTTATAGTTTAATATATCTTACATTTGTTTATAGTTTAATATATCTTACATTTGTTTATAGTTTAATATATCTTACATTTGTTTATAGTTTAATATATCTTACATTTGTTTATAGTTTAATATATCTTACATTTGTTTATAGTTTAATATATCTTACATTTGTTTATAGTTTAATATAACTTACATTTGTTTATAGTTTAATATATCACATTTGTTTATAGTTTAATATATCATATTTGTTTATAGTTTAATATATCTTACATTTGTTTATAGTTTAATATATCTTACATTTGTTTATAGTTTAATATATCATATTTGTTTATTGTTTAATATATCTTACATTTGTTTATAGTTTAATATATCTTACATTTGTTTATAGTTTAATATATCTTACATTTGTTTATAGTTTAATATATCTTACATTTGTTTATAGTTTAATATATCTTACATTTGTTTATAGTTTAATATATCTTACATTTGTTTATAGTTTAATATATCTTACATTTGTTTATAGTTTAATATATCTTACATTTGTTTATAGTTTAATATATCTTAAATTTGTTTATAGTTTAATATATCTTACATTTGTTGATAGTTTAATATATCACATTTGTTTATTGTTTAATATATCTTACATTTGTTTATAGTTTAATATATCACATTTGTTTATAGTTTAATATAACACATTTGTTTATAGTTTAATATATCTCACATTTGTTTATAGTTTAATATATCTTACATTTGTTTATTGTTTAATATATCTTACATTTGTTTATAGTTTAATATATCTTACATTTGTTTATAGTTTAATATATCTCACATTTGTTTATAGTTTAATATATCTTACATTTGTTTATAGTTTAATATATCTCACATTTGTTTATAGTTTAATATATCTTACATTTGTTTATAGTTTAATATATCTTACATTTGTTTATAGTTTAATATATTACATTTGTTTATAGTTTAATATATCTCACATTTGTTTATAGTTTAATATATCTTACATTTGTTTATAGTTTAATATATCTTACATTTGTTTATAGTTTAATATATCTCACATTTGTTTATAGTTTAATATATCTTACATTTGTTTATAGTTTAATATATCTTACATTTGTTTATAGTTTAATATAACACATTTGTTTATAGTTTAATATATCTTACATTTGTTTTTTGTTTAATATATCTCACATTTGTTTATAGTTTAATATATCTTACATTTGTTGATAGTTTAATATATCACATTTGTTTATAGTTTAATATAACACATTTGTTTATAGTTTAATATATCTCACATTTGTTTATAGTTTAATATATCTTACATTTGTTTATAGTTTAATATATCTTACATTTGTTTATAGTTTAATATATCACATTTGTTTAAAGTTTAATATAACACATTTGTTTATAGTTTAATATATCTTACATTTGTTTATTGTTTAATATATCTTACATTTGTTTATAGTTTAATATATCTTACATTTGTTTATAGTTTAATATATCTTACATTTGTTTATAGTTTAATATAACACATTTGTTTATAGTTTAATATATCTTACATTTGTTGATAGTTTAATATATCACATTTGTTTATAGTTTAATATATCTTACATTTGTTGATAGTTTAATATATCTTACATTTGTTTATAGTTTAATATATCTTACATTTGTTTATAGTTTAATATATCTTACATTTGTTTATAGTTTAATATATCTTACATTTGTTTATAGTTTAATATATCTTACATTTGTTTATAGTTTAATATATCTTACATTTGTTTATAGTTTAATATATCACATTTGTTTATAGTTTAATATATCACATTTGTTTATAGTTTAATATATCTTACATTTGTTGATAGTTTAATATATCACATTTGTTTATATTTTAATATATCACATTTGTTTATAGTTTAATATAGCTTACATTTGTTTAAAGTTTCTTCACAATTTCGCCTCAATTTCTTCACACAATTATTCCCTTTTTTAATCTACTGCGTAGTCTACACATTTATTTTGCATTTGCATTCACATTTTTTTTCTTCACATATAGTTTTTGTATTTTGATTCAAAAAGAGACATACTACCAGCTTTTAAACTTTGTTATCAGCTTTTAATACATTTCTAAAAATAGTTTTGTTAATAGATCATACAACGAAATTATAAACATTGACAAATTGCGGTTTTAAGTATTCAGGGTGTGTTGAGAACAATACGCATACATACGTTTTAGCTGTGTAATGAGGAAAATAGCACACATATGTTAGAACAATCTGCATACATACAATTTGGCTGTTTGCTGAGGAAGATAGCACACATATGTTAGAACAGTCCGCATACATACGTTTTGGCGGTTTAATGAGGAAGACTACACACATATGGGATTGCTGTATTGCGTGCTTTAATATCGATTCTAACAAATGTAAAAAACCAAACTACGTCGTCAATATCATCGTCATTATCAACATCACCATTATCGCCGTCATCATTATCATCGTTATCATCATCATCATCATCAATTATCACATCATCACGTCGTCGTCATCATCACCATTATCATCATCATGTACCATGCCGTATGACATGAATTTCTACAGACGAGACGTCTGTTCTTAGTACTGACTATAAATTCGAATGCTAACGCATTTCTGTGCCACCAAGACAGGATTTTCCAACTTATTTTTCTATGTATTCCCCGTTTCGTATCCCATTGATTTTGTTGGTTGTCACTGTGTCTACAACCGACTAGTTTTACATTACAAATAATTTAGTCATAGTATCTACAGTCATACAGTCTACACAGAATCTCTCTGTGGAATATTCTGAGATGCTATGGAATACAGACAAAAAAAGTTCGCACTGATGGTGGACAAGCGACTGGTTTATGGTTGAAACCGAAGTAAAGCAAGGCTGTATTCTATCTCCGCTATTGTTTGAGTGGCCATTGACTGGGTGATGCGAAAATGTTGCAGTGGCGAAACTGGCATCGATTGGGTAGAAAATAGTCAACTAGAAGATTTGTATTTTGCAGATGATATTGCCTTGTTAAGTAGAAACAACTAAGATATGCAAAGAAAAACAGACAACTTGTCATCTATAGCATCAAAGTTGGACTGCAGATAAGCTATGAAAAACAAATATAATGAAGACACCTATGGCAAGTAATGCAGATATCACACTGGAATCTAAATTGATAAAAATAACAGAGCAGTTCACCTATTTGGGTAGCAATTTTGATTGCACAGGAAATGTTAAAAAGAAATTATGATACGAATTGGCAAAGCAACATCAGCTTTTAAAAGTCTAAATAAAATATGGAACTGCAAGTTATATAGTATTAAAACTAAATTACGAATTTTCAATTCAAATGTTGTATCAATCCTAACATATGCTAGCGAGAGTTGGAAAATGACTAAAGATATAGAAAGCAAGTTGAATGCATTTGAAAATAGATGTCTGCGAAAATAATGAATATAAAATGGAACGAATTCAGGAGAAGTGATGAAATCAGAGACATGTCTGGTCAACCACTAGTGACAACTGTTATAAGAAAGAGAAGATGGAGATATGTTGGGCACACCTTGAGGAGAAATGATCAACGAATATCAAAGCAGGCATTGAAGTGGGATGCAAAGGGTTCAAGAAAGAGAGGTCGACCTAAGGAGACCCTGAAGCGAACTTTACTTAGAGAGGCAGGAAATATCGGTCTCAGTTCCATGGAGGAGATTGAGCGAGTTGCCCAGGATAGAGCGATATGGAGAAATTACTTGCAGGCCCTATGTAACGTATAACGGTACGAGAGGAATTATTATTATATTATTTATCTACAGTCATACGGCTGGTGGCGTGCCATTTCTGTATAGTGGGATGAAACCAAATATTCAAATCCGATACAATAAAGTTAATTCTTTGTCTTTAGATACTTAGATCCATAATGTATTTTGTCTCATTATTATCATCAAATAGCTTGTCCTGAGCAGAACTTTGCCGCCCCAACAGTCCTGCGGAATTTCTCTCTCTCATAGGCCATCTGTCCTGTCTCTGCAGCCGTCATGTTCAAACCATCAGTTACATCCTGAATCCATCTTCTCCGTGGTCTTCCTCTTCTTCTCTTTGCCGGTATGTCTCCTTCCATGTTGGTCTTCTCCATGTCTTTTTATATGTCCAAAATATCTCAATTTCTCTTTCGTATTTGTAGCATCAGCCAGTTTTCTTTCATTTTGAGTTCTTTCTGGATAGATCTATTTGTTCTCTTCTCTGTCCATGATATATGGAGAACTCTTCTGTAACACTTATCTTCAAAAGCACATAAATGTTTTTCCACTGCTTTATTAAATGTCCATGCTTCACACCCATACGTTGCTACTATGAATATGCATGCTCTTAGTATTCTGATCTTTGTTTTCTTATCAGTTCCGTTCCATACTGTTTTTAATTGTTTAATTTTTGGTAAAGCCATGTTTGTTCTTCTTTTAATTTCCTTTATCCCATTTCCATCTGTTGTTAGCAGTGAACCAAGATATTCAAAACTGTTCACATTTCCATCTGTTGTTAGCAGTGAACCAAGATATTAAACTGTTCACATTTCCATCTGTTGTTACGTCAGCCAAGATATTCAAACTGTTCTTTCCATCTGTTGTTAGCAGTGAACCAAGATATTCAAAACTGTTCACATTTCCATCTGTTGTTAGCAGTGAACCAATATATTCAAAACTGTTCACATTTCCATCTGTTGTTAGCAGTGAACCAATATATTCAAAACTGTTCACATTTCCATCTGTTGTTAGCAGTGAACCAATATATTCAAAACTGTTCACATTTCCATCTGTTGTTAGCAGTGAACTAAGATATTCAAAACTGTTCACATTTCCATCTGTTGTTCAGTGAACAATATATTCAAACTGTTCACATTTCCATCTGTTGGCAGTGAACCAAGATATTCAAAACTGTTCACATTTCCATCTGTTGTTAGCAGTGAACCAAGATATTCAAAACTGTTCACATTTCCATCTGTTGTTAGCAGTGAACCAAGATATTCGGTCTACAACTCCTATATTACAAAGTGAAAAAAGGAGTTTAAAAAAAAAGGAAAACCCAGGGGAAGCACCGAGCGAAGCCAATGAATATGGTAAAATAATAAAGAGTAAACAAGTATTGGTGGCGTCTGTGGCTTAGGGGATAGTGACTCGTTTGATTAACCCCGACGTTCTGAGTTCGAATCACGCTGCGGACAGTTTGGTTGCAAATTGTTTCGCGTAGATTTTTACAAAAAGGATGATGGTACCACCCGTTCGAACATGGCAATATGAACGTAAAATTCAAATCACAAACAGCGTTAAAAAGCTGGGGTTGATTCGCAAAGTCCTGTAAAGGATATGCAATTAACTTTTTATGCGTCTACAAGTAAGCCGGCATATCCGATTTCTGCGACGCTTTTTAATTGACTAGTTTATCTTCTCTAGGCTCCTACCCTCAGTCGCCTCTTACGACATGCCTTGTAGCTCACAGTGTTACTATTCTTTGCTCCTCTTGCGAGCCCCGACAACACACAGACAGGATATAAGAGAAAACCGCAATAAAACTATATTGTTATGTAGAAAAACGCAATAAAACTATATTGTTATGTAGAAAACTGCAATAAAACTATATTGTTAGTGTAGAAAATCGCATTATAAAATATATGTTACATAGAAAACTGCAAGTAAAATATAGATTGTTATTATGGAAACTGCCATTATAAACTATATTGTTAATGTCGAAACTGCAATAAAACTATTTGTTATGTCGAAAACCGAATAAAACTATATTGTTATGTAGAAAACTGCAATAAAACTATATTGTTATGTATAAAAACGTAAACGAAAAAGTACAGCAGTTATACAAAATACGAAAAAAATACACAGCAACGTTTCAACCAAAAGGACTATCAAGCAAAGTATACAACAGAAGTTAAAAAAAATGAGACTTTCTTATATGGCAGACATGCCCGCCTGCCCAGCGTGTGCCTAGCGTGTTGGAAGACGGGTGATACGCCCCCTGTGAGTGTGGTTCAATTCCGCGAGCTGGCAGAAAAGCCACAGGTTCTCCAGATTTATGGTGTTCGTGACACCGAACCGAAGGGTTGCGATGTCCATGTCGCCGAGCCGAAGAGCTGAAAGCTCAAGTGCTTCTGGATCGAAAGAAGAAATTTTAAAACAGTAAAAAATGTACACACAAAATAATATCAAAAACTAATGTTTTCATTCATAAATACTTAGATTTTTAACAAACATTTCTAGTATATAAGCTTGTAGATAAAGTACATTATTTAGGCCATACTTTTGGAGAGCTAGATGGTTTTGCTTTGAAAACGTTTGTCTGTAGTGCTAGGCTATGGAAGCCGCGCCTCCACACCGTTTTCTCCAGGTCTGGCCTGGTTTGACCTCCTCAGATTTGTAGGTTTCTATACATCGCGAACCGTAACAAGTAAAGTTGTGATTCTAATCTCGTGTTTGGTAAATTGTTTTGGCCCTCATATCTTTTACAGGACTTTGCGAATCAACCCAGCTTTTTAACGCTGTTTGTGATTTTTCTAGACATTATTACGTTCAGTAGTTTGCCATTGCTTTCTGAAGGGTGGTGCCATCGTCATTTTATCAAAATCCAGCGAAACAATTTGCAACCAAACTGTCCGCAGCGTGATTCGAACTCAGAACGTGGAGGTTAATAGACCGAGTCACTAACCCTTAGGCCACAGACGCCACCGTAGGCGCATAACTGGCACAATATACAATTGCTCTTAGGCTCGGATCACATACAAATCACAGAGAGTGGTTAACAAGGAGTCGATATGAAGCGTTTGAACAAGAAGAGAGTATCTTCTTGTAAAATGTCATATATAAATCATTTATTTATATTGCTGTAACTATATTCATTAACATTTATTTTTCATTCAACCAGGTACATAGACAAACAGCCTGGTTCTGGTGGTTAACGAGGAAACGATCTAGATTTCTCAAGAGTAATAACCACCTGGGTAAAAGACACAGTGTTATTGAGACTTCGCCGAAGAACTACTTCAGATTGTTCAGCAATATTTGCGCACCAAGTCATTCCAAAACTCAACACTGCGCTATAGACTTTACAAATAAATACAGATTCAGGCTAGGTTACTTGGACGGAGAATACATAGATTCAGTTAGTCCAAGAGATTCAACATATAATTGACATTTTGACAAAGAGAGCACCAGTTTCACTTAGATCAAGAAAACACATCGGTGTCATTTATACAAAGACGATACCAGATCAAGAAAACACATCGGTTTCATTTATACAAAGACGATACCAGACCAAGAAACACACATCTGTGTCATTTATACAAAGACGATACCAGACCAAGAGAAAACACATCGGTGTCATTTATACGCAGACGATACCAGACCAAGAAAACACATCGGTGTCATTTATACAAAGACGATACCAGACCAAGAAAACACACATCGGTGTCATTTATACAAAGACGATACCAGACCAAGAAAACACACATCGGTGTTATTTATACGCAGACGACGCGAAATTCATTTGAACCAAGAGAGTAATATCTGTGTCATTTTGACAAACAAAAAGACACCAATCTAGTTTAATCAATAGAACACATTTAGTTCACTTCGACAAAACGATCGAAACATATAATTGTTATTTTGGGAAAGAGGACACCAATTTTACTTGACCAAAAGGACACTTTTGTGCCATTTATCGAAAGAAGACACCAGATTCTATTAACCCAAGAAAACAGACATCTTTCTTATTCTGATAAAGATGGCTTCTAGATTTGAATAGAGATGACACTTGTGATTAATTTGGACACAGAGATCACACAAGTTTCTTTTAAATTGAGAAGACATAAGTGTTATATTTAGATAAATAGTGTTCATCTCTCTCAATTTGATAAAGTAGACACGTTCAGATAAAGACCACACTTTTTCTTTATATTTATATTTTTATATAGCTATTTACATTTTGAATTTTGATAAGTAACATTCAGAGGCGGTTTATATTTGATGAGAATTTTGATAAGTAACAGTCAGAGGCGGTTTATATTTGATGAGAATTTTGATAATTTAAACAGTCAGAGGCGGTTTATATTTGATGAGAATTTTGATAAGTAACAGTCAGAGGCGGATTATATTTGATGAGAATGGATTATGCTTATCTAAATCAGTCTGGGTTTGATGCTGCAAATTGTGGTCTCTCACCAATGGATGGTGGGATTGGGAATCCTTGCAACATTCCCTGTTCTTATCCAGATTCGGCCAACATGTTCTCACAGATGGGTCAAGGTTACGGTCGATATAACGGTGTGCGACCTTTTCCTTCTATGGGGTCGAATCCACCAGGTCTTGGTCCAGCCGGAAGTTGCAGTATGATGCCACGTCCAAGAGATCATCACCCGCCACCCCCTGTTTTTGGATCAGGTAGGATATGTTTTGGTTAAATCTTGAATTTTTTGTTAATAATTGTTCTTCTATGTTTCTTGATCTCATTCAACACCTCAACATTTGTAATTTTAGCAGTCCATAGGATTCTCAACATTCTTCTGTAAAACCAAATTTCTGTATCCCTCAGAGATTTTTCGATCTGTGTGTTCATTGTCCATGACTCGCATCCGTATGTCATTATTGGTTCTATGTAGCACTGAATAACTCGCATCAGTAGTAGTAGTGATAGTTATTGTAGTATCTTCAGTAGTAGTAGTAGTAGTATTAGTAGTAGTATTAGTAGTAGTATTAGTAGTAGTATTCGTAGTAGTATTAGTAGTAGTATTAGTAGTAGTATTAGTAGTAGTATTAGTAGTAGTATTAGTAGTAGTATTAGCAGTAGTATTAGCAGTAGTATTAGCAGTAGTATTAGCAGTAGTATTAGCAGTAGTATTAGCAGTAGTATTAGTAGTAGTATTAGTAGTAATATTAGTAGTAGTATTAGTAGTAGTATTCGTAGTAGTATTAGTAGTAGTATTAGTAGTAGTATTAGTAGTAGTATTAGTAGTAGTATTAGTAGTAGTAACAGTATTGTCAAACGTAAATATCTTATTTAGTAACGGGAACAAATAGACATACTAAAAATTATACAGGGTGTTCAAGATAATTGCAGCCCCATTGACAAATCGAAAGTTGCCAGATAACCTATCGAAATCTGATTCCTGCAGCCTTGGTGAGTTTTACGTCACATCTTCAGCACCATTTGGAGCTCTGGTGCTTATCCATCGGCGATGTGTCCGGTTTCAACCAACGTGTACTCGGTTTGCTCTCCGTTCTGTAGCCACCTGATGTTTTTACGGTGTGGGTAGCTAACCCCACTTCCAACCTCCTTACTCGCCTCTTACGACATGCGTGGCAGGTAACAGTTGTTCTATTCTTTACACGCCAATTTGGACCCCAGTAAGTACTCGGGCGATCTCTATATCTGAACAGTTGTTTATTGTTTTTGTACTTTGTAAACTACCGTACTTATTTTTTGTATGTGTTTCTCCATTGCTACAGTTTTATTGCAGTCATATCTGATATTGTCAATACTAAATCTTGCTTGAGTGGATATATGTAAAGTCATAAATTAAGTCATCCTATGCCCGAGTGGTTACCGGGGCCCAAATTTGGTGTGTAAGGAATAGAACCACTGTTACCTGCAATGCATGTCGTAAGAGGCGATTAAGGAGGGTAGGTTCAAATCAGAGGCATGTGTCTTAACGGTAGAAGTCTACGAGTTTAGGAGTCTACAAACCAATATGTAAGGTATACACGTTCTTGGCAAAGATCAAACATATCACAAAGAGTAATTAAAATTGGTCGTAAAGAACGAACGCAAAGAAGAATTAGACAGTCTATAGAAATTACAGGTAATTATCACAAGCTGTGAAATCAACTATGTAAGTAAAGTTACCAATGTTTGGTGGTATCTATGGCGACGTGGTTGAGGTGTTTGCCTGGGGTTATGAAGGTTATAAGTTCGTCTCTAGACCGATTCAAATATGCAACTTTCCCAGAAATCCCTAGGAATGTCGCTGGAACTACGGAGTTCGTAGTTTTTGCAACACTCTCGGCAGGTGGCGGACCTTTTCAGCTGAGAGGGACGGTGCCATATGTGAAAACCCGGTGCAATGAAGTCAATCTTTCGGTTTAAGTCTTTTTTTTTTTACCTATGAATTTGAAGAAGGCACGCCTGTATGGTGGGGGACACTGATAAAAAGGAAAGCATGCCTTCAGGTAAAAAATTAGTCAGAAGCGACACACCAGGCGCACTGACTACACTTCAATTCAAAGCGGGCGATCGCTAGAAGAAGAAGAAGAAGAAGACCCTCTTTTGTTAACGATGAAAAACTGGATAAAGTAAACAATGAAAACATAAGAACTATTTTTGGTTTAATATATTCCTCTCGTTCCGTTATACGTTACATAGAAATTGCATGTAATTTCTCCATACCGCTCTATCCTGCGCAAATCGTTCAATCTCTTCTATGAAATTGAGACCGATAATTCTCGTCTGTCTCACTAACGTTAGTTTCAGGGTTTCCCTTGAGCAGCACTTTCTCTCTTGAACTCTCTGCATCCCACTTCAATGCCTGTTTGATATTCGTTGAGCATTTCTCCTCAAGGTGTATCCAACATATCTCCATCTTCTCCTTCTTATAACAGTTGTCACTAGTGGTTGACCAGACATGTCTCTGATTTCATCACGTCTCCTAAATATATTTGTCCCATTTTGTGTTGATTATTTTATCGCAGACATCTATTTTCAAATGCATTCAACTTACTTCCTATATCTTTAGTCATTCACCAACTCTTGCTAGCATATGTAAGGATTGATACAACTTTGGAATTTAAAATTCGTAATTTAGTTTTAAAACTATATAGCCTGAAGTTTCATATTGTATTTAGACTTTTGAAAGCTTATGCTGTCTTGACAATTCGTATTATAATTTACTTTTTAACATTTCCTGTCAATCAAAATTGCTATCTAAATAGGTGAACTGCTCTGTTATTTTTATCATTTTAGATTCAGAGTTTGCCATAGGTGTCTTCATTATATTTGTTTTTCATAGCGTATCTGCATTCCAACTGTTGATGCTATAGATGAGAAGTTGTCTGTTTTTCTTGTTATATCTTGGTTGTTTCTACTTAACAAGGCAATATCATCCGTATCTCCCGTGCAGTCAATATTGCTACTCAAGTTGGTGAACTGCTCTATTATTATTGTTATCGTTTTGATGAAGCGAGTTGATGAGAATGATATGTTTAACAAAGATGCTTTGTGTAACAATTAGTACTCAAAATAAAAGAGAATCCATTCACCAAAAAAATTAAGAAAAATTAATTAAAGCATTCTATGTAGATTAATCTTATCATCAATATAAGAAAGAGGCAGTCAACATTTTTCGGACATGTGATGAGGAAGGGAGATTTAAAACACATTGTGACAACCGGTAAAATCGAGGGTAGACGAGACAGAGGAAACAGAGAGAGAAAATTTAGGATAGCCTGACTTCATGGCACGGTAGAGCGTCAACATCTTAGTTGATAGCAAACACCAACGACAGAGATTTGTGGAGATCCATGATTGCCTACGTCAGCCGGCACGGCACCTGATGATGAGATGTAGATTGAATTAAAACAAGCAACGTGTTACACCAACGTTTGTGGTAGTCTTCAGTTTATTGAGAGCCCATATTCCCCCTCCCTCCAAAAAACCAAACCAACCCCACATTGTTCTCATGGACATCAATCATTCCAGTCCTATAACGATGACTCTCAGACGCCATCATCATCATCATCATCATCATTACTCTCTCTCGCGATCGTTCTTAAGCCGTTTTTATCATTCTATTGTGATATATAAACAGCCAAACATCAGAACGGGATGTACGTGCACACCTTCAGTACCTATTGGAGCTCAAGTGCTTATCCTTGGGTGGTGTGTTCGATTTCAACCAGCGTTTACTGGGTTCGCTCTCCGATAGCCTTTGGCTGTCCCCAGCCAAAACCCACAAGGCAGCAGGTTGCTATTTTCTTTTAGGGCAGCGACCCTTAGACGCCCTGCCCTCCCGGGTTTATGAGCGCTATCTGCCCAGCAAACCTGTCGTTTTGTGGACTCCTTGGTTTATCATCATCTAATTTGTCCTTTTTTGGAACTTGGCTCCCTGATAGCAGCTCCAGTTATCTGCCTGTCCTGTGCGAGATGTCTGAGTCATACTCAGCTCGTCTATAACATATTTTGTCCACCTCCTCCTGGTTTTTTCTCTCCTCTTCTGTCCGCCATCACACCGTCCACTGTATCCTGAGAATCACCTCGTTCTATGGATCCCCAACAAGCTGGGGTCGTAATGCACCAATTTGCAACAATTTTCCAGTGAAGATACTTTCTGAAAACCCCACTGAATGCCATGCTTACGAGGAGATCGAATCAGTTATGCATCTTCTTCTTCTTCGTCTCTTCCAACATTTACTTCTTTATAGAAGTGTTGGGGGGTGAAACGTAGTGTCTGTGTGTGCTTGTTTCTTTCCACCATTTACTTTTTATAGAAGTGTTGGGGTGAAACGTAGTGTCGTGTGTGTGCCTGTTTTAAGGCACTTTGTAAGCTGATATTCATTTTTGTAAGGCTGTTCTTGATGCCATCGCTCCATATTTTGCGCGGTTTTCCTCTTGCTTTGTATTCATTATACTTTTTCTGTGTGGCTCTCTGTGGTAGCGATACCAGGGCATTCTGTCAGGTGTCAAACTATTTAATATGTTGTTCTTTTATGAATTGCATGACTGGTTTCACATTACTATTCAATGTCTGTAATCTTTCTTGATTTTTCTTTCTTTTTTAAAATTTCTTTTCTCCAATCCTGTTTTGTCTTACATCGTCATAATAAGAAGAGATTTATAGAACGAACCCTTGTGTGAACTTCATAAATAGTGTCTTTCGTCGCCTCTTTTCTCTCTGAGGTCCACCTTTTGCGTGGCAAGTCTTGTGCTTTGTATCAATTGCATCGGAGCAATATAGCTCTTTGAGGTGCACTGTCTGTTGGTAATCTGCTTATGTGGTCGAAACATTTAATTTGTTGTTTCTTGATGAAGTTCGGGACTAATGTTGTACCCACTTTCTCCTGATGTCTTCATTTCTCAACCGGTCTCTTCTTGTTACACCCAGCATTCTGCGTAGACACTTCATCTCTGTCGTGATTAGTTTTCTTCTATCGTTTGATGTCAGAGTACAGGTTTGGTACTGATAGCATAATGTGGGGAGGAAGATTGTGTTGAACATTGCTCTTTTTGTGTTCATGGTGACATGTTTGCATTTTAAAATTGGCGCCATTTGTCCTATCATTTGATTTGCTTTGTTGTATCTGTGTTGAATTTCGTTAGTCTCTTCTTCTTCTTTGCGTTCGTTCTTTACGACCAATTTTAATCACTCTTTGTGATATGTTTGATCTTTGCCAAGAACGTGTATACGTTGCATATTGGTTTGGTAGGCCCCTAAACGCATAGATTTCTACACGTTTAGGACACGTGCATCCGATTTCAGCCAAACCTCCTTATTCGCCTTTCACGACATGCGTGGCAGGTACAATGGTTCTATTCTTTACACCTCAAATTTGGGCCCCGGTAACCACTCGGGCAATTTCGTTAGTTATTTCGCAGTTGATAAACAGTTTAGAGACGAATTAATTATTTCATTGCATCGGGTTTTCTCATATATCTCAGTCTTTCACTACAAAAATATCACGCCCACTGCACAGAGTATTGCACAAAGCACAAACTCTCTCTCTCTCTCTTTCTCTCTTTCTCCGATCATTCTGTTTCGGCAATTTTCATCAACTTATTGTGATATATAAACAGCCTTTGCCAAGAACGGGTTTTACGTCTCAATCTTCAGTACCATTTGGAGCTCTGGTGCTTGTCCTTCGGCGACGTGTCCGATTTCAACCAGCGTTTACTGGGTTCGCTCTCCGCTAACCTTTGACTGCAAGACAGCAGGTTTCTGTTTTCTTTAAGAGTAGCGATCCTTGGACGACCTGCCCTCCGTGGTTGTTGAGCGTCATCTACCGAGGAAACCTGTCTTTTTATAGACTACTTGGTTTTCCTGCCATCCAGTTTTGTGTACGGTTTACTCCGCTAGCCTTTGATTGTCCCAAGCACGAACTCACTTTTCTCCAACACAAATCTTAGAAACAAATCTCCAGAAACAATGCACTCGTAAACCAAACGGTCCGGATTCAAACCACAACCTAGAGAACACAAGACAAACGATTTGAGTACTTCGCCACTTCGAATATAGAACAATACAGTAACTCCAAAAGACTTCATTTTGATGTATTTATCTTTTTTTTAAAAATCAGAATGGAAATATTTTGTTTATATTTTAAAAACATTATTTATTTGGAAGAATAAATCAAGCAAATATGTTGGCAATTTTATTATAAATTGTGAACTCGAACTGTACACAGTGTCCCCCCGGTATCTACACGATATTAATTATAGGCAGTCGTCTGTCCCTCGGTATACACAACACAAGTACCAATAATACTTTGGGACAATCAGCTGTCCCAATCCTGTGTTTGGTAATATGTTTTTTTTTCAGGAAGCCCTAATACTTGTTTACTATTTATTGATCATATTCATTTGCTCCGGAGCTCCCATGGGGCTCTCAAAACTCCCTATTCTCAGCTAATAATAAACTTAGAGCTACTATGAATGATGTGTGCATGCATGTTGTATAAATATACTTGGATGTATGTATGCTATTGTTTCGTCTCAAATATACAAACATGAAAAGCTTTTAGAATTTGTGCAAACACAGTTCGATCGAATCTGACCTGATTATTCTGTGTTCAACAGACGACGCTATTTACAAAAGACATGACTCAGTGAAGCTATTTATTTGGAGAGCTAGCTAGCCGTGTTCTTAAAAACGCTCGTCTGTAGGGCTAGGCAATTAGTACCATAAGCAATAAGGGTTGTTGATTGGAATCCTGTGTTTGGTAATTGGTTTTTCCGGAAACATCAAGTTCACTGTTTATTTTTTGATTAAACAATTTAGTGGTAGTCAGTTGCACATTCCAATGTTGTCATAAAAACAACAAGTTCAACTGGGAATTTCCGGAAATCACCCTCTCAAGTGACACGTGGCAGGACATATGTATTCGAGCAGTGGCGGCTCGTCAGTAAGGGCCACGGGGCCGGGCCCATAAAAGAATGTGTAACGTGTATTTATTATTTTATAAATTAACACATAACAACTCAAAGCCATGATTTTCCCAAAAATTTGGGTCTGGCCCCACCAACAAAATTGATCACGAACCGCCACTGTATTCGAGTATTGCTAGTTAAAGATGAATTCATGTTAAAAACAACACAGCAAACTAAAACTTGGTTACACTATAATACACATTAAATGTAACACACAAGAATATCAGTATTATTAACTCTTTTATTGACACCATAGATTAGCAAACTTTTTCGGCCCACCACCCACTTTGCAAAACATAAACTTTGTAACGCCCTCCTCCACACTATAACAGTTTGCCAACGCCTCCCACCCCCTTCCCCAACCCCACATATATAAATGTTCTTTTTCTCTTTGACATAGAAAATTGATATATATTTCTGTAATACATGGTCAATTTTCAAATGACTATATGCATGAAACAGAAAATTGATGAAAAAATGGATCGTGTAAGACGGGCATAAGATGAATTAAAATGCAGAATTCAAATATTGAATGATTATTCAATCGCAAAATCACAAAATAATTTATTTTAAAATATTTATTATTAATTTCTTCTTTAAATAGCACCGTCCACTAATCGCATGAACACTCCCAAATTCTTCTGAGTCCACTATCGTCCCCCTAGAACACTTCAGCGCCCACTGGGGGGCCGTACCGCCCACTTTGGGAAACGCTGATTTACACAATAAATGACCATGGATTTATACAGGGTGTTCAACATAAAAGTAGCCCAATTTACAGGCTTTGATTAGTCAATCGGGCTACTTTTATCTTGAACACCCTGTAGAATCTGTAAAATTAGAACAAAACTTTCAAACATTAATGAAAATCAGCCCACTCTAAAGGGAATTTTTGATTTCCGGACTGATTTGAAATGTCCTCTTCTTCTCCAACCGCTCCATATCAACCATTTGTTAAATCACTCTTTGTGATTTGTATGTAATCTGAGCATAAGAGCGATTGTACGTTCTGCCAGTTATGCGAGCACACTTGATTTCTGCGACTCTTTTTATTTACCAGGGTAGCTTTCCTAGGCCCCTGCCTCAATCTGGAAAAAACGTAAGATTTGACAAACAAAAAAACCTGACTTTAAAGTGTGTCATCTGAAGTTATACTATAGCATGGTATTCAACCTGGTTGATCATAAGAAAGGGGAGGGGAGGAGGTCAATCTGGCACATGACAAACATTGGTTTATTATTTGGGGAGTTAGGAATATTCGCTGGGGCTACTGTGTAAGAGCTTTGTCGATTTTAAAAGGATTTTAAAGCCGAAGGATTGACTTCATTGCACCGGGTTTTACCCCATCTGGCTCGGTCCCTCTCAGCAGAAATAGCACGCCACCTGCCGAGAGTATTGCACAAAGCACGAACTCCGTAGCTCCGGCAACAATCCTAGGGAATACAATTTTTTTAATGACTCGTGAACAGAACGGCGTGGTCCGGATTGAACGCACGACATTCGACTCGCAAGGTTAAGCCCTTTGCCTTGCGAGTCGAAAGTCGTGGGTTGGAATCCAGACCGCGCCGTTCTGTTCACGAGTGTAGTTTTTCTTTTTCCAGCTTTGTCGATGATACTTTCAACTATCTCTCGAGATATGTGTGACCTAGATTGGTTAAAACTACGTCTCTTCTAATATTTACAGTCAAGTACTTGCTGTAGGAGACTGTGGAGTAATTTTAACATAAACATTTCAAGTATTGCATGTTTATCGGGATATTTATACAGAGATCCATGATCTCAATGTAGGTGAGATCGAGTTCCTAGTCCTATCGGAGACAGACCATAAAAAGTTGGTGACGTGTTCAAGCTGAACACTAAATGAACCTCTGACAGTTCAAAATTGAGAAGAATAGGCTGGAAAGCTGCAGCCCGGACACAATTCGTTAGAAAGATAATACAAATAATCACACAAAATATTTATATATTTTCACTGTCTTCTAAATAACAAGGGGACCCTCGCCGACTCACCGAAGTGATATGATGATAGTGCTGTCAATCAATCAATCAATCAATCAATTGCTTGAAGATTCTGAAAAAAATTCTTCACTTCTCTTGTATACTTTTCTTGATAAAGACCTTTTGGTCGAAACGTTCTGTGTATTGTTTTTGTATTTTGTAAAACTACAGTACTTTGTTATTATGTGTTTCGCCATTGCTACATAGTTTTACTGCAATCTTGTCTTATAGTGATAAAAAAATTTTGCAAATTTTTAATTCACTCTATAAACATATTCAATTTAAGATTTTTTTTTTTTTCCGATCAGAAGCACTTGAGATTTTCAGCTCTTCGGCTCAGTGCCATCGACATCGTAACCCTTCGGTTCGGTGCCACGAACACCGTAAATCTGGGGAATCTGTGGCTTTTTCTGTCATCCCGCGGAATTGAACCCGCACACACAGAGTCCAACGCGCTACGAACACGCTGGGCAGACGTGCTATTTAAGATTATAAAGACACACCAATTCTGTTAAACCAGAAACATTAGAAAAAGAAACAAATATTTTAGATACGAAAGTGAAGAAGTATGAACAAATATTTTAGTATAGTAAATCACAGGCAGTGGCGTCAGTGGCCTAGGGAATAGTGACTCGGTCTATTAACCCCGACGTTCTGAGTTCAAATCACGCTGCGGACAGTTCGGTTGCAAATTGTTTCGCGTGGATTCTTACAAAAGGACGATGGCACCACCCATTCAGAAAGCAATGGCAGACTCATCATCAGGTTCCGTGCCGGCTGGCGTAGGCGATCATGTATCTCCACAAATCTCTGTCGTTGGTGTTTGCTATCAACTCAGATGTTGACGCTCTACCGTGCCATGAAGTCAGGCTATCCAACATTTTCTCTCTCTGTCTTCCCTGTCTCGTCTACTCAAACTACTGAACATAATAATGCCTAGAAAAATCACAAACAGCGTTGAAAAGTTGGGGTTGATTCGCAAAGTCCTGTAATGGATATGCAATTAACTCTTTTTAAAAAAAAAACCACATCCAACTATAAACTCAAACGGTCAGTGGACTCGGGTAACAATTCTAGGAAATAACACCCCAACCGTCACGTGACCTCACATTCCAGTATTGTTGTATATAGACGAATTAATTTTAAAAACAATACAAAATGCTAAATCAAGGTTATATTATGCAACAAGTTCAGTTTAACAATAAGGAATATCAATATTATGAATATTTTACATCCATAAATAACAATATACTCATAGAATTGAGTAAAATTGCAAAAAATAAAAATCTTGCAGTGTTCTATCAAACATATAAAATAAATTTGGATAGAGAATACAGTAAAACTATGTAGAGTGGCGAAATACGTAATAACAAAGTACTGTAGTTTTACAGTAACACAGCAAAATCGTTTGATTGATAAAGGCCTTTTGGTCGAAACGTTTCTGTGTATTGTCATTGTTTTTGCATTTTGTAAAACTACAGTACTTTGTTATTAAGTGTTCGCCTATCTAACATATACAAATCCCCCCGAAACTAGGTCAGTGTTTCCCGGTCATTTATGCGACCTAATATTTGAGTTGGTGTGGGTTAACAAAGAAATGAATAGATTTTTATTAGAAAAAGAATAGACACCACCCGTTCACAAAACAATGGCAAACTCATCATCAGGTGCCGTGCCGGCTGGCGTAGGCTATCATGGATCACCACAAATCTATATGCCTGGTGTTTGCTAATGACATGACGGCAGAACACGTCTTGCAAGACTGTCCACGTTTAGCAGGTATACGAAAAGAGTACTGGCCACAACACACAGAGCTTCGCGAAAAGCTGTACGGAGGAACGGAGTCCCAAAAACAACAGTTAAATTCATGATAGAAGTTGGTCCATCAGGTTAGGCCGGGAACGCAAGATAGAGAGAGATGTTGACGCAAATGCACATTATCACAGGAGCCATGGAGCCCACGCCTATCAAGACGATGGAAACAATCACAGGCAGCCAACCAATGGCATATCGAAGGGACAGAAAAGTCTTGGTGTTGGCGGAAAAACTTAAACGGCTCAATTCCCACCCCTATGATTCCCTAATTCCCCTACATGATTCCCACCCTATGATTCCCACCTATGATTCCCCTATGATTCCACCTATATCCCCCTATGATTCCCAATTCCCTATGATTCCCCCAATTCCCCTGTTACCCTGATTCCCATACCCCTATGATTCCCACCTTTCCTATGATTCCCAATCCCTATGATTCCCACCCTATGATTCCCACCCTATGCACGAAAGAACGAACGGATTCGGAAGGGGCAGAATACGAAGAACCAGCTTCGCAAAAAATGCGAAAGCACTGATCGCAGACCATCCGGTCCTAGGAAACTGCAAAGCCAAATCAATCCCGGCAACCGATAAGTGCCCGCCGTGGAAAACTAAAATGCCGGAACTAAAGGAATTAATCCCAGGCATACTTAAAAAAGGCCAGCAAGAAAACTTCGAAAGAAGAGCGGTCACAGAAAAATACATAGAGACAGAGTATCCTGAAAATAAATGGTTACACGTCTATACTGACGGGATCAGCTAGGAACACAATCAGCGACGGTGGAGGAGGAATAGTGCTTCTTAAACTCTCAAAGAAAGTGACGGTCACAAAAGCGATTGCCACAGGAAAATACACAAATAACTACCGGACAGAGGCAGAGGCAATAAGAACAGCGGCCGAAATGATCCTAGAGAGAAGAGGCACCTCTCGCAACAAAGTCGTGATATTCACCGATGCTCTATCGGTCATCACGGCACTCAAAAGCGCAGGCAAAACAGAGCTCAATGAGCTCAAAGCGACCCTCGACACGTTAGTGCACACACTCTAACGCACCGTCATTCAGTGGATCCCATCACACTGCAATATAAGCGGAAATGAAGATGCCGACAAGTTAGCTAAAGAAGGCGGGCGACTACCTCAAACTGATCTCGAGGTCAGTTATGAGGAAGCCAGAACAACCATCGGCTGGCACTACAGAGACAAATGGACAAAAGACCATCCTCAGGCTAACAACAGTGACGGATACTATGGTCTGTCTCGTAGAGAACAAGTTGCCATACTTAGCCTCCGTACCGGCCACAACAAGCTTCGCGCCCACATGTTTCACAAATTTAAAATTGGCACAACTATCCTGTGCTCCTGCAAAAAGGCGGACATGACGGCAGAAAACGTTCTGCAAGATTGTCAACTAATAGCAGGTATAAGAAAAGAAACCTGGCCCCAAAACACAGAGCTTCATGAGAAGCTGTACGGAGGAACGGAGTCCCTTAAAAACACGGTAAAATTCATGATAAAAGTTGGTCCATCAGTCTAGGCCGGGATCGCGAGAGAGAGAGATGTTGACGCTCTACTGTGCCATGAAGACAGACTATCCAAAATTGTCTCTCTCTGTCTTCCTCTGTCTCGTCTATCATCGATTTTACCGTTTGTCACAATGTGCTCTAAACCTCACATACTCCAGTACTATAATCAAAACGGTTATCCCACACATTTATATAAAACTATACCGGGCACACTTATAAATGTTCTGATGAATGTTCCACATTTTGTTCAACTTAATCCAGCACTTTATTCAAGTTAATCCACTATCAATATAATCCAGTAATATATCCAACATAATATAGTAATATATCCAACATAATCCAGTAATATATCCAACATAATCCAGTAATATATCCAATATAATCCAGTACTATATCCAATATAATCTAGTAATATATCCAATATAATCCAGTAATATATCCAATATAATCCAGTAATATATCCAATATAATCCAGTACTATATCCAATATAATCAGTAATATATTCAATATAATCAGTAATATATCCAATATAATCCAGTAATATATCCAATATAATCTAGTAATATATCCAATATAATCTAGTAATATATCCAATATAATCCAGTAATATATCCAATATAATCCAGTAATATATCCAACATAATCCAGTAATATATACAACATAATCCAGTAATATATCCAATATAATCCAGTAATATATCCAACTTAATCCAGTAATATATCCAATATAATCCAGTAATATATCCAACTTAATCCAGTAATATATCCAATATAATCCAGTACTATATGCAACATAATCCAGTAATGTATCCAATATAATCCAGTACTATATCCAACATAATCCAGTAATATATCCAATATAATCCAGTAATATATCCAATATAATCCAGTAATATATCCAATATAATCTAGTAATATATACAACATAATCCAGTAATATATCCAACATAATATCCAACAGAATCCAGTAATATATCCAATATAATCCAGTAATATATCCAACATAATCCAGTAATATATCCAACATAATCCAGTAATATATCCAACATAATCCAGTAATATATCCAACATAATCCAGTAATATATCCAACATAATCCAGTAATATATCCAATATAATCTAGTAATATATCCAATATAATCCAGTAATATATCCAATATAATCCAGTAATATATCCAATATAATCCAGTAATATATCCAACATAATCCAGTAATATATCCAACATAATCCAGTAATATATCCAACATAATCCAGTAATATATCCATTATAATCTAGTAATATATCCAATATAATCCAGTAATATATCCAACATAATCCAGTAATATATCCAATATAATCCAGTAATATATCCAAATAATCAGTAATATATCCAACATAATCCAGTAATATATCCAAATAATCCAGTAATATATCCAACATAATCCAGTAATATATCCAACATAATCCAGTAATATATCCAAAATAATCCAGTAATATATCCAACATAATCCAGTAATATATCCAACATAATCAGTAATATATCAATATAATCTAGTAATATATCCAATATAATCTAGTAATATATCCAACATAATCCAGTAATATATCCAATATCAGTAAAATCCAACATAATCCAGTAATATATCCAATATAATCCAGTAATATATCCAAATAATCAGTAATATATCCAACATAATCCAGTAATATATCCAATATAATCCAGTAATATATCCAATATAATCTAGTAATATATCCAATATAATCCAGTAATATATCCAACATAATCCAGTAATATATCCAATATAATCCAGTAATATATCCAACTTAATCCAGTAATATATCCAACTTAATCCAGTAATATATCCAACATAATCCAGTAATATATCCAACATAATATCCAACATAATCCAGTAATATATCCAATATAATCCAGTAATATATCCAACATAATCCAGTAATATATCCATAATCATAATATTCCAATATAATCCAGTAATATATCCAACATAATCCAGTAATATATCCAACATAATATCCAACATAATCCAGTAATATATCCAATATAATCCAGTAATATATCCAATATAATCCAGTAATATATCCAATATAATCCAGTAATATATCCAATATAATCCAGTAATATATCCAAATAATCCAGTAATATATCCAATATAATCCAGTAATATATCCAACATAATCCAGTAATATATCCTAATCAGTAATATCCAAATAATCCAGTAATATATCCATTATAATCAGTAATATATCACAATCATAAATATCCAACATAATCCAGTAATATATCCAATATAATCCAGTAATATATCCAATATAATCCAGTAATATATCCAACATAATCCAGTAATATATCCAATTATAATCAGTAATATATCCAACATAATCCAGTAATATATCAATTATAATCCAGTAATATATCCAACATAATCCAGTAATATATCCAATATAATCCAGTAATATATCCATATAATCAGTAATATATCCAATATAATCCAGTAATATATCCAACATAATCTAGTAATATATCAATATAATCAGTAATATATCAAATAATCCAGTAATATATCCAATATAATCAGTAATATATCCAACATAATATCCAATATAATCCAGTACTATATCAATATAATCAGTAATATATCCATATAATCAGTAATATATCCAATATAATCCAGTAATATATCCAACATAATCCAGTAATATATCCATTATAATCTAGTAATATATCCAATATAATCTAGTAATATATCCAATATAATCCAGTAATATATCCAATATAATCAAGTAATATATCCAATATAATCTAGTATATATCAATATAATCAGTAATATATCCAATATAATCAGTAATATATCAATATAACCAGTAATATATCCAAATAATCCAGTAATATATCCATTATAATCAGTATATATCCAATATAATCAGTAATATCATATCTACTATATCCATTATCAGTACAACAAAAATCATTCCTTTCCAGAAACAACAGAAACACAACAGAATATCTTAATCAGACTACATATAAAAAATCCCTAAACACAACTGAAGAAACAACAGAAAATCTTTCACATATACACATCCTGAACAGACATAACAAACAAAATCCTTGAGTAAGCTTCAACATTCTAGACAAGCTTGCATCTTAGAATCAGAAGCTGGAAGCACACACATCGGTTTATATTGAGAAGGCGATCCTCTAGAAAATAAGATTTGGGGCCAGAAAATTGTTTTAGTGTGTCCTAATTGTGTTACGTGCGTGGACTATGTGTTCAGTATTGAAACGGCCTATCAGATTAAGTCATCTGCCCATGGCCGTTTTACATAATTTTCGTGGCTATCAAATTTTCCTATTTATTTATGGCACTCAAATAACATAAACAGGATTGGAAATAAAATTGACGTGACAGGAATCAAATAAAGAAGGCATATTCAGGGGCAGAGCGATAGTTAAATTGGTTGCAAGAGTCATTGTCTTTGATAATTTGGAATCATAAATGTGGCTTCTCATGGTATGAGGTTGTGGTATGAGGTTGTGGTATGAGGTTGTGGTATGCCGTTGGGGTATGCGGTTGTGGTATGATGCTAAACTCGGTGCGTCCCATAGGAGCTCAAGAAGTCTCTATTAGTATCAGCGATTGATTGATTGATTTATAATAGCCGTCCATCGCAAGTGATGATGACAACAATCTCAGACGTGTGCTGTTGCACCTCTCTGGTGTGCGGAGGTGACTGTAGAGTCCAATCCTAGAACAGAATCCCCTGACCACAGGTGGGGCATACATGATCAAGGTTAGACATGTGCGTGTTGTGTGCTCTGTCTTTCGCGCTGCTCGTTTTCTCTGTGACTCAACAATACGATGGCTCTCAGCTATTCCGGTTCCTCTTTTGTTGATATGACCTTCATCATTGCACTTAGAAGTCTCCGAGAATTAGGAGTTAAGTTTGGACATGTCAGACAGTGCCTTCTTCGTGGTAGAGAGAGAAGGTATACGAATCAACTTCTCATGGGTAAAGTGAGAAAATAGACTTTAGGATGGCTGCTGCAACGGAGGACAGAGCACGCAGAGAATGCCCCAATGTGTCATGACGTCGATCGCATAACATAACATTACTTCGATGGGTAACCATGTGGGCTCCGATATCTTTCTTACATGGGAAGATCTCAGCGGAAGAGCACGAACTCCGTAGCACCAACAAGGGTCCCAGTGTAATTTAGAAGATGGGGAAAATGTGTTATAGGAATTTTTCAATTTTTTTTCCTGATGAATTTAGCCCGGGCAGCGGTTTATCAACCTGCTATTCTCGATTTTCTACTATCAAGGATTTTTTACGCGCCCCATTTGAACACGAGACTTACGTTTTATCGTCCGTCTCTCTCTATCTCTCTTCTCTATTCTCTCTCTCTCTATCTCTATCTCTCTCTTTCTCTCTATCTCTCTCTCTCTCTCGCGATCATTCTATTGTGATATATAAGCAGCCAAACATCAAGAACGGATGTACGTGCACAGCCTTCAGTACCTATTGAAGCTCAGGTGCTTATCCTTCGGTGGTGTGTTCGGTTTCAGCCAGCGTTTACTGGGTTCGCTCTCCGCAAGCCTTTTGCTGTCCCCAGCCAAAACCCACAAGGCAGCACGTTGCTACTGTCTTTCAGGGCAGCGACCGTAGACGACCTGCCCTCCCGGGCTGATGAGCATCATCTACCCAGAAGTCCGTTTCGATACGACTAGGACTCGATCTCACCTACACTGGGATCTCTTAAAAATATGGCTCAACGAGGAGTGAACCAAGTAACTTTAGAACGGGAGACAACCAACTAGTCTCTACACCACACAGACTAATAAACGGATCTAAGCAAACACTATCATCATCATCAGGTGCCTTGCCGACTGGCATAGGCGATCGTGGATCATAGGAAAGCACCATACCTGATGAAAACACTATAAAACTCTCTATTTTTTTATAATTATATTATTTCTCTCTCTCTCTTTCTCTCGCGATCACCGCCCAGACCGATGTACCAGATCTCCCATAAAATCTATTTATGTAAAATCTGATTCATGCAGTTTTAGCATTGGTGTGTTTACGTCACATCTTCAGCACCATTTGGAGCTCTAGTGCTTATTCTTTGGCGATGTGTCCGGTTTCAGCCAGCGTTTACTCGGTTCGCTCTCCGTTCTGTAGCCATCTGGTGTTGTTTACAGTGTGGGGTTGCTAGCCCCACACAGACCCCCTTAATCGCCTCTTACGACATGCGTGGCAGGTAACAGTGGTTCTATTCTTTACACTCCAATTTGGGCCCCAGTAACCACTCAGGTGATTATATTGCTTGATCATAAACTATACATTTCCCTACATCTATGTGTATGATCAATTAGATATATAACTCATATGTTTGTTGTCCTTGCTACTTTCAAACATATCACAAATGAATGCATGCGATATGGGATCACTGCATTGTTTTATTCAATTATTTACTTTGCGATTCCATTCACAACCCGCGTTTCTGTTTACTCGTGTTGGCATAAACGGCCACATCAAATTACGTACTCGATGAAATCCAGGCTGGGACTACAGGAATTCAGGGAAGAATATCCAATGTAATAAACATTAAACATTGCCTACTCTTCTTCCAACAGTAAGCAACCAGAACGGAAGTCCCTGGAGCAACATTCCTGGCATCCAATCGTCGTAAAAGGCGGCCATCTTGAGAACAGTAGCCGCGTTTGCCAGAAAGGTGGAAGGGTTAAAGCCATCCGGGCAAATTTGAGTAGGGGAGCTAATTCTGCTAATGTTAAGGGGAAATAAAAGCGGTAATTAATTATATTGTGGGTTACAGGGAAGAGCTTTGCAATAACGAAAGTGGAAAAAATGGAGGGAAAATCAAGGAACGTTGTCATATTAATCAAAACTTGCCTGTTCGATCGCCGGAAGATTACGTTGCAGGGGCGTGAGGTTTACCTCCCTCCTTTCAAGTGCGGTTCACCCTCGGGAAAACTTGTCCAACCGTTGAGACCTTGCTCGGCTTTCGTCAAAACGTTTTGGTTTGGTTCGCCAAACGTCCATGACCATTTTGTGGCAATTAGTCGCGTGGCGAATCAACCGGCAACCGTGCATACTCGATCCTGCCGTCAGGAAGAAAGAAGAGGCGCACGGGTGCCCGTTAAATTATCCGGTCGTTACCGGAAAGCCTAAAGCTAATTGGTTTTTCAGAGATTGCGACGCCAAAATTTTGGGACTGCATTGCGGATTGATGGAGCAGTCTATAGAATGGAAGGATGAACGATCGCCTTTTGTGGTCTAAGCCATTCGTCCCAGGTCATTGCTTTCAAACAATGTGAGACAACATTTAGGGTTAGTGTACTGCCTGGTACCAAACTTGAGCAGGTTGACAACTTTAAGCATGTACCCTTATATGTTTTTATACAAGAAGAGCGTATTGTTAGAGAATGAGTGTCATAGTAACAGGGGAAACCACTCTCAAGAAACGGTTTTGTGAATACCACTTACTGGTTATTTAGCAAAGTGGTTGCGGGCTGAATTAGGTCACACTCGAAAGTGGTCAATTCTCTATACCAGTGTTTCCCAGACTGGGGTCCTCGGACCCTCGGGGGTCTGCGAAGTACTCACAGGGGGTCCTCAAGCGCTTGAAGAAATATTATGATCTTTGATATTTCAAACAGAAAAATATGTTTTAAATATGTATAAAAACAGTGGTAAACTAGTTCCACTCTGTAGTCTGACCGGAGACAAAAATGAAATATCATTTGAAATTTCCCGCAGTCTGAGAAATTGGAGCCAGCTTGACTGTTGGTGTGGTGTAATAACTCCATCGCTAGATAAATGAAATTTAATTAGATTATTGGCAGAAACGATCTTGGGAAATATAGGATAAATAACTTTGGCATGCTTTGCTTTTTTGCTGCAATACATTTTGGCTGATCTTTAGGATAGATCACTGACTGAAACTGAAATTAAAATGTACTGATGAAGCTAAAGATTTTTTTTTCCTGATCCAGAAGCACTTGAGCTTTCAGCTCTTCTGCTCGGTGCCATGAACATCACAAGCCTCCGGTTTGGTGCCACGAACACCGTAAATCTGGAGAACCTGTGGCTTTTCTCTGACAGCCCGCGGAATTGAACCCACACTTACAGGGAGCTTTTCACCCGTCGTCCAACGCGCTACGAACATGCTGGGCAGGCGGGCCTAAAGATGTTCAAGGCAAAAGGAAACCCGGTCCATTTTCAAATATAGAAACTTTTGTGGGTCCACGGCAGCAAAATGTATTTAACACTGGTCTAAAATACTGGATCCGTAAAATACGGTCCGTAAAAGTAAAGGAACCCTTTCATACCTCGTGGTATATAGGTCAATACAGTGTTAGACCTGTATTTTTCATTAACCGTCGGAACACGATGGGTGATGTGGTCAGCATCACACCGACCGCCTTTACTTTCCCAGAGCATGTCTGGTGTCTGGTACCCAGTTGAGGCTGAGTCGACCTGAGAGCCGTCGTGGTCGGGAAAAATTCCACGCGCATTGCGGGTGCTGAACCCAGACCACCAGGCTTGAGAAGCGAGTTCACTAACAACTACGCTACAGCGGTTCTCCTAAACACTGGGTCCCCGGTAGTGCATAGTGTGGGAACTGCTACTCTATTCAATTAAGTCTCTAATCAATACAACTTTAAAATAATCATCTGAAACGATAATAGTTTGTGCTTCCAAATGCGTTCTAAAGGCATGCAGTTTACATCAGTTATGGTAGGAATTTCTGAGCGTCTGGCCGAAAAGATTAGAGCACGGGCTCCAATTCGGGAAACCCGGGCTCGATCCTCGGTAAGTTCAAGAATTTTTTTTTCTGTCGGGAGTATAATTTTACAAAATTCATAGCCTGAACAGTTTAGCGGTGGCTGCACTAGCCAGGCAGCCATTAAATTTCTCAAGTGCATGTCCCCCCTGTCCTACACCGCCCTAAAGAGAGGTGTTACACAGGAAGTAAAGATAGTTATTTATAAATGGTAGGAATATGTACCAACAAATGTGCACTGTATGGATACGTTATGGATCAGAGACACGGAGAACAGATACCAATATGATTTTTGAGGGAAGATATTTTGAGGAAGATATTTTTATAGGAAGATGTTTTAAGGGAAGATGTTTTGAGGAAGATGTTTTGAAGGGAAGATGTTTTGAGGGAAGATGTTTTGAGGGAAGATGTTTTGAAGGGAAGATGTTTTGAGGGAAGATGTTTTGAGGAAGTTTTGAGAAGATGTTTTGAGGAAGATGTTTTGAGGGAAGATATTTTGAGGAAGATATTTTGAGGGAAGATGTTTTTGAGGGAAGATGTTTTAGAGGAGAAGTAGTTTCAGAAGAATTCTTCTAATTCGTTGGGAATCAAAGAATACATAATTCTGAGATCACCCGGCGTACAGGCAGCAACTAGATATTTGATTTGTTTTGTTCGGCTGTCAAAAATAAATATACAGTAAATAGTTTGATTTAATTGCTCCGGGTTTCCTCATATGGCTAGTTCTCTCTCCGCAAAAATAGAATTCCACATGTTGAGATTGCAACACTAACAAACACATAATTGTAGCAGATTTGGGAAGCTTATAACGTGGGACATACATAGAAACAGAACATCATCATCAACTATCTTGTCCTGAGCAGAATTTTGTCACCCCCAACAGTCCTTCGGAATTTTTCTCTTTCATAGGCTAGATCCAGCAGTCATGTTCAAACCATCAGTTGCCCTCCTGCCCAGCGTGTTCGTAGCGAGTTGGACTACGGGTGACAAGCCCTCTGTGAGTGCGGGTTCAATTCCGCGAGCTGGCATATTAGAAGGTTCCCCAGATTTACGGTGTTCGTGGCACCGAATCGAAGATTACGATGTCCATGGTACCGAGCCGAAGAGCTGAAAGCCCAAGTGCTTCTGGATCGGGAAAAAACCCAAAAAACACCCCATCAGTTACATCCTGAATCCATCTTCTCCGTATTCTTTCTCTTCTTCTCTTTGCCGGTATGCCTCCTTCCATGATGGTCCTCTCCAGCCCTTCAAGTAACCAGAACTTACCGACACATCTTGTAATATTGAAGAAACAGGTACATGCCTTCATCATATTCCAAAATCTTTGCAACATCCTCGCACAAAGAATTGGTAAAGCACCTCTAACGAGCCTAAAACGGAAGCATTGACTTCATTACTCCATATGGCTTAGTCCCTCTCTGAAGAGGTAGCACACCACCTGGCGAGAGTATTGCACAAGGCACGAATCCGATACCTTTGGCAACAATCCTATGGGAGCCTAGAAATTGTACCCGGGAACAGAACCGTGATGTCTGGATTTGAACCCCCGACCTTCTGAATGCAAAGCAAGAGCTTAACTACTTAACCACACTCTACTGCCAGAAGATCCACAAAACTATAACGCTCAATTAAGCAAACTAACAGAAATATAAAAACCACAGCATGTTGTTATGCACACAGATTAAAACAGGGAGTCCCAGACTGCAAGTACATTAATTATTAAAGCACCCCGAGCAAAGCCGGGGTGTCATTTGATGACAAAAGCAGAACAAGGGAATGATGTCTGCATAACAATTACATCAAATTTTACATATTCTATTTTTGTGTTTTTTCCGTTTCTGAGTGAGTTACTTTTAGCTCTGAATATAATTGGTCTGCAAATCAGACTCAAAGGACAAGACCACTCAGGCAACCACTCCCGCCACCACTCTTTTATTTGCTTACACTTCAGTGATAAAAATATTTCGTTTTTAATCTAATTGATGGCAATTGTAAGCGATGGGTAACAATTATTGCGTTTGTTTGATGTCCAAATATTAGGATTGCTCATAGTTTTGGTCGACCGCTTTTCTAATATTTTGGAACAAAAAATGGAAATTTGGGAAATGTTTACGCGAGGGTGCTACAGAACCCCAAAACCAATTTAATGCGCTATGGGAATGCTCGGTTGATTGAACGACTGAGGTGTTTGGGGGAGCAGATCACTTTGTGGCGTTCAGTGCGCACTCATAATATGGTGAACATTCAACAAAACAATGGCATTGAATCTCTGGATGTTCCGCTTGGTCCTATGTCATAAAACATCTGGCTTGTCAATATTGCTGTAGTTACAGCTAGATCATTTGTGCATTTTTTAGAATTAATTATTTGTGGTGTCCTGTTGTTTGCATTTTGAGTTGACTAAAGTGGGTCCTTTTATAAGATAATTTTAACAGAAGTGGGTCCTCCCATAAGATAGTGTGAACAGAAGTCGGTCCTCTCAAATAGTTTGAACAGAAGTGATCCTCCCATAAATAGTTGAACAGAAGTTGATCCTCCCATAAGATAGTTTGAACAGAAGTTGATCCTCCCATAAGATAGTTTGAACAGAAGTTGATCCTCTCTAAGATAGTTTGAACAGAAGTTGGGTCCTCCCATAAGATAGTTTGAACAGAAGTTGGTCCTCTCATAAGATAGTTTGAACAGAAGTTGGTCCTCTCATAAGATAGTTTGAACAGAAGTCGGTCCTCTCATAAGATAGTTTGAACAGAAGTCGGTCCTCTCATAAGATAGTTTGAACAGAAGTCGGTCCTCTCATAAGATATTTTGAACAGAAGTTGAGAAGATAAAAAGAAGAAGAAGAAGAAGAAGAAGAAATGACAAACTAATGTATGGGATAAAATTGATGTAAATCATTCATTTAGGAAACCGGGAACTGTGGGATAGAGCGGGACAACGGCATGGGGAACAAGAGATAGGGAACAGAAGGTGGCGATGGATTGAGGAAACCCCTTGACAACATTACGAGATAGACTCTCAGATGGAACCCCCTGGGCAATAGAGGTAAGGAAGACCAAAAACAGCTGGAGACGGAGTTGGAGACGGATTGCAAGAAAATGAGGAGAGAGTGGAGAGATCAGGAAAAGATGGTCTTGGATAGGCGGGCTTGAAAGGTCTTGGTTGTGAACCTATGCCTCACTAGGGGCGACGAGTGAAGAAGAATTTATTTGGTAGCATGCTCCTAACGGAACATCTCTGTAATGACAGCTTTTTGATACCTCTGGAAATAAATCTGTCGTTAAGTTAATTGCATATTCTTTACAGGACTTTGCAAATCAACCCCGGCTTTTTAACGCTGTTGTGATTTTTCTAGGCATTATTACGTTCAGTAGTTTGCCATTTCTTTCTGAACGAGTGGTGACATCGTCCTTTTGTAAAACTCCACGCGAAACAATTTGCAACCAAGCTGTCCGCAGCGTGATTCGAACTCAGAAAGTCGGGGTTAATAGACCAAGTCACTATCCCTAGACCACAGACGTCACCAAATCTGTCGTTCTGCCTGTAATACCGTTATTTAGGGAGGTGTAGGACACGGAGACTGTACCTATAATTTAATAACCTCATGGCTAGTGCAGTCGCCGCCAAACTGTTCACGTTATGAGTTTTCTTTATGCCCCAATTAAAAAAAACCCCGAACAAAGAATATTGACCGACTGCTCTAGCCGGCATGGAGAATGGTGATGATCAGTGGCGACGCGAGATCCTTTTTGTTGGTGGGGCCAGATACACATTTTCAGAAAAATCATGGTTTTAGGTTAGGGTATATTTTAATTTATTAAATAATAAATACACGTTACACATTATTTTTGTGGGCCCGGCTCCACTGGCCTTAATGACGAGCCGCCACTGGTGATGATGATGTCAATAAGAACCGAAATCACAATGGACGGATGGAAACTTTTTGCAGAAAGATGTCAGCGCGAGGTCATTAATTTTGCAGTTGAACATACGGCGCCGTTTCTGATATTAATGAGACGACTGGTTATTCAAAGGATGTAAAATGTGTGTCCGGCAACATGAGAATCAAGAACCATTTGCAGTTTGCTGAGTTCACACCTTGATCGTCTCTTATTTTCACGCGCCCGACAGCAGAATCACACTGTAACTACTCGCGTCTTCACGTTAAGTCCCAAGACGATATCGCTAGTGCCCTAGGGAATCTCACGCCATTGACATAGTTACTTGGAGGCAGTGGCGGCTCGGGATCATTTTTGTTGGCAGGGCCAGACAAAAATTTGCGGAAAAATCATGATTTTGGGTTAGGTTATATTTTAATTCATAAAATAAATACATGTTACACATTATTTTTGGTGGTGGTCCGGACCCAATTTCCCCTAATGACGAGCCGCCACTGCTTGGAGACATCGTTTTGAATATATTTTCTCTTGGGGGGTGTCAACAGCCACGGATCGGCATATTTTTGGTATTTTCATATTTCCATTTTCAACTTTTAAATATTTATCATTTGTGAGCGCTCGTAGCTTAACGATAGTGAGCTCGATCCCAACCCAAGCGTTCTTGGTTCAAACTCCGCGGTGGACAAGTTTTGAAGCAAATTAGTTCCCTTGGATTTTTACAAACGGTAAAAGTAGACCTCGCCCTTTATAAAGCAATGCCAAACTACTGAACGTATAGGTGGTGCCTAGAAAATCAACGACTCGTTTACTGTTACTCGGCTAAGTCCTGTAACGGATAGGTCACGATTTTAATTTCATAATGATATTACTGATCTCAGTGTAGGTGAGATCCAGTTCCTAGTTCTATCGGAGACTGTTGAGTGTGTTTCCAATTTATTTATAAACATATAATATTTGTTTTCTTTCCCCTGTTCGTCTTAATAACTTTTGCATTTGCTATTATTTCTGGCGTGCTGATTCTTCTTCTTCTTCTTCTTCAGTTTTTCAAGTCTTGAGGTTCATTGCTTCATACACCACCTGTCTACATTCAACTTTTTTCTTATCCTGTTTATTCCAATTGTTGACTCCTAATATTTCTTGATCTCAAGAGGAAACCTGGGAAGAGGAGGGGGTGTCCTAGTAGTTAAATTGTTGATCCGTTCGCATTGCGTTCGGAAGGTCGTGGGTTCAAATCTTGACCGCCCGTTCTGTTCGTGAATGTAATTTCTTACATAAATCCTTGAATTTTTCCCGGAGCACGGAGTTTCTGTGTGTTGGTACTCTCGGCAGGTGGCGGACCATTTCTACTCAGAGGGACTGAGCATTATGGGGGGAAAAACCCCAGCTGCAGTGAAGTCAATCCTTCGTCTTTGGACCTTTTTAATTTTTTTTTCTAGATCTACTTCGTTATTAATTCACCTTCGTTTTCTTGGTCTACCTCGTTGTCTCTTCTTCTTCATCATCTTTCTTATATATGTAGCTGGAAATATCTGATCGCCCGCTTGTCCATCCTGTTCGCAGAGCGTTGGAAACTGGTGACAAGCTCCCTGTGAGTGCGAGTTCAATTCCACGGGCTGGCAGAAAAGCCACAGGTTCTCCAGATTTACGGTGTTCGTGGCACCGAGCCGAAGAGCTGAAAAACAAGTGCTTCTGGATCAGTAAAAAAAAAATATCTGATACGATGTACAAAATATAATAATTCTTCTCGTAATGTTAAACGTTACATAGGTTCTGAAAAGTAATTTATCCATATCGTTCTATCCTGGGTAACTCACTCAATTTCCTCCATGGAATTCTGTCCGATATTTCTCGCTTCTCTCAACAAAGTTCATTTTATGGTTTCTTCTGTTTTTTGAACCCTTTACATCTCCCTTCAATGCCTGCTTTGGTATTCTTTAATCATTTCTTCTCAAGATATGTCCAACATATCTCCATCTTCTCCTTCTTACAACAGTTGTTACTAGTTTTTAAACATCACATTCATCCCATTTTATATTCATTATTTTTCGCAGACATCTATTTTCAAAAGCATTCAACTTGCTTTCTATATCTTTAGTCATTTTCCAACTCTCCTGGCATATGTTAGGATTGATACAACATTTGAATTGAAAATTATGAAGAAAATATTGTCACTGAAAAACCCACCAAGCTCTGCCATTTTTTGATCAATTGAAACCTGTAATTCCCTCTTGGATACACTACCCCCGCTATTTGTTTTATCTTGGAAATCGAATCCTCGCCGATCGCTCGAGATTTCCTGGAAACCACTCTGTTACGTTTGGCGCTCAAGGCCCCCAGAGGTATCAAGGGTTTGACCTGGGCGAATAGTCGAGGTGTCAAAGGATTGAACCGACAGATGTGACCCAATGAAAACGATATGCTCACTAATTACTCACAACACCTTGTGTTCACAAATTAAGCCTGTAATGGTGGACACAAAATGGCAGAAAGAAGTTGATTGTTTTACTTTAAAAAAATGGAGAGTTCCGCTATGGGGTGTAATTTTGTGGATATAAATCATCATCTTTATCATTCGCCCTTTGTCGGGGCTCACAAGGGGAGCAAAGAATAGTGCCACTGTGACCTACAAAGCATGTCGTAGGAGGCGGATAAAGTAGAGGGCAAGCGAAGCTACCCTTGTAAATAAAAAGGATGTGCGCAGAAATCGGATGTGCTGGCATACTTGTAGGCGCATAACTGACACAACGTACAATCTCTCTTAGGCTCAGATCACATATAAATCACAAAGAGTGGTTTATCAAGTGGTCGTTATGGTGCGTTACAAGAAGAATCCTTATCATCATCCATGGGCGTCTGCATACCTTTTTTTGGGGTGGGGGTATGGTGGAGAAGGGGTAGCAAATGAATGGGAAAAAATGAAACCTGACCTGTTAACACAGAGCTTCGTGAAAAGCTGTACGGAGAGTCCCTAAAAACAACATTACAATTCATGATAAAATTTGGTTTATCGGTCTAGGCGGGGATCGAGAGAGAGAGAGAGAGAGGATGCAAACTGTTTTTGATAGAAATTTGAAATGGAGTTGACGCGGAAATAGGGAAGACCAGATGCGGATCAGATTTTCGCCAGAGTGGTTACCAGGACCCCCATCCCGCCTTAAACTTAACGTGTGAATGCCCATGTCATCATCATTCTTATCATCATCATCCTCGTTATCATTATGCTCATTACCATTATCCTGGGGCCTAGTATGTTAACCAGGTATCTACTGTCCTGAGCATGCGGGTGTTTGCGGTAATGGGAGAGCGGACAGGTTTGCATCAACAGCATCGATTGTTGGGGAGTTGAAGATGGATAAGGGGATGTTCTTTGGTCTCTTCACGACTGCCTGTTGGATGAGGACACTAAAATAGATGTTGAATCGCCCGAGGGGTTACCTGGGCTCAAATTTGGGGTATAAAGAATAAAACCACTGTTACCTGCCACGCATGTCGTAAGAGGCGACTAAGGAGGTTTGAATGAAATCGGATGCATGTGTCCTAAACGTGTCTATGCGTTTAGGGGCCTACAAACCAATGTGCAACGTATACACGTTCTTGGCAAAGATCAAACATATCACAAAGAGTGATTAAAATTGTTCGTAAAGAACGAACACAAAGAAGAAGTAGAAGAAATGTTGAATCGATTCAGCGATTTAAGCAGTTTGGATTTACCCGTCGTACAAGTAGAACTGGATGCCTAAGTGACAGAGTGAGGGGTGTGTTTAATCAGCGAGGCACGGGAACCATCAGTATGCATACCCTTCAATATCTATTGGGAAAGACTGAGTACCTATGGGTCTGACCAATAACCAATAACTAGTATGTTGAGGCTGACGATCATGGATCACTTCAACTCTCTACCCACCATCGTTGACGATCAACTTCGTGGATGAAGCTCTACAATATGATGTTAGTCTATTTTGCATTTTCTCTGCCGTAACTCAGTCATTATATCAGTAATATGCCCACCTGTCCAGCGTGTTCGTAGCGCGTTGGACGACGGGTTACAAGCTCCCTGTGAGTGCAGGTTTAATTCCGCGGGCTGGCAGAAAAGCCACAGGTTCTTCAGATTTACGGTGTTAGTGGCACCGAACCGAAGGGTTACGATGTCCATGGCACCGAGCGGAAGAGCTGAAAGCTCAAGTCCTTCTGGATCGGAAAAAAGTATGTATATATAAGTAATATGAACATATAATATAAACATGAAAATGGTAGCATATCATTTACAGGACGTAGTCATCAACCACAGTAAACGAGTCGTTGATTTTCTAGGCACCACTTATACGCTCAGTAGTTTGTCATTGATTTTCTAGGAACGGTGAGGTCTGTTTTTACCTTTTGTAAAAGTCCCACGGAAACGAATTTGCGTTCAAACTTGCCAACCGTGGGGTTTGAACCAGGTACGCTTGGGTTTGTGTCGAGCTCACTACCGCTTGAGCTACAGACGCTCACACATATAATATATATTGCTAAAATTCAAACACATTTGAATCAAGTTTAACAGACCTGAACAGCCTTACGACTACAAGGGGATGGGAACTATAACTCTGAATCACGTCAGTTCAGTTCACTCGTCACAAATCAGGAAAAAAACAACCTAATTATGAAAGCAACATTAAACCGTTATTTTGCCCGTGTATAATGACAATGGATATTGTCTTTGCGACAATTGATGCACGGTTGAAGTTGTATGTGTGTCACAAGTTACAATTGAAACAGACAAAATAATAACTTAAGTTGTCTTTATAATCTGATTTAACGAAACAAATCTGACAGAATTGTCACTAAACATTTGTCTACGAATTATGTAATTTTTTCAAGAATTCTCTCGTATTGTTCCTTAGATTCTTGTCTTCTATGTCTTGTCATTTTTAAAGTTTTTGTTTTATTTGTGTTGGGTCTTATCTGTTAGTCCAGAGAAATGTCAGGTCAACCACTAGTAATAACTGTTATAAGAAGGAGAAGATGGAGATATGTTGGAACACACATTGAGAAGAAATGTCAGGTCAACTGCTAGTAACAACTGTTATAAGAAAGAGAAGATGGAGATATGTTAACACATTGAGAGAAATAGTCAACTGCTAGTACACTTATAAGAGAAATGGAATATGTTGAGAAGAAATGTCAGGTCAACTGCTAGTTTCTCCAGCCATCATTTCTTTTTATATGTTCAAAATATCTCAATTGTATCTTTCTTATTTGTAGCATCAGCCAGTGTTCTTTGATTTTGAGTTCTTTCTGGATAGATCTATTTGTTCTCTTCTCTGTCGATGTACAAACTATAGAGGGATAACCTGGGAAGCATTTTTTCAGCAAACGGAAGAATAACTAATGAAATTCAACACAGATGCAACAAAGCAAATCAAATGATAGGGCAAATGGCGCCAATTTTAAGATGCAAACACGTCACCATGAACACAAAAGAGCAATGTTCAACACAATCTTTCTCCCACATTATGTTACCAGTGCCAAACCTGGACGCTCACAACAAACGATAGAAGAAAACTAGTCACAACAGAGATGAAGTGTCTACGCAGAATGCTGGGTGTAACAAGAAGAGACCGGTTGAGAAATGAAGACATCAGGAAAAAGTAGGTACAACATCAGTACTAGACTTCATCAAGAAACAACAAATTAAATGGTTCGGTCACGTAAGCAGATTACCATCAGACAATGCACCCCAAAGAGCAATGCTGCTCCGATACAATGGGTACAAAGCAAAAGGCCGGCCACGCAAAAGATGGACCTCAGAGATAACAGAGGCGACGAAAGAGACTATCTACGAAGCGCATACTAGGGCCCGTTTTAGAAATCTCTTCCTGACCTGACGCTGTGAGGCATACAGGATTCGAGAAAGAAGAAGAAGATTATCAGTGCCAGGCAAAATACTAAACAGGATTATACTCGATAGACTTAAGGAGGCCATAGATAAACAACTGAGAGAAGAACATGCAGGGTTTCACAAGAACAGATCCTGCACAGACCAGCTAGCTACAATGCGCATTATACAGGGTGCCCAAGATAATTGCAGCCCCATTGACAAATCGAAAGTTGCCAGATAACCTATCGCTTTGTGTGTATGTACTATTTAAACCGGTTCTGACTAGCTCGTCCTATGTCACATTTGTTCATCGCCCCTTCCGCACTACAATTACACACCATCACACAACCTTGACCTATACTACGTCATAACTGAACCTTCGCATTTCCATACATATATGCCAGATTAGCTCCATTCATAGGTTGCTTTTAAGTTGAACACCCTGTAGTAGAACAAAGTTTAAAGTTGAACTCACCACTATACATGTTTTTTTGGACTATGAAAAGGCATTTGATAGTCTAAATTAGTTAGAATCGATGTGGAAACTATTAAAATACTATGAAGTTCCTCCCAAGATTGCATGACAAGATTATACAGTTGGTCAGCAGTCAGTAGTCAATGGTCAGTGCTCAGTGGTCTGAATAATAGTTTATGACTGGACAAGTCAATTATCTCTGATGTTAATAAAATACCCACTAATTCCATTTCTTTCAGAGAATGACTCACGATACAGACAGCCATACACACCTCCGCACACATCATCTGGTCTACATCTTCTCGGTAAGTACTGTTACCACCAACAGTCATCCTCATCATCCTTACCATCATCAGCAACATCATCATCATTAACAGTCAACTTTTGGTGAGCTAAAATTTAGCTGAAAGTACCGAAGACAAAGCACTTACAAAGTACGTTCGGCAGCTACTCGTAATTTTCCCATAGATCAGACAGACTAGGTACCATTGTTCTTCTATGCAGATTAGAGATGTGGCTGTACTAGTAGTAAAACAGCGATTGAACAAAGACAGGTATATGCAGTATTACATAAGTAGTGAAAAATTAATGATAAAATATTAAAATAAACAACACTCAACGTTTCGGTGCTAGACCTTTATCAAGAACAAATATGTACACAAAATTTAATTAACTAAAACATAATACTAACTAATGATGTAAAGCAAAGCAGAACATCGCGAGTTGGTGCAAAAATTCAGTTAACGGATTGTGCGTTACACCGACTCGCATATCATCATTCCGGCATTCAAGCTCATCCTGCTTGATTGATTGATTGATTGATTGATTGATTGATAGGACCATCATCATTTCACTTCGATGACTAAACATGTGTATTCCGATATCTTTCTTACTTAGGAATATCTTAGCGGTAGATCACGAGCTCCGTAGCACCGGCGAGGGTCCTCGATTTAATTTAGAAGTTGGTGAAATTATTTTGTAGAACTTTTATTTCTTAATCATTCTAATGAAATTTGCCGAGGCAGCAGCTTTCCAGCCTGCTCTTCTCGATTTTGATATACCAAAGGTTCTTTTACGTGCTCAAATTGAACACGGGACCTACGTTTTATTGTCCGTCTCCGATAGAACTAGGAACTCGATCTCACCTACAATGATTTCAGGTATCTCTGGAAAAATATAACGAGGGATTGAACCGAGTGCCTTCGGAGCGAAAGGCAAGCACCTAACATTCATCATCATCCTCGTCAGCATCATCATCATTCTCGTCAGCATCATCATCATTCTCGTCAGCATCATCATCATCCTCGTCAGCATCATCATCATTCTCGTCAGCATCATCATCATCCTCGTCAGCATCATCATCATTCTCGTCATCATCATCATCCTCGTCAGCATCATCATCATTCTCGTCATCATCATCATCCTCGTCAGCATCATCATCATTCTCGTCAGCATCATCATCATTCTCGTCAGCATCATCATCATTCTCGTCAGCATCATCATCATTCTCGTCAGCATCATCATCATTCTCGTCAGCAACATCATCATCATCATTCTCGTCAGCATCATCATCATTCTCGTCAGCATCATCATCATCCTCGTCAGCATCATCATCATTCTCGTCAGCATCATCATCATTCTCGTCAGCATCATCATCATTCTCGTCATCATCATTCTCGTCAGCATCATCATCATCCTCGTCAGCATCATCATCATCCTCGTCAGCATCATCATCATTCTCGTCAGCATCATCATCATTCTCGTCAGCATCATCATCATTCTCATCATCATCATCCTCGTCAGCATCACCATCATCATTCTCGTCAGTAACATCATCATCATCATTCTCGTCAGTAACATCATCATCATCATTCTCGTCATCATCATCATCATTCTCGTCAGCATCATCATCATTCTCGTCATCATCATCATCATCATCATTCTCGTCAGCATCATCATCATTCTCGTCAGCATCATCATCATTCTCGTCAGCATCATCATTCATTCTGCAGCATCATCATCATTCTCGTCATCATCATCATCATTCTCGTCATCATCATCATCGTCAGCATCATCATCATTCTCGTCATCATCATCCTCGTCAGCATCATCATCATTCTCGTCATCATCATCCTCGTCAGCATCATCATCATTCTCGTCATCATCATCCTCGTCAGCATCATCATCATCCTCGTCAGCATCATCATCATCCTCGTCAGCATCATCATCATTCTCGTCAGCATCATCATCATCCTCGTCAGCATCATCATCATTCTCGTCATCATCATCATCCTCGTCAGCATCATCATCATTCTCGTCATCATCATCATCCTCGTCAGCATCATCATCATTCTCGTCAGCATCATCATCATTCTCGTCAGCATCATCATCATTCTCGTCAGCATCATCATCATTCTCGTCAGCATCATCATCATTCTCGTCAGCAACATCATCATCATCATTCTCGTCAGCATCATCATCATTCTCGTCAGCATCATCATCATCCTCGTCAGCATCATCATCATTCTCGTCAGCATCATCATCATTCTCGTCAGCATCATCATCATTATCGTCAGCATCATCATCATTCTCGTCATCATCATTCTCGTCAGCATCATCATCATCCTCGTCAGCATCACATCATCCTCGCAGCATCATCATCATTCTCGTCAGCATCATCATCATTCTCGTCAGCATCATATCATTTCGTCAGCATCATCATCATCCTCGTCAGCATCACCATCATCATTCTCGTCAGTAACATCATCATCATCATTCTCGTCAGTAACATCATCATCATCATTCTCGTCATCATCATCATCATTCTCGTCAGCATCATCATCATTCTCGTCATCATCATCATCATCATCATTCTCGTCAGCATCATCATCATTCTCGTCAGCATCATCATCATTATCGTCAGCATCATCATCATTCTCGTCAGCATCATCATCATTCTCATCATCATCATTCTCGTCATCATCATCATGTCAGCATCATCATCATTCTCGTCATCATCATCCTCGTCAGCATCATCATCATTCTCGTTCAATCATCCTCGTCAATCATCATCTTCTGTGCATCACATATCATCAGCCATCACATCCTCTCGCATCATCATCTTTCTGTCAGCATCTTCTCGTAAGATACTTACCATTCTCGTCATCTCATCATCTATTCCTCATCAGCACATCATCATTCCCCTGTCAGCAAATTTAGCAATCTCGAAGACAAAGCACTTAAAAGTCATTCGTCAGCATCATCCTTCGACAGCTAGTCTTTTCTTCATCAATTAGTTGCGTCAGCATAAACACGATTGAACAAGCAGGTATATCATCATTCTAGTAGGATTATCATATATTCCTCGTTCAGCATCTATCAATAAATTGTCACATATCTAACATATATTCTCTGTGCAAGAAACATCATTCAAATTCATATCGTTGTGCGTACACATCCATATCATCATTCCATTCGTCATCTGCTGATTGATATTGATTATTATTGATAGCCATCATCATCATTCGTACTAACATTGTATCGATCATCTTCTCGTTCAGCGTAGATCACACTCGTAGCAGGCGAGTCTCATTAATTCTGAGTGTAAATATCTCGTCAGTTTATTCTTAATCATTCTAATAAATTGCGTGCAGCACTTCACCTCTTTCTCGTTTCATATACAAGTTCTTTACGTGCCTTTACACGACCTACGTTATTGTCGTCCGAGCTAGTCATCACTACAATGTTTCAGTATCTCTGAAAATATACAAATTGAACGTGCCTCAGCGAACAGCACAATCATTTCGATAATCATCATCATCATCTCTCGTCACATCATCATCATTCTCGTCAGCATCATCATCATTCTCGTCAGCATCATCATCATTCTCGTCAGCATCATCATCATTCTCGTCACATCATCATCATTCTCGTCAGCATCATCATCATTCTCGTCAGCATCATCATCATTCTCGTCAGCATCATCATCATCTCGTCAGCATCATCATCATTCTCGTCAGCATCATCATCATCTTTCGTCAGTCATCATCATCATCATTCTCGTCAGAACATCATCATCATCATTCTCGTCAGCAACATCATCATCATCATTCTCGTCAGCAACATCATCATCATCATTCTCGTCAGCAACATCATCATCTTCACTATTATCATCATGATTACCATTTCCATCATCATTTTCATCTTCACTCTCATTATCAGTCTCCTAATTATTCTTATTCTTATCAACATTACCATCAATAGTAATTATACCATTGACATCGCCATCATAATTATCTGTATCACCATCATAATTATTCTGTATCACCATTATTTCTTATCATAATTATCTGTATCACCATCATAATTATCTGTATCACCATCATAATTATCTGTATCGCCATCATAATTATCTGTATCACCATCATAATTATCTGTATCACCATCATAATTATCTGTATCACCATCATAATTATCTGTATCACCATCATAATTATCTGTATCACCATCATAATTATCTGTATCACCATCATAATTATCTGTATCACCATCATAATTATCTGTATCACCATCATAATTAGAAAAAAGCAATGCTCAACACAATCTATCTGCCCACATTATGCTATTAGTGCCAAACCTGGACGCTGACAACAAACGATAGAAGAAAACTAGTCACAACAGAGATGAAGTGTCTACGCAGAATGCTGGGTGTAACAGAAAGAGACCGGTTGAGAAATGAAGACATCAGGAAAAAAGTGGGTACAACATCAGTACTAGACTTCATCAAGAAACAACAAATTAAATGGTTCGGCCACGTAATCAGATTAAGTGCACCTCAAAGAGCAGTGTTGCTCCGATACAATGGATACAAAGCACAAGACCGGACCCGCAAAGTATGGACCTCGGAGATAACAGAGATAACGAAAACACTTTTATGAAGCGCATATAAAGGCCTGTTCTAGAAATATCTTCTTATCCTGACGCTGTGAGGCAAAACAGGATTGAAAAAAGAAAGAAAGAAGGATAATTATTATCAACAATATTTTCATCATCATCATTATTATCGTTATCCTTATCCTCATCATCGTCCTATTATCGTCACCATTATCCTCATCGTGGTCGTCATTATCATCCTCTCCATCATCATCATTTATACAAACACTTATGTCCCGAGTTAAGAGTCCACATTACCAGATATCTCAACCAGGCAGGAGTCAGTGCAGGCCGTCATTATAATGACAGAGGGAGGTAATCTAAAACCCTGATCGATCTCTCAAACGGGAAACGCTATGTAACATCAACACTAATCTCCCTTGCTTAGCAGTGTCGCTAACAGTAACTCTAACCCTCCTCCTGCCATTCCTCTGGGGAAACGGTAACGGTCTTTGAGACTAAACAGTGCACCGAGAATCCTCGATCAAATTTGGCAGTAGGTCGACAACTCATTTTATTTTCGAGAACTTTCCAGAAGGCAAATACAGCAAGGCAGATACCAACCCGTACATAATATTTGATAAACACATTTTGAGGGTCTCTGTGACGTAGAGGATATGTGCTAGCCTCTTACGCCAAAGGTTACTCTTATCCAGTGGCGGCTCTTGATCATTTTTGTTGGTGGGGCCAGACATTTCTTTCCGGATAAATCATGGTTTTTGTTGCTATATTTTAATTTATAAAATAATAAATACACATTAAAAATTATTTTTGCTGGGGCCCAGCCCCAAACTGACCCTTAATGACGAGCCGCCACTGCTCGTATCTCTCCCTCGTGGAGTGATCGAGAACATTTTTCCAGAGATCCCTGATCTCAATGTAGGTGAGATCGAGTTCCTAGTCATATCGGAGATGGACGATGAAACCTAGGTCCCGTGTTCAATTTGAGCGAGTTAAAGAAGTTTTAGCAGTTCAGAATCGAGTAGAGCAGGCTGGAAAATCGCTGCCCGGGCAAAGCTCATTAGAAAAGATTTTAAAATATAATTCCAACAAAATATCTTCTACATCTTAAAAATTTCGATACTCCGGATACCTTCCCCGCCGGATACCTTCCCGCCGGATACCTTCCCGGTGCTCCGACGTTGTGCACTGCAGCTGAATCTTTTGTGTAAGAAAGATATCGGAGCACATATGGTTACTCAAGAAGAACAAGAACGGAAATCCAGTCCTTCGAAACTAAATGCTACAGAAAGATCATACGAATACCGTGGACAGAAAAAAAGGAAGAACTGATATCCTGAAAGAACTGAATATTACAGACAATTGGCAGATAAACAACATACTATACATAAAAATTACATACTTTGGCAACATCAAGCGTCACGACGGCCTGGAAAGAACAATACTAGAGGGCAGGGTCCCAGGACGCAAGAGGCAGACCAAGAAGAAGATGGCTACAAGATATTAAAGAAACCATGAATATGACCATCGACGAAGTGGGTGAACTGACAAGAGACAGAGTGAATTTCAGATGAGCTGCAAAGAGAGCAACGTTCTATAAAGGATACGCACCTTGATGATGATGATTACACACCGAAGTGCAATGATAGCAGTCTGATCAATCAATCACATGATACTATATAAATAGAATTGCATCTTGTTGAAATGATCAAAAGCATCCATCCTAGTTAACAAAAATATACAATACTATCACCTCCTCTAATTGTTTGTTTGTTTATGTAGAGTATTAAAGTCACTTCAAGCAGGGGCACGCTGTTATAAACCTAAGAACAAGTATTTTTGGTTATATCAGAGCGTGTACGCTAACATCTCCACGAAAACAAAGCTCAGGATATTCATCTCAAAATGTGAAATCTGTTTTGCTGTATGGCTCGGAAACGTGGCGAGTCCCCAAGTTAAATAGAAATACGATTCAGACCTTTGTCAACGGATGTCTTCGGTGGATTCTCAGACTGAGATGGTATGATAGAGCTGCAAACACAGACATGTGGATAAAAACAAGACAGAAACCCATGATGACACAGGCTAAGTGGAAAAAAAACGGCGATGGGTCGGGCATACCCTACGGAAAACACAGTCAAGTGTCACTAGACAAGCACTTGAAGGGGAACCTACAAGGAAAACGAAAAAAGTGGACGGCCTAAGCAGACATAGAGACGAAGTCTTCATGGAGAGCTGAAGAGTGCTCGAATATCCTGGGAGACCATACAGAAAACAGCCAGAGACCAAAAACAGTGGCGAACAACTGTTGAGGCCCTATGCTCCAAGAGGAGAGAAGAAGAATAAGTAAGTAATTAAGACCAACATGGACATTTAACAAGACACTGAAAAAAACATATTTGTGCTTTTGAATATAAGTGCTACAGAAGAGTACTCTGTGTATCACGGACAGAGAAGAGAACAAATAGATCTATCCAGAAAGAACTCAAAATCAAACAAACTGGTTGATGCTACAAATAAGAAAGAGAAAATTTAAGTATTTTGGAATATAAAGAGACACGAGTCCTTGATACTAGAGCTAAGGGAAGACCAAGAAAAAGATGGATAGACAATATGAAGAACACACTAAATAAACACGGATATAGCACAACAGGGGCGACCCATATGGCTCTGAAACGCAAATTAAAGCTCCCACCCCTACGTTTAATCTCAAGAGTAGACAACCAATTCCATCGCCCACCTGAGGACAGAAAATAGACAATAGAAAATAGACGAAGGGCTGGAGAAGACCATCATGGAAGGAGGCAAAGAGAAGAAGAGGAAGACCACGGAGAAAATGGATTCAGGGTGTAACTGATGGATTGAACATGACGGCTGCAGAGGCGAGACATCTGGCCTACAAGAGAGACACATTTTGAAGAACTGTTAGTGTATCATAGATTTGTTTAGAACAAGCTACGTGATGATGATGATGTAGGTCAACAACCATAACAAACAAGAATTACCCCCTCCCCACCTTTCCCCATCCTTGTGAAGAATCATCGTACTTATTATGTTCGGTATAATGTCTGGTAGTTATAGCGATTGACGTATCCCTGAAGGAGTGGAACAAAAGTGCTTGCTGGGAGTAGCTGGCAACTTCTGAAAATTGAACACCGCTTGAAGTTTCCACCCTCTAGTACCGGCTCGGTGTGTAATCGATTTGTCATTCGGTCAAAAGGCACCGGCTCGTTTTCAGAAGGGGGAATATAGTGCCATCAAGGCAAGCACTAAAGCCATTACATGAATTGTTTCTTTCAAAATATATTACAAACGTTAGTGGTGAACTCATTATGAAATCTCTAGAGAATAAGAGCGAGCTAGTCTCTTGTGGTTATCATATCAAACTTGTATTCATTTCAGATAAAAAAAAACAATTTACTAAACAAATAATATATAATGTGATTCAATCATCATCAAGTAGCTTGTACTTTCCAGAACTTGACTCCCATGACAGTATTTCTGAAAAACTCTCTGTTCTGTGTAAGTTGACCGGTGTCAGCAGCAGTCATTCTCAGATCGTCAATGACATCTTGCACTCATCGTTTTGTACGTCTTCCTCTTATTCTTCTTCCAGGCATCATTCCCTCCAAAATTATCTTCTCTAGCCACTCATGTCGTTTGATGTGTACGAAATATTTAATTGTCCTTGATTTTATGCTCTTTAATAACCAGCTCTCTTTAATATCAAGCTGTTGCAGAACAGAAGCATTTGTTTTTTCCTCTGTCCATGATATTCTAAGTACTCTTCTGTAGCATTTGCATTCAAAGGTATTAATGATCTTCTCTGCCGCTTTGTCAATGTTAAATGTCTCACAACCATATGTTGCGAATGGAAAAACGCAGGCTCCTAAACACTTGATTTTTGTTCTTATGTCAGTTCCCTTCCATAGGTTAGTTAATTCTTTTAGTTTTTTGCAATGCAATCCTCAGACTTCTTTTAATTTCTTTTATAGCATTCCTTACACATAGTGCAAACAAAATACGCATAAAATATTTGTAGGATATAATAATAATAATTCCTCTCGTACCGTTATACGTTACATAGGGCCTGCAAGTAATTTCTCCATGCCGCTCTATCCTGGGCAACTCGTTCAATCTCCTCCATGGAACTGAGACCGATATTTCCTGCCTCTCCCATCAAAGTTCGTTTCAGGGTCTCCTTAGGTCGATCTCTCTTTCTTGAACCCTTTGCATCCCACTTCAATGCCTGCTTTGATATTCGTTGATCATTTCTCCTCAAGGTGTGCCCAACATATTATCTTTCTTATAACAGTTGTCACTAGTGGTTGACCAGACATGTCTCTGATTTCATTACTTCTCCTGAATTCGTTCCATTTTATATTCATTATTTTTCGCAGACATCTATTTTCAAATGCATTCAACTTGCTTTCTATATCTTTAGTCATTTTCCAACTCTCGCTGGCATATGTTAGGATTTGCAGGATACAACATTTGATATCACACAACAGTCGTGGTTAGAATTCAGCAAGTGTCATGGTACGTTTTCTTCTTCTTCTTTTGTCGTCACACTGCTACCAGGTTGTTGCCCAGTGTCATGGTTGTATGCTGTTGTCTTGCGCTGTTCTGGTGGCTTGTGAGATTGTTATTTTTGCTCTTTGACAAAATTCTGCTATGCCATCTAGCCATCTTTTTCGTTGTCTTCCTCTCAACTTTTCCCAGGTGTTCCGTTGTAGAAGACTTTATACTGTGGAGGTTGAATGCATTCTTATTAAGTGACCAAACCACTTCATTCTTTGTTTCTCAATGTAATTCAATCAAGGTTCTGTGCCAACTTTCTTATACTGATGTTGGTGACTCATTCTGTTCTGGTGTTGTTGGTAACATTTCGTTGGGATCGCATTTCACATATAGTTATTTTTTGCGATTGCTCTTTGGTTTTGGTACGGAAATGGTTAAAAAAAACGAATGTCTTAACTCTTAGAAGACGACACACAACCTGAAAAAACATGTGGGAAATACCAGATTTCCGTCATGTGCCAAAATATGTTATTTAGGATCGAAAGAATTCTCAAGATCCATATAATGCTGAAAAAAATGAAAATCGTAGCATATCTTAAAGGACGTAGTCATCAACCACAGTAACTGAGTCGTTGAGTTACTAGGCACCACTTATACGTTCAGTAGTTTGTCATTACTTTTTGAACGGTGAGGTCTATTTTTACTTTTGTAAAAAACCCACGGAAACGAATTTGCTTCCAAACTTGTCCACCGTGGGTTTTGAACCAGGTACGCTTGGGTTTGCGATCGAGTTCACTACCGCTTGAACTAAAGACGCTCAATATAATGTTACTTGTGCATAATTCATTGTAGAATATAGTAGATATGTTTTTAAAAAAACGGAGCTGTTATCTCTGTAAATTGTGATATAGGAAGTAGTAAACTGCTATTAAAAAAACAAAATCATGTCAACTGACAAAGCAAAAGGCTCACCTAACATTCAAATAAACAATGAAGAACTCCAATGTGTAGAGAGCTACGAATACCTGGGCTCAATAGTCAACAATAATGGTGACTGCTCCAAAGAGATCTCAAGAAGATTGGCAATAGCAATCAAGAAGTTAAACACAATGAAGAACATGTGGCAAAGCACCAGCAAAATACTTAAAATTAAAAATATTGAGAGCATGCATTTTCCAGTGGCTACTTATGGTTGTGAATCATGGACTATTACACAAAATTTAAGAACGAAAATCCAGTCCTTCGAAACTAAATGCTACAGAAAGATCATACGAATACCATGGACAGAAAAAGAAAGAACACTGATGTCCTGAAAGAACTAAATGTTAAAGAGAATTGGCTGATAAACAACATACTATACAGAAAAATTACATGCTTTGGTCACATCAAGCGTCACGATGGCCTGGAGAGAACAATATTAGAGGGCAGGGTCCCAGGACGCAGAGGCAGACCAAGAAGAAGATGGCTACAAGATATTAAAGAAACCATGAATATGACCATCGACGAAATGGGTGAACTGACTAGAGACAGAGTGAATTTCAGATGTACTGCAAAGAGAGCAATGTTCTATAAAGGATACGCAACTTGATGATGATGATGAAACTGCTATTAGGTGACATTTGAGGGTCTCTGTGGCCGAGAGGTTACGTGTTCCCAAAAGTACTCAGTTCGCTCCCTCGTAGAGCTATCGAGATACTTTTATAGAGGAAACCTGATCTCAGTGTAGGTGAGATCAAGTTCTACTCCTATCGGCACGGACGATAAAACGTAGGTCCCATATTCAATATGAGCACGTAAAAGAACCATTGGCAGTTCAAAATTGAGAAAAGCAGGCTGGAAAGCAGCTGTACGGGAATAATTCAAAGAAAAATTCACACAATTTTCTACAAAATATTTTACTATCTTCTAAATTACATCGGGACACTCGCCGGTGCTACGGAGTTCGTGCACTGCCGCTGAGATCTTCATGTGTAAGAAAGAGATCGGAGCACATATCGTAACTCACCAAAGTGCAATGATGATGGTCATAGATAGCATCAATCAATTCAGCGAAAATTATATTCTAAAAAATCAGCGCTTATAAACGTTGTTTTATTGTACGCATTAACTGAGAGTTAATGTCAACCTGTTTTTTTTAACAAAAGTCGTTTCTAATGACGATTTCTTTCCTGGAACTGGTTTTCTTCACATTCATCTACATGGAGAAATCTCTTTTAATGGTTACCCACATCCCTTGAAGAATGTCTGCTAAATTCACTTAAGAGCTGCACGTTCAGACGATAGCCAAGAGAGATGTCAAATAAAGGCATCCATATTGCTATTAGATTTATATGCCCTAACTCAATTTCTGAAGCTGAAGAGCTCCAGTTTCGGCCACGCCTGATAAGGAGCAGGACAGTCCAAGAGGAACTGGGCAGGCTCAAGAAGCAAGAGAACCCTAAATTAAACGTCAGTTTGTTCTGTGCCCGCCACACAGCGGAAGCCTGCAACTACAGTGATCCAGGGTGTACTTATTAAATAAAATTCCAATTAGTCGAGGACAGCGCTGGCAGGCAATCTCTCAGGCTTGTTCCGTGTGTGTTTTCTCTGAAACCCCCTCAAGATGTTTGTTCGGCCGTGTAACCTAATTAGTGCAAGACTGGAAAGGATTTACGCGTCATGACTAGATTAAATGTACATTGGACGCTTTAGATTTGTGATGCTGATTTTCATCCTACTTTTCTCTTCTCATCTCATTCGAAAAACATTCTATTACCCTCGCTTCATCCTCGTAAAAAGATACGTTCTCGTGAAGAATGTTTGTATAATTTCCACGAAACGCGGAGTTAAATGAGAAAAAAGTTCGCGCAAAATGTGGACAGCAATTCTAAAATGTAAAACAGGATGCTGTTCTTAGCATGTCGCAATCCAACAACAACTTAAATGCATCTAATACTGTTATGTTGCTGTTGTTTGTTTTAAATATTGTTTGTCCCGAGCCGTTATGGTCGAAAAAAACACCTCCACGAGTAAGTATCCTGCAAAGGGAAGTAATAAAGCTAGTAGAAGTCTATATATTAAGAAATTAGTTTATTGAAGATAATGAGGACTGTCTGGTTGAACGAATTAGAGCGCAGGCTTCCATTCGAGAAGCCCGGGTTCAATGTGGGTTTTTTTCTGTCGAGGCATAAATAAAAAATTATAACCTAACAGTTTCGGGGTGACTGTACTAGCAATCAATCAAGTGCCATGCATGTCGGCATAGGCGATCATGTCTCTCCACAGTTCTCTCTGCTTGGTGCATGTAATCAGTTCTGACGTCGAACTTGTGTCGAACCATGATGTCAGTCCTCCCTCATCTTCTCCCTCTCTCTTCCACAACCTCTCCTTCCCTGAATTTTACCTGTTGTTACCAAATGTTCTAAACCTTCTCTTCGCATTATATGCCAGAAAAACCTTGATTGTCGGATTCTTATTCTTTTGATAATGTTTCTTTGTGTGCAGGACTGATTTGAAACCTCCACATTTGTTTTCTTTGCTGTCCATGGAGTTTTAAGCATTCTTCTGTAAAACCACATCTCAGTGATTACTAGTAATGTTAATTGTGTGATATATGTATATCAATAACAGTAACATAAATGATATGGATTTATACAGGGTGTTCAAGATAATTGCAGCCCCATTGACAAATCGAAAGTTGCCAGATAATCTATCGCGTTGTGTTTATTTACTATTTAAACCGGTTCTGACTAGCTCGTCCTACGTCACATTTGTTCATCGCCCTTCCCGCACTACAATTACACACCATCACATAACCTTGACCTATACTACGTCATAACTGAACCTTCTCATTTCCATACATATATGCTAGATTAGTTCCATTCATAGGCTGCTTTTAAGTTGAACACCCTGTAGAAGGCGCCAGGATTAGATGCAGTTGTTCCCACATCACAGGTGGTGGTTAACATACTAGACAGGTAGTTTTAGATAGATGAGTCTTTGGTAGATATAATATATTAGCAGACTGTAGTGTTTGCACACCGATTCTGCACACTAGCAGATAGCAACGCTAAAACGAGATATTGACGTAGGGAATCTAGTTGAAGTAGCTTTGTGTAGTGACTGCGTAGCAACGTTAGTAAACGTGGAAAAAGAACGACATAAACATTACAAGAAGATGGACATGTTTTTGTCTGTCTGTCAAACATCAATAAAGATAAGAAAATCGAACAAAGATTCATGGTTGTTTTCTATGTTGTACCATCATGTGAATGTTGTTTCCTATGTTGTACCATCATGTGAATGTTGTACCATCATGTGAATGTTGTACCATCATGTGAATGTTGTTTCCTATGATAGACCATCATTGAATGTTGTTGCATGCACCATCATTGAATGTCGTACCATCATGTGAATGTTGTTCTATGCTAACCATCATGTGAATAGTTGTTAATCAGTCCATCAGTGAATGTGTTTCCTTGTAGTACATCTGTGAATGTAGTACCATCATGTGAATGTGTTTCCTATTCGACCATGATGGAATGTTTTTCTATGTCTGTACCATCAATGAATATTGTTCATAAGTCACATCATCTGAAAGTATCCATCATGATGTTGTTTCTATGTTGTACCATCATGTGAATGTTGTTTCCTATGTTGTACCATCATGTGAATGTTGTTTCCTATGTTGTACCATCATGTGAATGTTGTTTCCTATGTTGTACCATCATGTGAATGTTGTGAAGACCATCTAATAAACATGTAAGAGGAAAACAATCAAATAATAACAACATAAACAATATGAAAAGGAAAACAATATGAAAAGGAAAACAATATGAAAAGGCAATGAAACAACAAAGAAAAGGAAAACAGAAAACAAAAGAAAAGGAACGAAAAACAATAGAAAAGGAAAACAATAGAAAAGGAAAACAATAGAACAATAGAAGGAAAACAATAGAACAATGAAGGAAAATATATAACAATTGAAAGGAAAACAATATGAAAAGGGACGTCCGAATATTAAGAAATGGAAACCCAAAATCATAAGAGAAGAACTACAGCCTAAGTAAGCAACAACATCATCTCGATAAGCACTCAAGCAAAAATCAAAGCATAAATAAAATAATAAAAGAGGAAGTATAACAGAACAATTATATAAAGGAGAGTACCGGAGATTTTAGCCGGAGCTATATAGTTCGTGATTTGTAGGAGTTTATGTGGCGTAGAGGTTAAGTGGTTGTCTATCGTGTGAAAGGTACCAGGTTCACTCCCTCGTGGAGCCATCTGGATATTTTTCTAGAGAACCTTGATCTCAGTGTAAGCGATATCGAGTTCCTAGACCTATCGGAGACGGACGATAAAACGTAGTTCCCATGTTCAATTTGAACACGCAAAAGAACCTAGACAGTTCAAAATCGAGAAGAGCAGGATGGAAAGCCGCTGTCCGGGCAAAATTCATTAGGAAAGATTAGAAATGAAAGTTTCTACAAAAATATCTTCACTATATTCAAAATTTCATCAAGGACCATCGCCGGTGCTACGGGTTCATGCACATATATGAGATCTTCATGTGCAAGAAAGAGATCGGAGCACACATGGTTACTCATCGAAGTGCAATGATGATGGTCCTATCAATTAATCAATGGATTACAATAATTTTCTTTTCTTCATAAAATATTCAAGATGTCATCATCATCATCAAATAGCTTGTCCTGAGCAGAACTTTGCCACCCCAACAGTCCTCGGAATTTCTCTCTCTCATAGGCTAGATGTCCCGCCTCTGAAGCCGTCATGTTCAAACCATCAGTTACATCCTGAATCCATCTTCTCCGTGGTCTTCCTCTCCTTCTCTTTGCCGGTATACCTCCTTCCATGATATCTTCTCAGCCCTTCATGTCTTTTTTTATGTCCAAAATATCTCAATTTTCTCATTCTTATTTGTAGCATTAGCCAGTTTTCTTTGATTTTGAGTTCTTTCTGGATAGATCTATTTGTTATCTTCTCTGTCCAAGATATACGAAATACTCTTCTGTAACATTTATATAAAAAACACATGTTTTCCACTTCTTCTTCTTCTTCTTTTGTCGTCACACTGCTACCGGGTTGTTGCCCAGTGTCGTGGTTTTCTGTTTTTGTCTTGCGCCGTTCTGGTGGCTTGTGTGATTGTTATCTTTGCTCTTTGACAGGATTCTGCTACGCCATCTAACCATCTTTTCCGTGGTCTTCCTCTTGCCTTCTTTCCCGATGTTCTGTTGTAGAAGACTCTGTATACTGTGGGTTTGGATGCATTCTTATTAAGTGGCCAAACCACTTCATTCTTTGTTTATCTATATAATTCAAGCACGGTTTTGTGCCAACTTTCTTTCTTATGCTGATGTTGGTGATTCTGTCTTTTCTTGTGTTGTTGGTAACTTTTCCAGACAACGCATTTCACATGTAGTTATTTTTGTGACTGCGCTTTGCTCAATGTCCATGTTTGGCTCTGGTTTCCACTGCTATATTAAATGTCCATGCTTCACATGCATTATATCACCTATAATTATAGCGTGAACCTCCACTTTTTGTCTAAACTGTATATAAACAGAGATATTGCTGTTCTAATTTTAAATTTATTTTTATAATTTGGAAGGGTTAAATTGAAAAAAATCTTATCTACAAAACCAATTGGGTTAGACATTTTTGGGAGATTCACGCTATAATTGTGGGTGATATGTACATCACATGCAAGTTTGGCATTCTTTGAACCTATTATGTTAGTGAAATCCACTGCGCGATGAGGGGCGGGGAGTAATATATTTTCAAGAAAATTATTAATTAAAAAAATAATAATTGCAATTCATACAGTAAACGTTGTTTATCATCAAAATCAATGTCTTTTTCAACATCTGGTCAACTTATATGACAATGTGTTTGGTAGTTGTTTTTTTTTTCTGTTAATGTTGAAAAAGATAACCCTTGTTCAGGTGGTCTCCGCCTAAACCTTCTATATGTCATATTTGTTTAAATATTTCCCCTTTCTAAAAATGTCAACATATTTTTATGTATAAAATATTTTATTGTATATTCCCAAACCCGCAGGCCTTCCTTATAAAATGTACCAACACAGCCATGATAATTCCATCAGCCCGAGAAAGAAAGCAGAGGCGTATACGAACAACGTTTACCAGTGCACAACTCAAGGAGTTGGAGAAGGCGTTTGCGGAAACCCACTACCCAGATATTTATACCAGGGAGGAGATCGCTATGAAGACGGACTTGACTGAGGCCAGAGTTCAGGTAACTGTTAGACCATTATTTTATCAACAAACAAAAAAAAAAACATAGTTGGAAGTGATAAATGTATATGGCAATGAGGGTAATGGTGTATGTGGTTATGGGGGTGTATTATGTGGTTGTAGGGGTGAATCATGTGGTTATAGGGAAGCATCAGGTGGTTATAGGGACGCATCATGTGATCAATCAATGAATAAAGTGCCTGCTGGCCTTATCGATCATGTCTCTCCACAACTCTCCCTCTTTCGTGCTGGTAATAAGTTATAAACAATCTAAGATACGCTGATGACACAATTCGCATGGCTACAAATGAACAAGATCTACAAGACTTGATAGACATATTAGTGAGAGAAAGTGAAAAGAAAGGATTAAGCATGAATATAAAGAAAACAGAGGTTATGGTTGTCCCCAAGAAACAAGAAACACCAACATGTAATATCAAAATAAATAACACAACACTGAAACAAGTTCATCGATTCAAGTATCTGGGAATATTCCTAACATCAGATGGAAGATGTACAACAGAGATTAGGAGTAGAATAGCTCAAACGAAAGCAGCTTTTATGAAAATGAAGAACACACTATGCGTGAACTCATTATCAATGACATTGCGAAAACGAGTACTCCAGTGCTATATTGAACCAATACTTATGTATGGCAGCGAATAATGGACACTGAACAAACAATCAATACGATCATTGGAAGCCACAGAGATGTGGTTTTACAGAAGAATGTTGAAAATTCCATGGACAGCAAAGAAAACAAATGAGGTTTTAAATCAGGCCTGCACACAAAGAAACCTTATCAAAAGAATAAGAATCCGACAATCAAGGTTCTTAGGGCATATAATGCGAAGAGAAGGTTTAGAACATTTGGTAACTACAGGTAAAATTCAGGAAGGAGAGATGGAAGACAGAGGAGAAGATGTTG